>CAMZMU010000048.1:22383740-22608328 GCA_947311845.1 Poa pratensis
GTGGGCACGACGGCGGGGAGGAGCGTCCAAGCTTGCACTCCCACGCGCGGTGACCGAAGCGCCCGCAGTGGTCGCACTTAAGCGGGTCGCGGCAGGCGACGATCAAATCGTCACTCGCACGACAGCGGTGGCAGCGCCGAGGTGGGGATTGTCTTCTTTCATATTCTCTTTATTCAATTCTTCCCAAACAAATAAAAGCAGGTGATTGGGATTCCATTGTTGTCATTTTATATGTATATGGCTATGATGTAGCACCCGGTGGATCTTTAGCTAGCGTGTATCATCTAATAAAAAATGAACAAATGTCATGTTGAATTTGTCGCATTCAAATCAACGAATTAAACCCTAATTCATCATTTTATGCAAAATCGCAATCACTTCGGTGTGTTTCATAGAAAAAGTTTTGAAGTTTCGCGAAGTTGACATGTATGAATACAACGCACATACATATACTCTACCCTTCACGTTGGGGTGAAGTGCAAGATTTGATTGTTATGTGCATGCACCTTTTTTGCATTTCTTAATTTTATATTCTTCTTTTCAGACAGATCTTTATTTAGTTATGCTTACCTTAATCGAGACATTAAAACATTGTGTCTCAATGCATTGATAGAAGAAAAGGTTATCCACTAACCCTAAAAGGAACACACCGAAATACAACACTGCACCTTCACCTTCGGAGAAGAGTAAATGACAAAAAACCACCACATTTAGGGCAGATTTGGGGTAAAACGATTGTATTTGTCACAGTTTTCCCAAATGTGGTGGTTTTTTGTCATTTACTCTCGGGAGAAGCTCCGCCAACCACCACCCTGCCTTCACCCATTGTCAGGCCTTTGCCTTAACAGTGTTGAGAAGATGACTGTTTTACGCTTCGAGATAAACAACACCATGAGCATGACTGTGAACGAGGTGTACGTTCGCACCTCTGGCGGGGATTTTTTACTGATTTACGTACGACGATTGTTGTCCGATCTCTGTACGACACTTTTCACCGGAAATTCGCATTGGCACCCGGAAGCATATGCTCCGGTATTTTAAAAAAAAATACAAAATTTGAAAACTTATCAAAAAAATCTGAAAACTGACGGGAGCATATGCTCCTGTCAGGAAATTTGTCATTTTTGTACAGGGCGCGTACGATGTCATTTCGGCGCGAAAACAAACAGTGGTGCGTACCATGGTCAGGTACGTGCATGATTGTTTTCAGATTTTTTGATAGGCAAAACGGCGCTTTCACTTTTCACTACGTGGTTACGGTTCTGTGCTAAGTAATTTCTCTCTCCCCAGACAAAAAGTAATCTCTCCCGTTCTAGAGCAAACCCAAATCCGCAATACCGAATATTTGTTGGGCCCTTTCACGCACTCTTTTATTCCCCCCAAAAAAATCAGTTGTCCACTTTCAAATACCTTCCTCACCGATTTACAAATCAATCTCACTCATAATTAATCTGCGAACACAAAATGAGTGAAATTTATCGGCCATTCAACAACATCTTTTTCCGATAGAGAGAGCTTTATTATTTTAAAAAGTTTTAAGCATTACACTGGTTTCTGCATAGTTAGGATGCACACAGCCGACATAAATCCAAAAGTTTCAAAGTAAATAAAAAAAATGAATTACATATTATGATGAGAAATTGTAAAGATGCCTATGGTGGTGGAGGGTTCATCCGAAGATTATGATGTTACCGATGTTGGGATAAAAAGTCTCTCGTTGTGTCCACCAGACGTGAACACACCTCCGTAAACAGGTCGCGATGCTCCACACGTTGGAGCGGTGACCAAGAGCGGAGCGTAGTTGTGCACCGGTGGATAATTAGAGTTGTCGAGGTTATGTTCAGCTTTGCGTCGCATGGCCCTCACCATGGAATCCTCGTCCGTGCATGACGACCCATCCGAAGCTACAACGTGTCCCCACTCCTCCTGAACGGCATCGACGTCGGGGGCAGCAATGCCATAGAAGGTTCCACCCCCAACACCGAAGACACAACGGCGTACACGGAAAAGGCGAAGCAGGCATGTCCACCGTCGCGTGCGGCGTCATCGTAGAAGTCACCGAGTCCACGGCCTGCCTCACCGTCGGCTCAACGGCCTGTCGCTCCTCATGGGCCAGCGCAGACCCACCTTTCTTTCCCCTCTTGGGTTGGACTCCGGTGGAGCCCTCCACACTCTCTCCTTCCTTGTTTACAATAGCCATGACCCGCGAGGGGTGGGGCGCCTTCCAGGTCGTCGATGCGGACCTCGTCGTCGACGCTGAGGACTAAAACATTAAATTATATTAAATAAACTTTGCCGAATATTAAAAATATATTTGTAAGCTAATTATATCTCTAACAAATTCTAACAAAACACTTGGTGCACAATGTTTTGCCGAGTCAAATCTTCTTACACAGGTCGGTGTAGTCATGGCTGCTACCTTGCTAAAACACTGCGTCTAAACATGAGCAGAAGTGATAAGGAAAAAAGGTTAAAAGCAAACGCCCAGATTATTATTTGAGTGGTGGGGTCTACCTACAGGTGAGCCATCCGATCCAGGCCCCAGTCTCAGCGCAAACCCAAACCCTCACGTCACGCGAGCTGGCACGCAGGATCGTACTCCCTCTGTTCCAAATAAGACATCCGCATGTGGACAATGTAAGTCATCTAATTTACTAGTAGAAACAGGGGCTTCGGTGCGGCCCCATTTGCACCGGTTTGACAGGAACCGGTACTAAAGGGTCCTTTAGTACCGGTTCCAGAGGGCGAGGCGGCAGGCAGGCTTTTGTACCGGTTTGTGCGGACCTTTTGCACCGGTTGGTATTACCGGTTAATATTACCAACCGGTGCAAAAGGGTTGGGCCAGGCAGCTGCAGTGGGGGGCCCCACGGCCAGACCCTTTAGCACCGGTTTGTAACACAAACCGGTACTAAAGGCCCATCTTTAGTACCGGTTTTGTGTTATGAACCGGTGCTAAAGATTTCCCTATATATTTCTTCCACCCCCGAGCCAGCTCCATTTTTGCTGCTCGAGCTCACCTCCATTTTTTGCTCTCTCTTTCCTCTCCCAATCTTGAGTTCATCACATTTTTCTCCAACATTTGTCAAGATTGGTGGCACCTACCTATACAAGGGTTAGCAACTTCATCCTCTCTTCCGGCATTTCAAGTTTAGCTCATTTTCTTACTAGTTTAGCTCATTTGATTTTTGTAGTGCTAGCTAGGTGTTTGATGAAATGCGTAAGTTAGAGATTTCATTTGTTTTATATGCATTTTGAGCTCAAATTAAAGTATGATTTGTGGTTTTTTATAGTGTCGTCCCGTCCCCTTTCTCACCGCCGTCGATCGCCCGCGTCGCCCCGTCACCGACACCACCTAGGGAAAACAAAAGAAACATAAAACAGGAAAAATCAAAAAGAAAAAGAATGAGAAAAGACCATTAGTACCGGTCGGTGATACCAACCGGTACTAAAGGGGTGGACTTCGCGCGCGAAATTGTGCCGCGGCCCAAAAGACCTTTAGCACCGGTTGGTGTACTAAAGACCCCCTTTAGTACCGGTTGGTGTTACCAACCGGTGCTAAAGGTCTTTTTTTAGCAGTTTTGGCAGGGAACCGTCCCCAAATCGACACCACACTTGCAAATTTTCCCCGACGACGCCGTGCTGCCGCTCCGCCGCCCCGACGCCACGCCGCCGTCGCTGACGCCACGCGCGCCCTCCGACGCCACCACGCTGCCGTCGTCTCCTCCCCGTCCGGCCGTCTCTCGAGCTCCACGCCGCGTACGCCTCCGCACCGACGCCTCCGCCTCCGCCACCGATGCCGCCGCCACCGCGCCACCGCGCCACCGGCCACCACCGCCGCCGGCCCAAGCAAGGTGAGAATTTTTTTGTCTTCTTATTTTTCTCCATTTGTTGCATTAGCTATAAAAATTAGATTGCAAATTAGCTATAAAAATTAGATTAGCTATAAATTGGTTGCTATATTGTAGTTGCAATATTTTTATTTTTTCTCCATATTAGCTATAAAATTGTTAGCAAATTAGCTATAAAAATTAAGTTAGCAAAGTTAGCAAATTACATATTAGCTATAAATTTAAGTTAGCAAATTAGCTAGTAGCAAATTAAGTTAGCAAATTAGCTATAAAAATTGAGATAAGTTAGAAATTGAGATAAGTTAGCAAATTTTAGGAAATGTAGAAAATTGAGATAAGTTATTTAAATTTTCTTGGTACTTAAAATTGCTATTAGCTATTAGCTATGAATTTTGAAATTGCTATTAGCTATGAATTTTAAATTGCTATTAGCTATTATTTTAGACATTGCTATATTGGAAATTGTAGGATATTGTTCATTGCATTGTATCAATTTTTGTGTAAGAAATTTAAATTTGCTAAGTACTTTGTAAATTGCAGTGACATTGAGCTATGGAGGACGACGCCCCCTTCATCCGAGACGAGGAGAAGGAAGAGCGAATGGCAGCAATTATTTTTAGAAGACCCTTGGAGTAAATACCGATGGAGAAGATTCCGATGAAGATTCCGATGGAGAAGATTTCAGCGCAAAATGTTTGAACGACTCCGGTGAGGGACTTGAGCTAGAAGAAATAAGAGACGACGACGAAGTGCCCTTAGCAAACTCCGGCGAGGTATATATATATATTAAGTCTTGTTGATCACTGGATGCATTAATTGATTTATATTGCACTTATTAACGAATCATTTCTCTTTTAGCCCTCCGGATCTAAGCCTCCAAGTTCGCCAAAGACGCAACGAGGCCCGAACCAAAGGATAAAGCTTCCAGATGGTGCAAAGTTGTCGATCGACGAAGTTGCTGCTGATGGCAAACCGACGAAACCCGAAGACACCTCCCGTAGATATGTAGTTCAATGCGGAGTTCTTGTTAGGGACATGATCCCGATCACCATTGCAGAATGGAATAAGCCGGTTAAAGCCAACATTGGAGCAAGTTATGTCGACAAAAGAGCTAAAGATTTGCTTTGGGACACGCTCTTGGAATCTTTCAGCCTACCGGTAGGTCTCGAAGAGAAGAAGAAGGACAAAGTCAAGCAGTGGACTCTTAAGAAGATGGCCACACAATTCAACAACTGGAAGAAAACATTGTGGAGAAAATATGGGAAGAAAACTCCAGAATTCACTGGACATCTTGAGAAGATAAAAGATGTGTGGACCGAATTTGTGGCGTATAAGAAATCGGACGTCGCTGTGGCCCGATCGGCCAAAAATAAGTTGAATGCTAAGAAGAAGAAATATTTCCATACTTTGGGGTCAGGTGGCTACAAGACTGCCTTGCCTAAGTGGGAATCCTTTGAAAACGACCTGCGTAAAAAAGGGATCACTCCACAGACAGATGACTGGCCCGAGAGGTCCAAGTTATGGTTGTTCGCGCATGGGGCAGTGTTGGACCCAGACACAGGGCTGATTGTTGCAAAGGGGAAATGGAAGAAAAGAATTACAAGGGTCGTAAAAAAACTAGAGGACGCAATAGAGAAAGTCAAAAAGGGAGAATTTGTTCCCGATAGAGAGGACGACGAGCTGACACTCGCCCTCGGGAATCCTGAACACGACGGACGATGTCGAGGCAGAGGAGCCGACGTTAATAAGTATCAAGGATTTCCGGCGGACGTTGCAACTTATAGAAAGCGTTTCAGAAATAAGAAGAAGGAGTTGGACCGGTTCACGGCATTAGAACAGCAGGTGAAGGGGTTCCAGGAGCAACTGAACGCACTTACCCAGACAAGGGAATCTCAGCAGCTGGTGGTACAAGATCCTGCAGTCGATGCCGCCCCATCTCAGCGGAAAAGCAGCGTGGGTTCCACGCAGCTAGAAGATCCTGCAGTCGAACCGCCGGCGGCTCACTACCCCGTGGATGATATCACGGAGAAGACAAATTGTGAGCTACACATGCCGATGAAGAACATTAGTTTTCCGGTGGCGGATGGGTATGCTTTACCAAATCAACCTGGAGCAATCTTCCATTTTGCTCCGATTCCAGCTGGCTATGCTCGTGTCGGGGTGAAAACAGTTATGCCCGGATTCCATTCAATGGATCTTGACATTCCTGGATGTGACGACGAGAAGACACTGGGAGAAGTCGAGTTTGGTATCGTTCTATGGAATAAGAAATACATCATGTTTCCAGACGCGGCGCCAAGGCCACCGACTCCTCCGAGTAGAAATCCACCACCTCAAAGTCCACCCGACCTCCCCGACGATTGGGAGCCCGCCGCGAGTCCATCGCCCGTGCCGTCCCGTCAGCCGACTGATGCGCCCAGTAGTAATTTGCCAAAGCGGAAGCTGTTCACGTCGACTAGTACTATGCTCAGGAAAGACAGGTCCCCTGTCAAGAAACGTGCACGTGCAAACATACCCGAGAAAGTCAAGAGTCCTGAGAAGAAGTTAGCTTGCGAGATGACTTCGAGGAAATAACTACTAGCTTGCAAGAAGAGTCAAGAGCCTTTTTTGAACAGAAAAAACAGGAAAAACTGCAGGCACAACTGCACCCCGTAAAGGAATTTCTGAAGACTATACCAATGGACAAAAAAGATTACACCGTTGACTGCTTATATGACCCTCCACCGAAGCCCCTTTCAGACTATGAGCGCATTATTAACAAGCAACATAGCGCACAGATGAGCGCACAGACGGAGGAAAAAAGAAATGCGGGAAACAAGTTGCTCAGCTCGGAGAACAAGAAGTACAATCGATCCCCGCTCATCGTGCCTTCTGATAAGGCGGCTCAGCAAATGCACGAGGAGACAAGTTACGACGTTGCTCCGCTAGCATATAAATATGTTCATGGGCAGCCTCTGGTCATGGATCCGAAAGCTCTAACAACACAGTTATGGAATTTGCATAACTGGTACATGGCCGCTGCAAAAGAAGGGAAAATCTATTTCCTGGCGAGAGTTCAGGAACAACACTACTTCCGAGAATATGCTGTGCAGGTTGAGTTCGAAGAACTTTTTCAGATGTACAATCAACGTGCCCTCGACAAAGCTATCATCAGCTGCTATTGTCTGTAAGTAATTTATTTGTGTAATTTAATTCTTTAGTTAAGCTCTCGTTCATTGCCTGTAATTATCCTCACGACATTCTTTTGTATGCTATTAATTATGCAGAATGAAGATTCGTGAATGCAGAGTGGGAGGAATCTGGGACATTGGGTTCATTGACCCGGATAAAATTCATGAAGTCACCGTAGAACGATGTGCCGAGGCCACAGAGGATTTTTGCTAACGTTTTTAAAGCGACAAAGTACCAAAAAAGAAATACTTTTTCCTTACAACTTCAAGTGAGTGTTACTGTCTTGTACACATTCTATATTTTGCTTTTCCGATATTAAGTGTAATTGATGAGTTATGAATAACCGCGTATATAAACGTGTCCAGGTTCCACTTCATTCTGATGATCATTAAAATCGAGGTTGGAGAAGTTGAAGTCTGGGACTCATTAAGGAGAGAATCTGAGGACTACAAAGCGTGCGTCTAATGCTCAAGAGGTAATTTCAATCGCACTATATCGGACTCTTTCGTTCATTTCCTGATATATCGGTCAAATAACTCATCAATTCATTTTCTTTGCCGGGCAGGGTTTGGAGAAAGTTCAGAAGGAAGAACCCGGTGATTGGAAAGAAAAGCTGGAGTTTAAGGCTAACTTGGTAAGTAGTACTTCACGTTTCAATACCATTATCATTCTCTTGATTATTATTTGATTGAATTCTATTCTCGTATAGTGGTGCCTAAAACAACCATCTGGGACGAATTTATGTGGATACTACGTTTGCGAGTACATTCGCATGATGGTCAACGAGAGAGATAATACTCGAAGAACTAGAGAGGTACGTAAACATCATTCACAACTTTATTTTGCTACCATCAATTGTGTTAGTTTCCTTCATATAATTGATTTGATCTCCTTCTTTCAAATTAAGATGGCAAAAAAGCGGAACCAGCTCCTACCAGAAAACCGCGTAAAAGCAATTGCGGAGGAATTGGCGGGATTTTTCCTTACGGAGGTCATACCTGAATCCGGAGAATTCCACTTTATCGACAAGTAGCCTCCCTCCATGTACTAGGAGTGATCTCCATATGTAATTAATTATGAGTACTTTATATGTGTACATATATATACCAAGTTGTATGTGTGCTATGTGATCTTCACGTGTGCGAAAAACTTTTTTTGTGCATCGACGTGATCTCCTCCGAAACCCTAAACCCTGAAAAATAAACAAAATAAAAAAACAGAAACCCTAAACCCTGAAAAATAAACGAAAAAAAAAAAAAAGCAGAAACCTTTAGTACCGGTTCGTAATACGAACCGGTACTAAAGGTCCTCCGCCTGCGCGCGCTCTGCTCTGCCCACGTGGAGGCCTTTAGCACCGGTTTGTAAGCAACCGGTACTAAAGGGGTACCCTTTAGTGCCGATTTATTAGCACCGGTTGCTCAACCGGTGCTAAAGGCCCTATAGAACCGGTGTTGTTGCCCCTTTTTCTACTAGTGATTTGCAACGGAGGGAGTACATGAATCGGACGCGAAGTGTCGTATGTATAGCAGATTTGCAACGGAGGGAGTACATGAATCGGACGCGAAGTGTCGTATGTATAGCAGCGCCGGGATTAGAATAAGATGAGACCTCTCCACAAAGTCGACCCCGACAACCAGAGGCCACCCCCATTAATCGAATCCACAGGAGAGTTGGCCCCACAGATTGGCCGCAAAGAAGATGTGCCAGTTCGGCCGTGCCGTCCATGAACAATCTTGGCAGGCCAACACAATCATTAGACAAAGTTCAGCACTACGAATATTTGCTCCCAGTATTCTCTACATACGCCAAGTGTTCTCTTTTACAAAATTATTTATTTTAGAATACAGGCCAAATGTCTAGCAAATTTAGCATACATGGAGCAGTGTGAAAAACACTGTCGCTACTTACAAGTTACAACACTATCGATATTTACAAAATAAATTTTAATCACACTGAATTAATGTACTCTAGCAGAAGAAAGCCCGTGGCAGTGGTCTCAGGTTTAATCACTGGTTGCCACCGTCATGTTCAGAGTCATCAAATTGGTAGTTGGGATTCGGCAGTTCTTCTGTAATGAAAGGAGCACACCATCAGGTAAGAAGCAGGCATTCCAATAATTTGGTAGTCAACAGTTAAGCATAGCGGCACTAGTTATTCTGATGGTAAACATTAATTTTCTCTCATTTTAGTAAGGAAGTAAAAGATATTGGAAAGGATGTTTCTAGTAATACAAGCTCCATGATTTAGCAGCAACTTGCATATCAACAGAAGCTATCGCTATAGTTATCATGAGTACTGAAAATCGCATACCATCATTAGGTTCTACAAAGCCCTGGTATGCTAGATGTGCAGGTAGTTCTTGCCATTCCTGCAACTGCAGTAACAAACTTCATCAAGACATAGAAAGGGAAATAAAGGTCTAAAGCATGCGGCTGCCATTAACTGATATACTTCAGTGCTAGCTGGAGCAAAAATATTTGTTCTGTATAAATAATAATGCCCATAACATGTTCAAAAGAAAACACATACTTCAGTTGGAGATAACCCACTCCAGATGTCAGCCAGGACATGGTTAGGTGAAGAGGTACCCTGAGTAAATCCATCTGAAAAGTCCCAACGCCAACATTTTCAGCACCAATAGTGCATACTAGAGAAGTGATTTAAGTATTAATGGTCTAAAAAACTGCATACTGCATATACTGTGAAACTGGAAAAAGTGGGCTGTAGCAAGAACCTGTTGCAGGATAAGAAGTACCAGGAGCATCATTCATCAACGAGCTTAAGTATCCATTCTGTTGGTCAATTAGACTTGCACCTGGAACCTACCATCAAGGAAACATTTCAGGTTGTCATTGAAAAATCGCGGGATTGAATTATTGATTGTTCCCTGCGTAGCTTTACTTACTGGCAACAAAATGTGGGACTGAATAGTTGGCTGTCCTGAGAATGGTCCCTGACCATTTAAGGTATTTCCTGCGGTCGGATAGTAAGGAGTTCCATTCTGTGGCGAGGGAGGATGGTGCTGACCAAGTTCTACAGCAAATAATAATAATGTTATTTATTTAGATGAGGCATCAATAACAGTCCGCAGGATGAAATTGGAAAAAACTTGGATGGAGAAAGCACACCTGTTACAGGACAAGAAGTACCAAGAGCATCAGTTGTCAAGGAGCTTAAGTATCCATTCTGTTGGCTAGTTAAACTTGCACCTGTGATCAAGTCATTCTTAACTTGAATTTTCATAAGAATGTAAAAAGCAAGATTAGCGATGGAACACAATATTAAAATTCACCATGTTGTGCAGCCATGTCAGGAGGATATTGCCATGTCGTTTTAGCTTGTTCAGAAGGACCTGCTTCATTGTTCAGAGGCACTGCACGGACAGGGTGGCCATTTCTCATCAAATAATCAGGAACAAAACCCACTGAGTTCTCTCGCTCCTCAAATGTCTTGTAGGCAGACATTTTCCAGTTGTTCACTTTAAGCTGTAACAGAATGTTTCAATTATGTCATCGCCATCACAATGTACAACTACATGCTCGCTTGTAATTTTGGATACAGCAAAGCATCTAAAGATCAGACCTTTATAAAACCTTCTAAGTCATCGGAGAGGAATATTTTAGTGGATAAAAATCTATTGGTGCTGAAAAAAGCCTATATTTTCTCTGTTATTTTTACGATGAGTTTTTCTTTTTATGGATTTGCATTAGGGTCATTATGGTTATCGTTAGCTTCTTTTGTTGGTTTCAGTGTGCTTGCAGGAATTTACATGGTGATGACACATGAACGCCACAAGGTGGGAATCCAGTTGTTCTACTTGTTCTAGGTTTCTAGATCTTGCAAACAAAAAGGGATATTAATGAACAACAACATTTTTAATCATGAGGCGTAAGCCTATAGGCAAAATAAACTCTCCAGTAGAAGCAGAGGCTCTATTAGCCATAAAGAGTCCGTTTTGAATCCATGCATTGGTCTAAACATTATATCATTTCAACCTTTTTGGGTAGGAAAACTGTAAGGGAAACCCCGAAGGTATAAATAAAAACCCACATTTATGTCCACGGGGACTTGAACCCCCAGGTGGCGAGATTGTAATCCACTCCCTAAACCAAGTGAGCTAGGTAGTGGAAAAGTGTCAAATGTATACCTGGTGAAACTGATTAAGATCTGTGACATGAATATATTGTCCATTGAGCACCATACCAACAAGATCATAGAAATCATTGAATAAGAGTTCACCATTTTCCTCTGCAACTCTATAAGAATATATCTCATCCCCAGGATCACATGTGTTGGCGTGTTTAATCATGGTACTCCATGCCCCATTCTTCATGCCAGTGAGCTAATTCCCAGAAAATAAGAGTTTTCTTAGCAATTAATGAAATGGTAGCAGATATTATAGTGCACATAAACATTTAACATTACATGCAGTCCAAATATGTCCTAGGAGGTGCTGGACATCATACTTTGATCCAGCACAATGACCAGTTAATTTGGAACAAAAAGACTGCAAAATATCATTACAACTGCACATTTACCTTTTGTAGACCAGATTTATCTTTGTGATACTGACGCATCAAGTGCTTCACTGTAGTGATCTTTTCATCTGTAAGGGCAATGCAACGTTTGCCCTTTTGGCAAATTCCCTTCAACTGATGTACCGCATCTCCCTTAGATGGAAGACAACTCTTTTCATTTACTGAGATAGACAAAAAGGTTGGGTGCGTTAAGACAGGATTGCTAATATGAAATTAGTTCATTCTGGCTATCTTTGCATCTGATGGTAATGTATTTACCATAAATGTACAATTTAATCAATTTACTATGCATATTATTAAACTAACACATATATACAGCATTACAAAATTACAATATTTCCCACCCTCTGCACTACTGAGAAAATGAATAAGTGAACCTGAAGTCCATACTGAGGAAAGAAATGTGCAATTCCAAATTCCAACTCTGCATTCGGTTTTGTGAGTTGTGACAGAGCTAGCCGTTCTCTTCTTAAAGCAGAACATTTAGTTCTAAGACCTCATATTTTCAAAGAAAATAATGTCATTGCATGTATAAGGACATAACGCTTTATGTAATATATAATATCTCCAGTACTCTTTTTTCTTAAATCAGCTTGGCAGACACTTATAAGAGGAGCATGTTCTTCAGCAGACTATTGCATATAATACTGTTTGAGCAGATTACAATGTATCAAAATCCAATTGAGTAAGCTTTGAAAGTTTTGATGTTCAAAATGGATAACTGAATATACTCACCTTTACATCGGTCAACTTTGACGATAAAAGGATCACTTAGTGCTTCTTGAACTCTGACCGCATGATCCAGTCCTTTCACTCTTGCTGTCAATCTTAACTTTTTGCGGTGGGAACACTCTGTAAAGGAGATGACACCAAGAGAGGCCTCACCATTTCTTAGATTAACAGTTTTCAAGACTGACTCTTTCCCTTTATACATATGTATCTGCTTGTTTAATTCCTCTTCGGTGAAATCATCTTCTCCTCGCTCAGTAAAGAAATCAGCATGGACTGGTAAAATCTCAATTTGCAATTTGGAAAGATCACCGTCCATGATTTGCTTCTCATTTCGAAATATTGCTACCTTACCGTTTTCTCCATTCTGCCACTGTACTGGACAACCAGTGTAAAGTGGACCTTTTGGTATTTCAGCATCGATGAAGCGTAGCTTGACTACTCCAGAGATACCTCCAGTTTTAGGAAGGCCTTCCTTTATCAGCCTAAAATTTAAAGTAGGATAAGAGTGAAAAAGTAACAACACGAAAATCCTAAGATTATGTACAAAACTAATACTTGGTTATGGTAGGTTTTCAGTATAATTATATTAATAAAAAAGTGTAAGCATTTAAAAGGGAATTATGCATGTTCAGTGCCCATTTTCAATGAAGAACTTGTATACACAAATGCAGAAGGAGGGCCTAAGAGAAAATTAAAATGTAAGATACCTAGGAGGCTCGTAAACACCATTAGGAAGCAAAGCTTCTTGTCGTTCCTGCATCTATTGCATAGTACAACGGGATGGAGTTAGGACAGACTGCAGGTAGAGAAAGATCAAACATTTGACACTTATAAAGATCCAAATACTAACCTCTGTCTGGACCACCGATCGAATCCTATCTTCTATGGATCCCACAAAAGATCTTTTGGAATGATGCAACACAACAATAGATAAAATGAATCAATCCAACAAAGCAAGCCTTTATCCATCAGTCACATCCACAACATTCAAAGATGAATACACGATACATAAACTCTATACACAGCTATGGTCTGAGAAAAGTAAATCCATGATTTAGTCAGTCTGTAAATGTAACTTGATAATTGGAACTTGAAATAGTACTATGATTGTCAGGTTTTCTGTCTAAATATGAGCTCGTACGTTGCTGATAGCATTCTTGTAAGAAAAAAATGGACGTGTCCTGTGTATATGTCATACGTCAGAGGATTAAACTGGCAATTCCGACAAGCAGGCGAGCACTTAAATCATTACTTTAATGAAATGTGCTTTTCCGATTGTCACTTATTATTAATTCCTAAAAGGGAAATTCGTAAATATAGAACATCTCAATTCTCCCATGGACGTGTATGCTTGAAAACATGTGTACCTCTGACACGCTCAAACTGCTCCGCGGAAAGACTCTGTAGTATATGAGGAAGGCGATTTGGCGCCCGAGCACAGCTGAGCCTGATATCTCGACCGCACAGGTTACGTTGGGATTCGTTGTTCGCATGTGCGTCTCCTCAGTAAATTTCATGAAGGCGCGGTGAATATGGACTACCCACATGGGCTGTGGGCCCGTTTCGTGACGGGATATGCGTAGACGTTTCCGGGATGCCCCGACGGATGGTAACGACGAAATTTTGTCCCTTGGGGATTAATGAATTGCAGGTGCTACGACCGGTGTCCACAATTAGCAAAAGCGACATTTAAAAATTAAGCCCACGCAGGGTTACGGATTACATATGGATTATGCCACTGACAGAGCGACAAACTGGGATACATAGGGATTACATTTAGCTAATAAAGTGATCACGCTAGCCTAATGACTCCTAATTCTTTTGCCCGAACAGCACAACGAGCACACACACAGAGTGGAGAGACTAGAAGAGAAAAAAGAAACCCTCGCGTCGTCCTGCTCGGGCGACTCGGGGGAGAAAACCGAGCGCCGCCACCGGCCCCCACATCGATGCCTCCCCTCCTCCGCCGCTGGCCTCGCCGCGGTGGCGGCGGCCCCCGTCGCCGAAGGCGGCTGGGGGGGAGCCCGCGGTGGACGCGAGGCGGCCCGGCGTCCTGCGTCGTCTTCCCCGGCGCGATGCGGCGGTTTGGTGGCAGGAGGACGGTGCCGGCTGGGCGACGGAGTTGTGGCCGGCGGTGGTGTGGATGGTGCCGCAGCAGCATGTGGTGGATCATATGGACGCCGCCGCTCCGGTGGCGGGGAACACCACGGCGTTCGTGGACGGCATCATCCGGGACATCATCGGGAGCAGCGGCGCCGGGGTGTCCGTCGCGCAGCTCATCCACAACGTCCGCGAGATCATCCACCCCTGCAACCCCGGCCTCGCCACCCTCCTCGAGCTTCGCCTCCGATCCCTCCTCGCATCCGACCCCGCCCCGCAGCCAGCTCTCCTCCCTGACGCCACGCCGGCCGCCCCAATGCCAATGGCCGCGCTCCCTCCCCCGCCTCCGGACAAGCGGCGACGCGAGGAGGAGCCGCCGCAGTCGCCCAAGCCTCCGTCCGCGGAGGAAACCGCGGCGGCCGCAGCGGCTGCCTCTGCGGCGGCCAAGGAGCGGAAAGAGGGGCAGCGGCGGAAGCAGCGCGACGAGGAGGGCCTCCACCTGCTGACGCTTCTCCTTCGGTGCGCGGAGTCGGTGAACGCGGACAACCTCGATGAGGCCCAGACCGGCGCTGCTGGAGATCGCCGAGCTCGCCACCCCCTTCGGCACCTCCACGCAGCGCGTTGCCGCCTACTTCGCGGAGGCCGTGTCGGCCCGCCTCGTCAGCTCCTGCCTCGGCCTCTACGCACCGCTCCCGCACGCCTCCCCCGCGGCCTCCCGCCTCGTCAACGGCCGCGTCGCCGCCGCATTCCAGGTGTTCAACGGCATCAGCCCGCTGGTGAAGTTCTCCCACTTCACGGCGAACCAGGCGATCCAGGAGGCGTTCGAGCGTGAGGACCGCGTCCACATCATCGACCTCGACATCATGCAGGCGCTGCAGTGGCCGGGCCTCTTCCACATCCTCGCCTCCCGCCCCGGCGGCCCTCCCAGGGTCAGGCTCACCGGCCTCGGCGCCTCCATGGACGCCCTGGAGGCCACCGGGAAGCGGCTATCAGACTTCGCCGACACGCTCGGCCTGCGCTTCGAGTTCTGCCCGGTGGCAGACAAGGCCGGGAATCTTGACCCGGAGAAGCTGGGCGTCACGCAGCGCGGTGGTGCTGCTCTGCCGGGGCGGCGGCGGCAGGGTGGTGGCGACTCCAGCCGCGGTGGCTGGGCGGGTCCCCCTGGCAAGTCGCTAGGCCGTCGGTGGTGGACGCGAGGCGGCCCTCCTCACTGGCCGGCGCAGTGCCGGGTGGTGGTGTGGCTGCTCGCGAGGTGGTGGTGGCCGCTGATGGTCGGAGGTATGCGGATGCCCTCTTGGTGGTTCTTGGGCGTGGCCGGAACTCCGGTTGCTCCCCTTCTCAGAGCTGGCCGGCGGGATGCCGGTGATGTCTTGGTCCTCTCCCCGCCATCCATCGTCCTGCTGTTGCGCGCATCTGCAGTAGGGTGACGGTGTCTTGCCTTGTAGTGGCAGCCATGAGCCTGGGGAGATGATGCAGACGACAACATCTCGTCGGTGGCGGTGGAGGAGGGTGGGGGATTCAGTGCTCCGAGAAACAAGCGAGGGGATAAGATCTGATCTAGATATACGTCGGGCATCCAATGTTAGCGGAACAGGATGGTACAGCAACGCAATGGTCAATAAATGTCTCTGCAGTAGTGGGACAGGGGTACGATTTCACCATGGTAAAAAATTACTGAAGGGAGCCATAGATACACATCCCGATGTAGACGAACGTACAGGATAAAGGGTGCATTTGTGCTCGGGCTCCAAATTGGATTTTCGGTAGTATATCCAATACATAGACTCTAAGATACTATTTCCATATATGTTACGCAGTTATGGTTACTGAAAAAAGAACAATTCCATGTTTTATTCGCTCAACAAATATAACTTGATAATCTGAACTTGAAATATTACTGTGATGGTCAAGTTTCCTTTCTAAATATGAGCTTGCATGGTGCTGACAGCATTCCTATCATGTACTTTTCAGAGAACAACACCTGTCGGTTCCCACAAGCAAGTCAGCACTTCAATCATTACTTTCCTGAAATGTGCGTTTCCTATTGTCGCATATAACTAATATCCTAAAAGGGAAATTGCTATTTTTTATACTGATCCAATATTGCAGGTAGAACATCTGAATTCCCACTTGGATGAATAATTGTGTGCTTGAAAATAGAGATGTGTACCTCTGAAAAGCACCAAACTGCTCCGCCAACAGTCTCTGCAGCATGTTGGGGAGCTCGAGGAGCAGCGTCTCCATGGAGCCAAGCCGCGCGACAAGCACCATGAGAAACATCAACAAGCTTGCCATATCGAGCTGTGCCTGTTGTACGAACACAAATCAAACCCCACCGAAATATTTCAGTTATCGCTCCCCACGGCACCGAAGGCAGAGCAACGACTTGACAGCTACAGAAACAAAATCGAAATGCGGAGAGAGGAATGGGAAGCCGCAAACCCCCACCGCCCCGACCCTCACCTGGCGAAGCATCTGCTCCATCTGCTCGACGGTGACCGCCCTCGCCCTCCTCCTCCTCTCCCTGCGCAGATCCGGGAGGAAGCAACGGCGAGCGATGAGTTCGAAAGTGAAGCGAGATGAAACCAACGGCTAGGTAGGCAGGTCGGTAGGGAGGCACAACTCACAGCCACATCATGACGAGCACCGTCCGCCGGAGCCGCTTCCTCGGGGACCGCGCCGCCTCCTGCTCCTGCTCCTCCGGCGCGGCGCCGCCCAGCGGCCGCTTGTGCGACATCACGCGGTTTCGGGAGGACTGGTGAGGGGTGGTGGTGGGAGTGGGGGAGCAGCGGAGGGGAATGGCGACGGGGGTCGGGGTGTGCCGTCTTGTGGTGGGTTTTGGGGTGTTTTAAACTGGAGGGAAGGAGGAGCCATGGCTTCGTCGCCCTCCCTGTGCGCCCTCGAGTGGCCCGGTTTCGGAGCCGTACCGCGTGGCGGCCGAGGGGTGGGGCCCGCTGGACCGTGTCGTGCCGGGCCGTGGCAGCGGAGATCACTACCGGACACCGCTAGCTCCACGATATTTCTTTCTGTCTGATTTGTGCTTTTTTTTCAGTTTAACTGAAATGGCTAAAATACGGCGGAAACATAAGGGTGTTCGAGCACACCATCTCCTCAACCTACTACTGTTCATTAATCTTTCATCGAGATCGATCATAGGACAGCGGAAGAACTAATATCTTTTTATAAAGCACAACCCAACTAACATGTATTAATGTTTTTTCATCATTCATGCTCTTAGCTAGTCATTTGTCCATGTCATTTCCAGTAATACTTATTAATCACTACTCCCTCCATTCGGATTTAATTGACACTCATTTTGTTAAACATGGATATATGTAGACATCAAATAAGTATAGATACATCCATATTTGGATAAAGCCAAGTCAATTAATTTGGAACGGAGGGAGTACATACAAGTTACACATCATCCATTGATTAAAGTATCCTATTGTTCACACTCATAATTTATAATAAACACTCATCCAAATGTATATTAAATTTAATATCTCAACTAGGATCAATCGAATTTTTCATATTACTTTAGACAATATAATGTTCATATCTCTTATATCTTTTTTTCTACACGATATAATTTTTCAAAGATTCCACTGCAATGTGCGGGTATCCTTCTAGTTGTTGAGATGTCGAGTCTTT
This sequence comes from Poa pratensis, assembly GCA_947311845.1. NCBI lineage: Eukaryota > Viridiplantae > Streptophyta > Magnoliopsida > Poales > Poaceae > Poa > Poa pratensis. Next base: position 22,401,784 of record CAMZMU010000048.1, read on the forward strand.
GTTTTTTTTCGAAATTGGGGTGTGGAACCCCGGCCTCTGCATTAAAATGATGCACACAGACTCCATAATTTATTTAAGAGTTTACAATTCATGGATCACTCAACGTGGATACAAAAATCAACCACTCAAAAGAATATCTATCCATCTAATATCTTAGAATGTAGCCACCAACCCAACAGAAGATACCCCGTAGGATCATCATCATGCGAGTACATCCGGTATCCATGAGACCAAGCTGATCCACGCTGATCCGCAGGAAGAAGAAAGTACCACATGTCGGGTTTTTGTTGAATAACCCAAATTTATTGCGACAAGATAACTAACCCTTTTGTTTACTTCCTTTATGCCTAAGCCATAATGAAAACACATAAATCCTAACATCATTCTTAGAAGACAATTTGAGCAACTTGTGTGCACCTACGTGCCACTATATCACGTAAAACAAAAGTAGAACTAAAATTACAAAATTGGCCAATCTAGGTTATGTGTAGTTGAGTACACACCGATGAAGAACTGCACATCTTGGAGGAAACCATGGATTAACATACATCATGCTGTTGACGTACATAGTACTCGTCTCTCACGTATTGGACTGCGGGGAGCTATTAGTTAATATAGATGTATTGGTAAGAATATGATATATTATTTCAATATAAATACATGTCGACATATGAGTAAATGTGATCTTCTACAACGCCAACCCCTACCGTACATAGGAGGGACTTACGTATAAGGAAGAAACTAAACTATGTGAAATCTAGGATCTACGTACCCTGACTAGGAGTTCATTTCATTAGTTCATTACGATAATAGATCGTATGGGGATAAGTTGAGAATCAAGGCATGATACATATATAAAGAACTCAGAGGCTTAGTGAAATCAAATAATACATAAGCCAAGCCAAAATCTTCACCCAACTCCTATCTACGGTTTCGAGTTCAACCCACAAAACTACCATTTTAACCTCTGTGAGGTTATAAGAAACTCATCGTAAGACAGGATGTAGGCTAACCTGGATACGTCGTTTCTTTCGGTTCTTCGATTTTGTTCGAGTTAGTCTATGAGATCTTGTTTCACCGTATTCATCTATCTCTACTATTTATACCCTCGTGTAAGTAAGTCGTGCTTCAGCAGCCGCCACCAGTAACATTGAGTGGCTTGAAAGCTAGGGCTTTTGAATGGTCCTAGAAGGGACCTAGAGGTAGCAAGGGCAACTCACTCATTTTTTCGATAAAGAGTAAAGTATTAATATCAAGTACACCCGACCTCTACCACAATTCAATACCACAAGACTCGAGACATTGAAGATACACGCAGTTCAAAAATAAAAATTTGCGAAAAACAGTTCAATTATTAAAAGGATATTGAAGTGAAGAAAAACGAAATCCAAGACAAGAAGTAACCAACAGCAACATCAACCGCTGCCACAATACACACCCCACGAAAAGTTTCTCCAGAAGCAATGTCTTCAAGAAAGTAATGATACCCAAGTGTTACCATCACCGGATCTAGTCGAAAACTAGGTCTGGAATTTTCACCTTGAGAATATATCTGAGCAAATTATATTCAATGCCTCCAGTAAAATAACAAATATGAAACGCCGTTATTGTTAGGTATGATCGAGACGACGTCCGACCAAGCGTTATCACAATGCATCTCCGGTTCCGTTATTAAAGTAGCACCACCAAAATTCAACCACGATATCTCATCACATCCGCTTGACCACCAAACCCAACTCATTTCCTTTTTGCGACCAGACGAGACATTATTATGTACTAATGTTCATATGAAGAATTTATTTTCATATCCTTGTTGCATCCGTATTGTTAGGCGTTGGTGGTTGCTGAGTTGTGCTCCGAATTATTTAATATTAGATTGCTAAAACATTTTTCTTTTTTTTCTTCCACCCCCTACAGCTCCTGGGCAGTTCTTCCTATGGCCTCAAAGATTTAATACGAAAATGGTTCACGCTGGCGTTTGCGCCCGCCGTAGAATCCTCAATAAACTGATGCCAAAAACATACCCATAAGACCATCCAAAACAGAACTGATCCGCCCGGCAGAAATTTTCTTGAGAACCAACTCTTATAGCTTTGCCACTAGGTCGTTTCCCCTTTCGTTCTGCTTAAAGTATGAGAGTGGGCGTGGGTGGCGGTAAACAGGTCAGCTCGTTTTTGACATTTTCGTCAGCTCATCCTCCGGCCTCTCTTTGAAGAAGTAATCCGTTAATTCTCTTGCTCAAATAAGAGCAAGTACTGGCACGTAACTCTATTAGCTTGGCCAACTTGTTATGCTCAATCCTGTACAATCTCTCCGATGACATTGTCGGCCCATCAGGGGAGGAAACGCTGCGATACTGCTGGCTGGTCGTCTTCTTCGTAGCCCAGTGCTCCTGGGTTGATAAAATGCAGAGATGATAAACTAGTAAGGAATGCCAAATGCCGAATGTATAATTCACAACCTGGTTGGCGCATCAGCAATGGTAGCAGAAGCGAGCGAGAGGACTTCAGGCTGCAGCGTTCGCGCGCTCCCGCAAAGAACAGAAGATGGCGCCCGGGGCATATATAGCTAGCTAGCACAATCCGCCATCAGGTCAACAAGTGATTTGGTCGATCCAGACGCCGCGCCGCCTGCGCGCGCTCGCGGAACTGTGGAGGAAATTCCTGCGATGCTTCCGTCTGATATAAACAATAAAAATCGAAAGAAGATTTCTAAGAAGATTAAAGCGAACCGCGTAGGGGTAGGGGACAAGGAGGGGAAGACTAGACCGCGCCGCGTGGGCGGGGAATTTTCTGTTCCTTTTCCATCCATTTTCCATCGGTTTTCTGGGCATTTTCTGGGGGCGTTTTGGTATCCGACTTCACCGGAGTGCATCTCGTCAGGAATCATGATTACCCTAGCTAGTCTCACAATTCTCGAGCTGATTCACATTCTTCCGGGAAAGTTGAACGCAGTTTCCAACGTTTTCTTACACTGCCGACTTTTCTGCACAAGCCTATCCGGGCGGTTTGCAATATTACACGAGTTACCTTCACTATCAAAATTTAACAATATGCAGCTGGATGGAGTTGTTGTGCCTTACATGGTGTTTCTCGGACCTGTCTCAGAACCTACGCCAAAAGCAGAGAAAGAATTTTTTTAGAAAAACTAAACTGACCAGTTCAGAAGATTAAACCCTACAAACGTCAACACCGAAAGAGAGTGGACAAATAAAGGACGAGCTCAATGGAGCCATTTATTTTTTAAATCAAAAATAATATTTTAAAGTTTCAAGAAAATGTGAGAAGATCCCCTGATGTGGACAACATTGTATTTTTCAACTTGTAAAAATCTCGACACTATAGCGAGAGTGGGCGCAGGAAACCTAACAGCGATAGGGCGCTCGCGACCATGGCGTCTCGGGGCGAGCCTGCGCCGCCGCCGGCCTGATCTGCTCCTGCCGGCGCCCCCTCCAACCACCGCGACCAGATCCACCCTCCCCTCGCCGTCCTCTCTTCATCCCTCTGCTCTGTTTCTTCAGTCAAGCTCCCCCATGGCGGAGGCGACTCCGTCCTCCCCCACCCACCACCGGCCGCTTCGGGCGGCAGCCGCTCCGGCCCCGTCGCCCACCGTCTCCCTTCGCCCCCACCAAGTCCTCCCGCCCCCTCCTGCCGTGGTTCCGGCTGGTTTCACGCCCCGCGTGGTACTGCTCCCTCAAGAGCTGCCGCGGCCTCTGCTCCAATCCATGGTGGTTGGAGACCTGGGCTCCCTGTCCGTCGTGGAGGAGCTGGAAGAGCTGTCCGTGTCCCCGCTGGAATCGACGGCAATGGAGGCGCCCGAGCTGGCCGCATGCCCGTCCTGCCCACCGTCTCCTCCGGCTCGGCCGCTGCCCGAGCTAACGCTGCAGGAGCCGGGGATGCCGAAGTCCGTTGCACCAGAGGTGGAGAGAGACGAGCTTGCCTGGTAGGAGGTTTGCAACAAGCGGCACCCGCGGCTGAGCCTGGCACCTCTCTCTCCTCCGCGTGGCGGCGAGGATCGCGCCGTGGCTTTCAGGCGGCGGGTGCGTGGCCGGTGCTTCCGCTGCCTGGCGCCGGGGCATCGTGTGGCGGGCTGCCACGACGACATCCGATGCCTCACCTGCAACTGCTCCGGCCACCGGGAGCGTGACTGCCCGCAGCGCCTGAAGAACAGCCAAGCGCCACGCTGCTCGAAGCCTCCTCCTCCCGCTCGCCGTCCGGACGGCTCCTGCTCTTGGGCCGAGGTTGCTGCCCCTCACGCTGGCGGCTGTCACCAGGGCAGCTTGCCAAAGAAGATGGACTGCCCTGCGCCCGCTAGCGCCGACGTGCTGCAAATCCTTGAGGAGCAGGCGGCTCTTTTGCGGGCTGAGCGGGAGCATGCGACATCGTTGCGGGTAGAACTGCAAAGATTGGTCGCGTCTCAACTTGAGGAGATGGTCGCGGCTCAGCTCGAGTTGCAGGAGTCTGTGCAGGGATTGATGGAGCGTGTTGGGGGCTTGCTAGAGCGGGCTGAGGCTGCGCTTGAGAGGCTGTCCCTGCCGCCGGCTGTGGTGCAGGTGGAGCCAACACCATCTCTGTGTACTGTGGGCAATGTTGATCGCGCAGACGACGGGGTCGAGCCCTTTGGTTGCTACTCTCCCAGGGGTGTGAGCTTTTCAGCGTCGGCGCTTGCCCTGGGATCCACCTCCACGCCTATTGCTGCTTCGGAGCATGTCTCCCCGGTGGTGCAGGGCCCCCCGATGAAGGATCTTGGAGTGGAGATGCCTTTGGTGTCAGAGGAGTTGAGGGGTTCTGATGCCCCTAGTCCGGAGGAGAAGATCGCGAAGGTGATGGCTCAGTTTGACGTGATTGAGCCAGAGGAGAAGACCTTGCCTTTTTCGATGGAGGAGCTCTGCCGAGAGATTGCCGACATGCCCAAGGACAAGCAACTTCGGGTGGATGCTCCCTCTTTGGTCGGGCGACGAAGCATCCGGTTGGACACGAAGAACAAAGATTGTGACATTCCAGTAGCCAAGCGCGCCGAGTTTAGGCGGGCGGAAACTTTTGGGGAAATCCCAAAACTCAAGAGCAAGGAGAAAGTCACCGATGAAGTAATAGAGGAGAAGATGCAATTTTATTTGCAGATGTATAAGAAGCAGCGCACACCGCAGGTGATGGAGGCTTTTCGAGAGTTAGTTGTGAGTAATGCTTGATCTCTTCTGTGTGGAGGGTGCACACCGGTGCATCTCTAGCGATGAGAGCTTGTGTGTGTTTGGAGAGGTCCTTTTAGTTGGATACGAGGTGTGGCCTGTTAGTTTGGGTTTAGGTTCCCTTGTTTCAGGCACGGATGATGTTCCATGAGGTAGAGTGTGCGGTTTTCTAACCGCGTTTTGTATGGTTTTTGGATCCGGTTTTCCTAATTAACTGGATCAATTCTTTCTTCTATAATGCAATGCGGGAACTCCCCGCCCTGGGTCGTCAAAAAAAAAAAAAAACTTGTAAAAATCTCAACTACAAATACCTTTGGGCTGCACAAAAATGCGAAAGTCTTAGATATGAAAGTAGTGACAAGTGCAAAAAATTAGCTCTTCCATATTTGTCAGATTATTATTTTTCTGTAGCCCAAAATGTGAAACAGATTTGATATTTTGCACGTTGGTAGAATAAAACATTATTATTGGGTTACGTGAAGCAATTTCAAAAAAATCCGTAACCTTGCCGCCAAGATCTATTATCTGAAGATATGTTGCACCGCATAATGCTAGATCTAGAAAACTTACAAAAACCGTTGCGGAAGTTCTTGTGTTTGTCGAAATAGATGTTGACGCAGCCTGATGAAAAACCTCACGTCCACACTAGGAGGTGAGATTGTTACTTGATCCATTGTGGAGGAATCGCTTGCACGACCCGCTCTTCTAGTATCCACATGTACGCCACGTCAACCCGTCAGCGCTCCGCCGTCTAGAGCACCTGGCGCCGACGAAAAGAGACAGCCTTTCGATGTAGTCTTGGTAGTAGATCTAATCAACTAGATTAGACCTATATGAGACTTAGAAAACTATTTTGAACACATGAGATCTAGAGAGAGGGATAGCTCCCGTAGAGGACAACTCAAAAATCGTGAGCAAACTTGTATATCTCCAAAAGAGGAGGGGGTGGGGTTTATATAGGAGGCCAAGGGTAGGGTAGCTTGGGGAGGGGGGCACCCCAAACCGACCTAGATGGTGCGGCCGGCCTAGGGCAGCCGCCGCACCCCTCCCCTTGCCCAACTCGGATCGGACTCCTAGTCCAAGTAGGAGTCCTTTCCTAGTACTACTCCTTTTTCCTTTTTATTCCCTTAATTAAATTGACTTACCAAAAATCAGTTAACTAAATAAAGGAAACGGTGTGGGGGAGGTGGTGCGCCGGCCTAGGTGGGCCAGGCCCCACCTATGGTGCGGCGCTGCCCTAGGGCTCCCAGTCCCCTCCCGACACTTTCACCCCTTTCTGGTACTTCTCTGAAACTCTTCCGGATGCATATAAACTTTTTGGATAAAATCATCGACTCTATCCACTGATGTCGGAAACAATTCCTGGCATCCCGGAACATATAATGTTCGCCATATTTCTCCATCGGGAAATTCTGCCCTAAAACCGACATTATTTCCCTCTCATGATAACTTCACAGGATCACCTCCGAATCACTCCCGAGTTGTTCCTGTGACATCGGAGTGACTCCGACCACTTCTCATAACCACTAAACTACAAATTTATTCTCTCAATAAAAGATTGACTCACAGCTTAAGTGTGTGACCCGGAAGGTTCGGTAACACATAGACATGTCCGGGTGCTTACCAGACAATAACCAGCATTGTGACCTAGACGGCCGTACTAGCTCCTATGTGTTCACGAGAGAATGACAGAATCTTTTGTGTTTTTCATTATTCTAATTCCCTTACGTACACGATACCAATGATATCACGAGATGAGACGATGTGCTATAGTTTGATCAAACCATTCGATCATAACACATATAAAACTCGTACCGATATCATTCTCTTTTCTCATTTGTATACTCGATGTCCTGTGATAAATCACACTGTGTCTGGCCAGACGATTGGGGTGATATCGATAATACTGAGATGGCCTAGAGGATGTATCTCTCCATCGCTTGGAGGAGTAAGTGCCATTCTTGAACGATCTCTGTTCCATTACGTATTCTAGTTCACACCCAAAATCCATCTTTATGATCCCCAGTTACAGCTGGACATTTGATGGCAATCAAAGTGTGAGTGTCGAATATGCGGTCACTAGATATTCTCATGTTACAGGAATACAGCAAACGAAAACTCTTATATATATGATCAATTGCTAACTTCATCGATGATGATTTGACTCTTAGCAAGATCAAACATTGGGTCGGTTCAGTACTATTATCATTTAAACTCCTATATTTGTGTGACTTGTACAAAGTCCATGATCAAAAAAACATGATCATCTAACAACAAGATAGGCTAGTCTTAGAGACAAGACTAGGAGCACTTTCGTAATGTTCATATCTCTACACGTATATTGGAGGTTTTCCTTTGAATACCACTATTCAATTGCCAATGTAGTTGTAAATAAACTTGGAGATAAATAATAACTAAATATTATTGTCTCTAGGGCATATCCCAACAATTATCTACACCCAAAAAATTTCAAAAAAAAATTGAAACCTCAAAATAGGAATTTCGAATTTTTCAATTAAAGCGCTCAATGGAGTTTGACCTCCATTTTTGGTTTCCGATCATATAAGCCAGAGCCCATATAACAATACGGGTCTACCACTTTAAAATATGTTTCCGTTTTAGAATAAAACTATGATTGATCATCCTTATTTTTTTGGAATATATCTTCCTTTGAATCTTGACAATTGGTGTGTCGTTCAAATCAAGTTGTTCGCTAGTTTGTGATTCGACATCTTTGATCTCATCCTTTATTTGGGTATGCAGATTAAATTCGAGTAAATCAGCAAACCATCAATTGGCTGCTAGCTAAATCTGCTTCTTCTGGCCGAATGGCAGCCAATTCCAATCCTCAAAGCCCTTATGGCTTTTGTATAGGAAGATCTAGTTATGGCTCAGAGGCCATGTCATGCAAGATTTGCAAGCATGTCAATTTTGTCGTGCCAAGTGATTCGTCGGCGTCATCTGTGGAGTTCAATACATGTGGTGGCAGCCAAGGACCCAATCATCATTCTTGCTTTTCAGTCTAGGGTCCCACATGTACAAATCAGGGACTTGGGTGTAATTATTTGTTTATTTTTAGCCTATCGAATAAAAGTCTAGGTCCTTCGGTTGTTTAGAAAAAACATGATATGAGTAGAGCCATTGCAAAAAAATGTGATTCATTGATTCAATTCCCCCTAATGCAAATATGTCATAGCTGCTAGTGAGGTCATCTATCATGTTAAAAAAGTGAGGTCATCCATCTTTGTCAGGTCTACTAGAAAGCGAGGGTTGTGCAGAATATCAAATGACCCTATCATATATTCACATGTGGTGAGTGCATAGAAACCATACGGCCTTCGCTTACATCTGGTGATCTCCACCACGGCCGATGCAAGCTAGTACTCATTCTGTCCCAGACCTCAAGACTTAATTGGAAAATCTCAGTGCCCAAGGTGTTACCTGATTGGGATTAAAATCTTGCATACATTGGTGGATAGAGGCAACCATCCATTATAGAGGGAATGAAGTAATGCGCCTAAGAGGTGGTGGTGGCCAGTCGTGGATGTTGGGTCTGCATGATTTTCGCATTGTGCCATAAAAACTAAGACGGAGGGATTACGTACCAATCACGCGTGAAGTCTTTATTGAGGACGACTTCCTGTTATTTATTTATTTATTTTGTTAGCAAGGGTTATTCCGAATATTTATGTGCACCTAGCCTCTTAAATATCTACGACTCCTCAGAGTTTCCTTGTTATTCTATAGCTGCATATATATATTCATATATTGATACATTCTGCTTCCATTATTATTTTTCACATAAACAAAGAAGCCCGTTCTCTTGGTGAGAGCGCATATTTGTCTCAGATGTTTAAGTGATGGAAGAAATTTGTGTTGGTTTTGTTCCTCAGAATGAGCGGCATCGAGAAACATGTTAACAGCTAGAAACCCATTTCCGGGGTATTGGGGAATTATTTTGTTCAGCCACCAATAACTTGTTTAGAATAATGGTTTTTGTCCACCACATATCTTACAGTACTCCGACTAGACTGTTAAGGCTCTGTTTGGTTGTAGGTGATTAGTTTTACATGATTGAAATGAAGGACTAGCCACTCTCAATCAAGAAGTCAAAATTAATGGAAAGGGTTAGACAATATATTTAGTTTTCAACATTGACTAGGGTGTCCAATTTCCCCAAATTGCAAAATGTTGAGATCATACAGTTCCCAAAGCTTGAGTCAGGAGATGAATGCACAAGAAACTCGTGTTGTCGTTTTCCTACATCGAGGAACAAATCCCGATGTTCCTGTAAACTGTTAAGCCAAGCCAGCATATCCAGCAAGTCGAGGCTTATTCAGATGATGAAGCCATTCAAAGGCGATTGAATGTATTTCACACAGGCGAGCCCTACAGCATGGGGACCAACATCAATATAGTTTTAAATTTGTTGCTATTTTCCATTATATATATATGGTTACTTTGTACTATTTCTTAATCGCCAGATGTTGATTCCATTCCATCTTAGCAGTTCACTGGTATACAAGCTAGAGCCGGAATACCCACTTTCTACACGCTGTTCCATTTTGCTTGATTCTACAACAATCAAGACAATAATGAAGAGGAGGTCATGGGTGTCTCTACTCTAGTAGAGGAAGGAGGACTAGCAAATTGAGAAGGCAAAAGCATTCAAGGAATCTGTACATACGCTTCCTACTCACAGCCGGGTGACTAGAAATCCAGAGACATGATAGCTAGCCTTGTCATGTTTCTTTAACCGAGGAACAAAGTATATCTTTAAGGCCCGGAGGCACTCTACTTACATTGTTGCAACCAAGTCAGATCAGTTGACGTTCATGTTATATTATGTTTCGCTTGCGCCTCTCTTCTGTTTGTAGCTCCTATACGATACTGCATATTGATACTGAACCTTGCGGATGTGATTTTACAAAAAAGAATCATGGACTGAAACTGGAAAAGGCCGGCTTCAAAGATGAAACTGCCCGTGTATTTGTGCTTGGATTTCTTTTTCTAGTTTCAGTCCGTAAACTGGGCGGTAATTTGGTTAACACTGCAAGAATCACCAATGCTCTTTGTTCACCAAACTTTAGTCTGGTTTCCTTTTCTGAAACTGCATTCTCTGGCTCTTATTCAGTTCAGTCCTGGACGAGGAAGCAGCAAGTAGGGGTTTAGTCGAGCCATATGGGCTGGATCTGCCACGCCATCACGAGCAGCCTATGGGCTATGCTGGTTTCCCAAACACACAGCCCGAACCGTCCAACTGCACCGCCGGCGAACCAGGAACAGATGGGGCGTACCGACCAAATCCTATACATCGCCCTACGGCGATGCAGAATGGTGTCATCGCCTCAGGATTTCCCTACTGGGCCGGCCCATTTGCCGGATTTTGCTTTTTTTTTCCGTTTTCTTCTATATTTTCTTTTCTGTTTTCGTTTTCTTTTCTTTTTGTTTCGTTTTCTTTCAGATTTTTGAAAAAATATTTAACAGATTTTCAAATTTATTCAGATTTGAAAAATATTCACATTTTGAAAATTGTTTAGATTTGAAAAAAAATTCAGATTTGATTTTTTCAGATTTTCAAATTTGTTCATATTTGAAAATTGTTTAGATTTTGAAAATTGTTCAGATTTTCAAATTTGTTCAGATTTGAAACTTGTTAATTTTGTTGGCATGGCTTTGTTGAATCAGGATTTGATGACTGGAACGTTGTTGAAATAACTTAGATTTAAAAATTTGTTCAAATTTGAAAATTTGGTCATATTTGAAATTGTTCAGAGTTTTCAAGTTTTTTCAGATAAAAAAAAATATCAGATTTTCATTTTTTATTTATTTATCATTTGTTCAGATTTGAAAAGAAAAAAAGAAACAGAAACAGTACCTTCTAAATTGGGCCGCTCCAAATGCGGCCCATGAAGGAGCTCCCTTCAGGCGACCGACGCGAGAGCATCGTCTGAAGGCGACGTACATGAGCTCGCGGCGTACGGGGAGGGTTCCCTCTGCTACCTGCTTGTTGCCGTCGACGTCTTCCGCACTCCTCCTTTACCTATCCTACAACCCCTCGCCAGTTACCCACCCGTCACTCGTTCTCCCCCGCCAGCTTTGCTCCTAGACGATCGGCTGTACCGGTTTAGCTCATTGGACTGTTTTTGAAAATTAACTAGCTGAACAGAATCACATTTTAGGTGTCTGCGAGGTTACATTGATTTGCACGAATGGTTGTCATGTTATTATGTATGACTTCGTGTGCACAAAACTTAGCCCTAACACTGCCATAATATGCGGGTTGTTTATGCGTTCTGTAGCTGTTGTGTGCTTCCTGTAAGAATGTTCAAATATATGCCACTTAGCTCTGTGCCTTACGACGCATGCCATACACTCTTCATGACAGGCACCGTGGCCATTGTTTCATACCGGCATACCGGCCGAGAACCTGGTAATATAAGTGGCCACGATGAAAGAGCAGATTCAGGGTGTATGTTCATCTCATAAGGGTGTAGGTTCTGTATCAATGCTTAACGCTAACTCAGATATGCTAATGTTATTTTTTTATGGACACTGAAGCTAATATGTCCTTCGATTTTCACAGGATATACATCTACATCGATGTACACAGCCATTTTATTGCAGCACAAAAATGACCCAACAAATTATAAAAAGCACCAAACGCTCAAGCAACATCTAATCTATTAAAGTGCATAGACCCATCCTTGTTGAATATAGTCTGTGCGACTGGCACCATATGGCTGCATCCATTATCCATTGCCCCACCGGAAGGAGACATGACCACATATGTATCTAGTACAAGGCCCTGTAGCTAATTTGCCAATATTACCATTTCCATTCATGTTAAGAACTAGACCATTATAGACCATAACAACAGACAAACCCCCATACAAATCCGTGCTCTTTTCTTTTTATCAAATTTGCTCAACAAATTTTCAACTAATTGGTTATATTGGTTGGCAGTGGAAGATTGAAAGTAGACTTTACTTTCCGAGCGAAACTATATGCTCCGGTTAAGGAGAGTCTAAATTCCATATTCAAAGGAGCATGAGCTAACACATTGGCAACCAAAACGTTTTTCTGGCGCCCAATTTTATGAAAGAACGAAGTATCCCCCCAAAAGCGGTTCATCATACCATCACCTAGTACAAAACACCCTCTCGAAAAAAGTCATCATTCATATACATTAGTCCCTTCCAAATGGAGACTCACTGGGTTTCACAGTGACCTGCGATATAGTTTTATTGTCAAGGTATTTTCTGGAGTAACTCTTGCCACATACCTTCCTTATTCATAAGTTTATAAAGTCATTGCTTACTAAAGTTTTTTCAACTAAAGTACCTCGCCTCCACCCCCCTCCCCCCCCGGGTCTTTGGATGGAAACGCGTAATCCATTTAGTCAACCCACATTTCTTTTTAGATCATCACTTTACTAGAAAAGCGAGATCTCTAATAATCTAACATTTTCCTTGCACCTTTTGGTATTTCTAGGAACGAAAGCATCAAGCTCGTTAGAATAGTAAGGACGTAATTGATGAGAACAAGAATGTCTCCGTATGAGAGAAAATTGCCTTGCCAGCAACCCAATCTTCCCTCGAAGCAGTCTTCTACCGGTTTCTATTCACTATTAAGCAATCAATCTATCATGGATAGGGACACCTAAGTATTAAATATATAAGCTCCCAAAAATAAGGACGCCTAAGTATATTAAAATAGGAACACCGGAGGATGGTGACGCCGCTGGGAACATCTAGAAGCTCTTGAAATCCAAACAACCACCGCGGAAGAAAACTAGGCCCCGTGCCCCCGTCACAACTAAATCCATGCGGGCTTTGCCCGGCCGAGGGTGCCGACATCGACATGAAGAGGGAGAAGTAGGGAGGAGGCAGCAGATTTCCCGCTCATGTCTCTATTGGGGAGGACGAAGCAGGGCTGTTGGGCGTTTTTTTAACTGCTCGGTAGAGATATTTGAACAAAATGTGATTTGTTTATTTAGGCAATGTCTTGAAAAGATGGCATAACTTCTAGTGAGGCCATCCATCTTTGTCAATTATATCAGAAGAAGCTATAAGATGTTATTTGAACCATGAACCACATTATATGATATGTTTGTAAGTTAAGTCGTGATCATAAAGAAATTAAGTAGAAGAGTCCTTAGATTAACTTCGTAGTTATTTGCAACCGGCTGAGGATGCGGTTAATGGTCTAGAGTTCCTGTGCTAGCGACCACGAAATTAAACTATTGTCACTATTGAGATGTGGTCGGTGCTTGCATGCAACCAAACAACCGCCGCTTACATCTGAGGGCCGAGTCAGGGTTGACGTGGGCTAGAACAAATCACGCCTGAAGTCTTTATTGACCATTACTTCCTCATTTTTTTTAAACAAGTTGCCAATAGTGGTACTTGCTCATATTTATGTCTGTACCTAGGCTCTTAGACTAGTCACAATGGGGAGTATAATACACTAGTATCATGCATATGATACTAGTCTATGTTACTACCTCCACAATGGGTAATAATATCTTTGTGGTATCATACAATACAACATTTATTAGGTTGTAGACTCATCTTGCATTGGAATCCGTTATGCTACGGTATCTACCTATGATACTACTATCACATCTCTCATCATTAATTGCAGTGACACGTCAGCTTTTTACCAAGGCATGCATGGTACCATCTATGATAACCCCATTGTGGCTAGTCTTAAATATCTACACATCTCAGATTTCTTGCTACTCTGAAGCTACATATATATGCATCATACATTATACATGATTCCATTATTATTTTTTCTCATGTGATACACAAGCTTGATCGTCCCATAATTGACTTAGGTGCCAAAGTGGTGGCAAATATATTTGATGTGCTTCCTCGGAGTGTGCGACATCGAGAAATATGTTAACTCTTGTTCAGCATAACCAACTTCAACGCTAGCTATATATATTTAATCTAGTGGGTGAACTACTTCCTGCATAACCCAAACATTTTCAAGAAAATCAATTGTGATTTCGGCTTTGGGGATATGTTGAACTCGACTTCAGCAACGTACGAGGCTAGTTATCAAGGCTATGAAAATGAAACATATGCAGTTCCATTTAGTGCTGGGGGCGGAGGAGGGGGAGGGTAGTGGTGGCGCTAGAAGACATATACCAATCACGAGGATGAAATGGGATCCGGATGCCTGAAGTGGACCGATGAAGAAATCTATGACTGATACCCCTGTTATGTATGCATGTTAACTAAATCGTTATCCATATTTCTTAATATGGTGTATGTACTAATACAGTTTTTATTCATATTTCTTAATATGTGGTGGATTTAGCATACTTCGTTGAAGGTGTAAGGAAATATTTAGTCCAGAATAACTTACGAAATGTACACATTTGGTAACTTACATCGGTCGCTCTTGATTACCCGGTGTGAGAATATAAACACGGAAAAAGCTGAAATGCAAGGGCAAATGACTAGTTATTTAAAATTATCTTATTTTCTCCACACGACTCCGTGTCTCATCGCTCATCTTCTCGCATCGGACGACAATGCCTTGTTCGCTCCCTAAGACTTTGTACCAAATATTCGTATGATTGTTTTTCATTTTTGCTAACATTGTTATGCCTGTACGGTTATGTTCAGTTTGTGGTTGGTGAACGGTGTTGCGATGATGTGCTTATTTGATAATGTACTATTAAAATTTAGCTTGTATAAAACGACAAAACAGGTCAAATAAACAAAAACAAAACTGACAAAGTCGGGTGGGCAAACAAGATTTTATAATATACTAGCAAAATGCCCGTGCGTTGCAACGGGAACACATTAAACCGATATGGTCACGCATTTTGTTCATAGTCATGCAACCTAATTTGTATATTGTATATATGCCAACCCCTGATATTAGTAATTGCCTACCATGTTAATGTGGTTGAGAAACATATAATGTTATCAACAATTGGATAATAAACAGATCCATGAATTTTGTAGTCATCTCATGGAGCTCATCCACATGATCAGTCATGTTGCCATCTTCATTTTGGAAGGACCTAATTATTATTTTTCTCACCTCTCGCCAGTGCTGAGGAGGCATATTGTACTACTGATGCAAATATTTTCCTTAGATACATTATTGCCCGTGCGTTGCGATGAGGCATAAAAATATATATTTGGTTCAATATTAATCGCGTCAAACATTATTTTAGGATTCTGGTACACTCAAGCATCATTATTTAGGGCAAGGGCAAACATAATTTCCAATCTGGTGGCGCTCATAGATACCAAGTGTTGTCTACTATATTTTCAGGAACCACATTCATGACCCAAACATGGTATTTTGACATATCAGCAGCAAAGCCACGAAAGCCGGCACTCATCTCCCAAACATGGTATTTTGACATATCAGCAGCAAAGCCACCAAAGCCGACACTCATGTCCATGACATATCTGTGTAACTCCTATGAGATAAACTTTCAAATATGTTTCGTAGTGTTCAAATCTTCTCTTCCATATTGAATAGTCGTGTTTGTATGCCTGGGTGGACACCTCCTTCATTTCCTCATTGGCTATCATTGGTGGCACTGCGTCAAGTATTTGAAGCCAATTCTCCATGGCACCGGCATCAGTATCAATAACAAGATCAACTCTTGGAAGATGACTAACACACACTGAAATATTTATATACCTGTAAGATAGAAGAAATTCATTTATCCTCTTCTGAGTTTTCTGTTAGTAATCATTCAGTGCAAAGAAGAGAGGAAGTGTATGTTAGATCATCCATTCCTTTGTTTTTCTCCTGTTTGGCGGCAAGCTCTTTGGACTCACATGTGTTGTACTCATACACTTACTAACTTTCTTGGATGCATCTTTTTGTAAGTGCTTTAGAAGTTTTTCTTCAGTCTTAGACCTATCTTGAAATGTTCCATGTACAACCTATATTCAACTAAATCACCTACAGGTAATCAGCTAATAGGTAAATGAGAACATCTGTAAATATGTGCAATCACAATCTAAGATAAGTTCAATAATCAGGACACAAGGTAATATGCTTTTTCGCAAATATTATGGATTCACTTCATATCCTACCATGAGCGGTCCATGAGACATGGCAGTCCACACAATGCACCATGTCAAATGACCTCGACGGATATGGCAGCTTGTGAGGGCCGAGCGCTCCGATCATGACAGTCCACGCTCAAAACGATTTGACCCATTAATACGAAGTTAAACCTGCCCACAAAGTAAGTGCTTAGTTCTTCCGTAAATTTTAAACAAAGCACAACTCATCTCTCCTACTTAAACAAACAGCTAATAGTCTTGAAAAGGAATCAAGCTAGCTACAAACAAATCTTAGTGCCTAAAAGATGTAACCAAGAAAATCTTGTCGCTGCTATTCTTTACCGAATTATTAGTGCACTGTTGTGATAAAATAAGTTGCAATTCTTTCTTATATAATCTCTGCAAGGTTATTCGTATAGTACAATAAATTTCTCCAAAACCACGAAGAAAACGGATGATGCTACATGGTACTAATCAAACAAAACAGGTAGAAATCGTCGTAATAACATACCATGATAGAAGCACACTCGTTTATGTAGTTCAGTAGCCGTACTTCATTGCTGTGACCTGCATCAAGAAAGTGGTAAAGTCCATTGCGGTGAAGCCTGCAAACCATGTGGTTCCTCCATAGCAATTCTTGTTTCGGGATCTGCAATAACTCGAGACTGGGGTTGGGGACTTGGGGGGAGACCAGGCCCAACTTGGGCAGTCTCGTAGCCGACACGCCGGAGGCAGCACGGCTACCTGGCTGGTGCTCCCCATTGCCCGTGGCGATGCAGCCACCCGGAAATTGCGAATAGTTTAATCAGCAGATAGCCACACATCAAGTGGTCCAATTTTGCAATCCCAATTCCCAAACCACTATCGACTCTTATAAACCTTCTTGTTTAAATCTACCTCTGGTTCATAGCAGTACGACGGATTGATTCAGCTGCATCGTCCAGCTTTGGTGTTCCATTTAGAAACAAAATTGTCACAGAAACGAGCACAAGATTTGCGGTGGTGTTTTGGTTTTGATCATGCTTATGGTGTGTGGCCAGTGTGGGTTTGAGTGGTGGTCTTGTCCTTTTTTGGAATACAGACTCGGTTGTTTCTCTCAAATCGTTTAGCAGCTCTCACATTGATGTCTTCATACAAAATGACTTGACAGAAGATGGGGAGTGGAGATTCACTGGCTTTTATGGAGATCCAGTCCGGTCTAAGAGAGGAAGAAGTTGGGAACTACTCGGGTATCCTAGAAGAGATTTTGATCTCCCCTGGTTGTGTGCAGGGGATTTTAATGAGGTACTCTTGGCTTCAGAACATTTAGGTGGGAGTGATCGTGAGGAATGGAAGATGAAAGGCTTTTGGGAGGCAGTGGATTATTGTTGATTTACGGATCTTGGCTTCTCAGGTCTCCCGTATACTTGGAACAACAAGCAACGGGGAGATCGCAATATTAAGGTCAGGCTTGATCGAGGGCTTGGAGATGACTGTTTCATGGAACGTTTTGACAGTTCATCAGTTCAACATGTACATACGATGGAATCTGATCACTGTATGTTGAAAATCTCAATTGTCAAGTCTGTCTGTTTAGTTACAGGGTACTAGTGGGCCGAGGCCTTTTCATTTTGAGAATATGTGGTCCAAGCATGAGAGATATGTCCCGAATGTGGAAGAAGGCTAGCAAATGAGAGGTCAAAACCTGACGGAGCTCCATGATGTGTAGGCCAGATGCAACGGACTTTACAAAATTGGAGTAAGGATGAGTTCGGCTTTGTCAAGAAAAGTTGAAAGTTCTTAGAGAAAAGCGGGAGAATATTAGAAGCGAAAATCTGCACTCTGGTCCGACTAAGGAGGAGTGCGAGACTATGAAGAAAATATCAGATTTATTGGCAAGAGAGAAAGCAATGATGAAACAACGTTCGCGCGTCCAGTGGCTAAGGGAGGGAGATCGAAATACAGCATTTTTTCATGCAAAGGCTAGAGAGAGGGCGAGAACAAATAAAATTATCTCGCTGAAGGATAATAATGGTAAGTATGTATCCTCACATGCTGAGTTAGAAAGTGTTGCTATTGAATTTTATACAAATTTGTTCACGACACAAGAGCATACTGAACCGGAGCTGGTTACTCAATTTGTGGAAACTAAGGTGACTAGTGACATGAATGAGAGGTTGGATGCACCTTTCACGGACTCGGAAATTGAGAATGCCCTTTTTATGATGCATCTGAATAAATCTCCTGGCCCAGATGGCTTCACGGCAGGTTTCTATATTCGCCATTGGGGTTTTATTAAAGGAGATGTGTGCGCTGGGGTACGCCAATTTCTTAATGGTGGGGAGATGCCAAATGTTGTGAACAACACCATCCTGGTTCTGATTCCAAAAGTTAGGCAGCCCCAAGATCATACTCAATACAGACCAATTGCCTTGTGTAATGTTCTGTTCAAAATTGCCTCGAAAGTTCTAGCTTTGAGGTTGCGGCCGTGTTTGGATGAGATTATTTCAGAAGAACAAAGTGCCTTTGTCCCAGGGAGGTTTATTATCGATAATGTGATTACGGCCTATGAATGTATTCATTATCTAAAAAGGAAGAAAGGAAAACCCAGAGATTGTGCTATTAAACTAGATATGGCTAAGGCCTATGATAGAGTGGAGTGGTCTTACCTGCGGGCAGTTGTGGCAAAACTCGGTTTCTCAGTTCGTTGGATCAATCTGGTTATGAGGTGTGTTGAATCAGTTTCATTCTCCATTCGTGTTAATGGGAATTACTCAGATTTCTTGAAACCATCGAGAGGTATTCGGCAGGGAGACTCCATCTCTATCTACCTGTTTTTACTATGTGGCGAAGGTTTAAGATCCTTGTTGAAACATACTGATTTGGTACATCTCTCATGAGGAGTAAGAGTGGGCATCCATGCTCCTTGGGTTTCTCATTTGTTATTTGCAGATGATTGCCTCGTCTTTACACATGCATCGGCTTTGGGAGCAACCAGATTGAATGCAATTTTAGATGCCTACCAAAGAGGCTCTGGTCAGATGGTAAACAAAGGAAAATCGGCAATTTTATTCAGTGGCAATTTTGAAGCAAATATCAAAGCAGTAGTACAGGCTGCTTCGGGTATTGCGACAGAAGCAAAGATAGAAAAGTATTTAGGTCTGCCGACAGCACTAGGCAGATCATCTGATGAGGAATTTGAACATATTGTTACAAAGATTAAAAAGATAGCTCGAGGGTGGACGCCTAAAACCCTCAGTGGTGCGGAAGGGAGACTCTAGTAAAAATCTATATGTCAAGCTATCCCCACGTTCTCTATGAGTTGTTTCAAGTTATCGAAAAAACTTTGTAAGAAGATAACCAGCTATGTAGCAAGACATTGGTGGGAAGGAGATGAGAACAAAAGAAAGATTCATTGGAAGAAGTGGGAATACATTGCTATTCCAAAATGTGTAGGGGGTATGGGGTTCAGAGACTTCCAGCTTTTTAACCAAGCTATGCTGGCCAAGCAAGGTTGGAGGCTCATTGCTAATCCTAACTCGCACTGTGCTCGAGTGCTAAAAGGGAAATATTTCTATGATTGGGAGTTCATGTCTACCACAAGGAAGAGGAATGCATCACATGTTTGGAATGCCATACTTCATGGGCAGGATGCATTGAAGCTTGGACTAATTAAAAGACCAGGTAATGGTTCGTCCATACGAGTATGGGAAGATCCTTGGATTCCGGGTAATTATAATATGAAACGTTAATTAGGAAACCGATGCTCAGGTTTCTATGGTTAATG
Organism: Poa pratensis; assembly: GCA_947311845.1. Lineage (NCBI taxonomy): Eukaryota > Viridiplantae > Streptophyta > Magnoliopsida > Poales > Poaceae > Poa > Poa pratensis. The sequence goes on from CAMZMU010000048.1 coordinate 22,421,789, forward strand.
AATTAATCGATGACCAAGGTTCAGGTTGGGACCAGGTGAAGATTAATGAGAATTTTATGGAGCCAGATATTACTGCTATAAAAGGTATTCCTCTAGGCAGAATTGATGTGGATTTTTGGGCCTGGACGCTTGAGAAGAATGGATGTTTTATTGTCTGATCCTGTTATCGGAAGCTGGCTATGATGAAACATACGGCCATTCATGCGGAAAGATCGATGTTGGGGGACAACAAGTTGTGGAATATTCTATGGAAACTTGAAGTTCCACCTAAAATTCGAACCTTCTGGTGGCGGGTTATTGTAGGATTTATTCCTTGCCGTCATGTGCTGAATAGGAGACATATGGAGGAGATTGCCTTTTGTAAAACGTGTGGTGTGGAGAGGGAAACAATTTATCATGCCTTTTTTGAGTGCACCTGGGAAAGATTATTCTGGCAAGACTTGAAAAATATTACTGCTATCAAGATTACATTGCTCCATCCTTCTTCTAGGGCTATGGATGTGATTGACTGTAAGAGAATTTCAAGAGAAGAAGCATGTGTCATTTTATGTGGGTGTTGGGCCGTCTGGAATGAACGCAATGCAGTTTGTCATGGAAGCAGCGGAAGATTAGTTACAGCCTCTGTTCGGTGGGTTACTGAACTCACGTTTGATTTAGCTTAGCTGGGGAAGAGAAATATTCCGAAACCGATTAAAGACACCCCTTCATGGTCCTAGCCGGGTGTTGGATGGCTGAAGATAAATGTTGACGCGGGTTTCTCTGAAGCAAACCGTGAGGGGACTACGGGTTTGGTAGTCCGCAATCATCTAGGCGAACTACTATATGCTCAACCTTTGTGGTATACGGATGCGGCTAGCTCGGTGATCATGGAGGCTCGAGTGGTAAGAGATGGAGTGCAATATGCTGTTGATCGTCATTTTCAATATGTGGAAATTGAGACTGATGCAAAGGAGGTACTTAACCTCTTGGAAGATCCTGGTGGCGGCAGGTCGGAAATAGCCGTTTTCTGCCAGGAAGTTAAGGAGCTTAGTGGGTCCTTTACTAGTTTTAAGATAAGTCATGTGGGGCGGCAGGCCAATGAAGCTGCCCACGTTAGTACAAAGAAAGCTAGTAGCTCTAGAAGAAGGTGCTTATGGGTGAACTATAAACCCCCCTTCTTAGATCATATCCTGTCAAAGGATTGTAATCCCACTGGTTGATGAATGAAGTTCTTAATTCGCAAAAAAAAAAGTTGTTGTTGTGCCTTACATAGTGTTTCACGGAACTGTCTCGGAATGTACGCCAAAAGCAGAGAAAGAATATTTACATAACTAAACTGATCAATTCAGAAAACTTAAAGTCTACAACAGATGAACTTGCCTGTGGCAAGATGGTTAGGTGGGTGGTTGTACCCCCAGCCCACCAGAGTTCAAATCCTAGATTTGACAGTGGTGTTTCTCATTTACGCGGAATATTCTTCAGTGGGATGCGACGTTCCTAGGGGTGTTTCTCATTTACCAGAGTTCAAATCCTAGATTCGTCAATCTTAAGACCCGACCGCCGGCTCAGTCTTTCGGAGGTGCTCATAGGGGTAGGGTTTGCATGCGTGCGTTCATAGGGGTGATTGTGTGCATGTGTATGTGAACGTCTCTGTTGTACTGTGTTTCGCAAAAAAAAGTCTACAACAGATTGAAATGATCCGCAAAAAGAAAAAACAACAACGCGAACACCAACATTCGGGCCTCAGTATTTCTGAACGTCAATAGCTATTCATATAAGCCCATATAATAATGCAGGCCCACTACTTACAAAAATATTTTTTCCTTTTAGAATAAACTATGAATTATGATCCTTAAAAATACCCCCTCCGTCCCAAAATAAGTTGTCTTAGATTTGCCCAAATATGAATATATCCAGATATGAAACATACAATTCAAAGACACTTATTTTGCGACGGAGGGAGTAGGAATATGTACCTCTTTGAATATTTACAATTGGCGTGTCGTTAAAGTCAAGTTGTGTGCTAGTTTGTGATGCGATATCTTCAATATCATCCTTCGATTGGGTTATGCAGATCGAGTTCAAGTAAATCAACAGATGATCCCTTGGCGAAGCGACAGTGCCCACAATTAGCTGCCAAATTTCATAGGTCTCTGCTTCTTCTGGCCGAATGGCGGCTAATTCCATTCCTCCTTGCCCTTGTGGCATTTGGTAGGAAGATCTAGCTATGGCTCAAAGGTCAGGTCATGCAAGCTTTGCAACCAATGCGATTTTGTCGCGCCAAGGGTTAAATCCAGGCGGTAGCTGCCAAGGACCCGATCGCCTTTCTTGCATTTAGTGTAGGATCCTCCGTGTAATAGCTAGGGACTTGAGTATAATGTTTTGTTTATCTTGGATCGTGTTGTAAAATATATTTCGATGCCTATATCCAATAAATTATGGGTCCTTCGGTACCCATCGATTGTTCAGAAAAAACAAGACATGAGTAGAGCCATTTCAAGAAAATGTGATATGTTGATTCATTTCTCTTCTTGCAAATATGTCATAACTGCTAGTGAGGTCATCCATCTTTGTAAGGTTGATCGAACAACAACTATTACATGGGGTTAGTGCATACAAGCAACCAAACAGCCGCCACAAACATGATCCGGTGATCCCCACCAGGGTAGATACAAGCTAGTACCAATCATATGTGAAGTTTTTATTGAGCATGACTTCCTCTATTTATGCGCACCTAGACTCTTAAATATCTACGACTCTCGAGAATTTTCCTTGTTAGTCTACATCTGCATATATATATATATCTGCATATATGATACATGCTTCCCTTGTTATTTTCTCATGTAAACACAGAAGCTCGATCTCTTGGCGAGAGCGCATATTTGTCTCAGATGTCTAAGTGGTGGGAGAAATCTGTGTTGGTTCTCTTCCTCGGAATGGGTGACATTGAGGAACATGTTAACTAGCAAAGACATCATCACTGTGTATTGAGGAATTGTTTTGTTCAGCCATCAATAACTTGTTTAGGGTCACAATGTTATTCACTACAAATCTGTCGGTACTCCGTATCCACTATTAAGGCTTTGTTTGGTTGCAGGGACTAGTTTCATTGGTTGAACTAATCTCTCAAATGGGGCACCATGGTGCCCCGGCACCATGATGGAATTCAGTACGATCATAGCACGATCATGGTACCTAGACAATACCTATACCTTGGGTATGTATACCTTAGGTATAGGAGATACACACACCCTTGGGTATACACATAGGGAGCGGATCTACCTAATGTGTACCCGTACCCAAGGTATATATATACCTGCATATACCCTTGGTATACATACGCAAGGCATATGTGCCTTGTAGATACCTTATGTATATATGTATGGAGGTAGACATACCCTGTGGCAGTACAAATCGCAAAGCCAATCATACAGTATTCTAACACCGCCTTTGATGTCAGATACCCCCCTTCCCTCCCCCCCCCCCCCCCCCCCCCACACACACACACACACACAATCCATATTCCCTGTCCTTCTTCCACTCCGACTCCACCTCTCAATGCTCTTATACCCACAAAGAACAGATGTTTTCTTCGTAACATAATTATGTATTGAATCTGAATGTTCATATGAAGACCTTCTTTTTCTCCACCATCGAGATCAAATGCACTCTATCTCACTTTTCCACCTCCTCTCGCCGCTCATCTCCTCGGATAGGACGACACCGGATGGTTTGCTGCCAAGATTACAAACCATTTATTGGTACGAAAGACATTCCATTTTTGTAACATTGTTATGTTCGTACATTTAGGTTCAGCTTCCTGTTGTTGAATTATGCTCGATGTGCTTATTTACTAATCTGTAGCTGAAAATTAGCAAGAAAAGTAGGAAAAAAGGTCAAATAAACTAAAAAATAGTCATGGGAGAAACTGGATTCTGTGATACTATCACAAATGCAGAACACATAGCCTTAACAACTTCGAAAACGGCACTGTTTAAAGCATAAGAGTGGGTTTAAGTGGCGGTCAGCATCATTTCTGACATTTCCGTCAACTAGCCCTTTGGTCCCGCTGTGTAGAATTAGTTATTCACTCATTCTCTTGCTTAACTGACAGCGTGTACTAAAACAGAACCTCCTTAGCTTTTTTTTTAACCTGGAACCTCCTTAGAGCATCTCTAGTGGCTCGTGTAATTGGAGGTGTATATTTTGTTTTTTGTTTTTTTTAAACCATATGGAGGTGTATGTTAAATATACACTATGTAAGTCAAAAAAACGCCTCCCAGTGGCTCGTGTATAGGGTCGTGGACGTGTGTACCTGGCGTGGAAGTAAACACCACCGAGCCACGCTCATGAACTCACGAAGAGGAGGCAACCGCTCTCCTCCCGCCACCGTCCGGAGCCCCATCGGAGGAGGACGCCCCCAAGGTCGCCGTCGCCACTCCTCTCCGGCCGGACTAGGTACGTGCTTTTTTTTCGCACCTCTGCGAGAAAGAGCAGAGGGGCGGCGGCCGCACGCCTGCAGCCAGATCTGGCGGCGGCGGCGCGCTCCCTGGAGAGAGGGGAGGGCGGGGAGAGAGACGCTCAGGGCGGAGGGGTGTGGAGCCTAGAGGGCGGCGGGCGAGGAGGGAGATAGGGGAGGGATGGGAGGTCGGGGGTGGATTTGGTGGTGCAAGTTAGGGACGATGCGGTGGTGGTGTAGGTCGGAGAAGCAGGTTGGGGAACGATGCGGTGCTTGCCATGGTCGATTTGGTGTTGGAATGTTGCAGTGGTACTGTTTGGGCGATTTGGTGCTGCCCTGGTTCGAGAGAACAGAGGTAGGAGAGATGGGGATGGCGATTTGGTCTGGTAGTGCTGTAGGTATAGAGATTTGATATTGGTTTGTGGTCTGGGGCAGAAAATAGCTATGTTTCGGTAGTGATTTGCTACAGATTTGGTCCTAGTTTGCTAACATATTTGTTGTTGGTCTGTGTTCGTTGATTGTTTACAGATGGATGACCAAATCTTCTTGGACACCATGGGTTTTGGTTACTCACAAACACAAACAGGAAGTCTAATTGGAGAGCAAGTGACCCCATCAACTCAGCAACCGTGAAAGGAAAATCCAAAAAAGGAAAAAATTGGTCTAGTCATGAGGAAATATCACCGTTGAAAATAGAGTCGTTGGAAAAAATGGCTGTTGAATGGTAGTTATCAAAATACTATTAAACTCTATGAGAGAGTATAGACGTTCCACTGAAAAACTGGGAGGTGTAAAATCTGGGAAGGTATATATGGAGGTGTATATGGAGATATACACGTCCAAGTTGACACGAACCACTAAAGATGCTCTTAGCTTGGACAGAGCAAAGTATCAACGGCGCATCTGTGAAGAATTAATCCATCCCTCTCCGCCTACGTCAAGACCTTCTCCGTGGCCCTGGCCTTCTCCTCCGTGCTCCTCTCCTCGGCCGCCACCTCCCCGCCCCCGGCCGCCGCCGACATCGCGGGCCTGACCCCGTGCAAAGAGTCCAAGGCCTTCGCCAAGCACGAGAAGCAGTCCGTCAAGAAGTTCACGTCCTCGCTCAAGAAGTACGAGCCCGACTCGGCCCCCGTGCACGCCATCCAGGCCACCATCGAGAGGACCAAGCGCCGCTTCGACAACTACAGCAAGTTCGGCCTCCTCTGCGGCTCCGGCGGCCTGCCCCACCTCATCGTCAGCGGCGACCAGCGGCACTGGGGCGAGTTCATCACCCCCGGCGTCCTCTTCCTCTACATCGCGGGGTGGATCGGGTGGGTCGGCAGGAGCTACCTCATCGCCGTCAGCGGCGAGAAGAAGCCCGCCATGAGGGAGATCATCATCGACGTCGAGCTCGCCTCCAGGATCATCCCCAGGGGGTTCATCTGGCCCGTTGCTGCGTACCGCGAGTGGATCAATGGTGACCTCGTCGTCGACGACGCCGACATCGGCTACTGATCATGCGTTGCGTGGTTGGTCGCTAGTCGGTCCACAGTCAGGTGAACTCTGCTCGTCCATCCATGGCTAATATGCTCTGCATCCTAGCTTGTTGTCTCATGGGCTAATGGCTCTGTTAAATAATGGTGGAAGATTAATTTGGTATCTTGTTGGCTTTCGCAGACGAGCATTGGAGGATTGCTGGCTTGTGATGTCTGTCTGTGTGGGGTTTGGTGTAGGAGCTGATAGGATCATGGAGAAATGGAAGCTCTGTTGTACTTAAGAAACTGAAGAAATCTTGTATAACTGTACCTCTCTCTTGTGTGTATTTTTACCATGTTCAGATTATTGAGAACGATTTCATGATGCAGAGCATACTTGAGTGAAAATGTGTCAACATAACTAGGAAATTCAACTTAGACAAAGATTGATTGAAAGTATTAGACAAAGTTCAGCAGTATGAATCTTTGCACCGGTATCCAATACAAGCCAAATTTATATTTATATTTTTCTGAAAGAATTTGTTTAAAGAATACCATCCGTCGATATAGAAATGAATACAACTATACAAGCCAAATCATCTAGTGTTGATATGGAAATACATGTTGCTACTTAGAAGACTATTTATATTTACAAAACGAATTTTATATCACACTGGTCTGGTAGAGGAAAGCGATGTTCATGTTTAATCACCGGTTGCTGCCATCAGAGTTCATAATCGCCAAATTGGCTGTAGGATACCAGCTCTGCTGAAATGCAAGAAACGCACCATCATGGCCCAGAAATAAAGCAAGATCTTGCATCCAGGCGTAAATTTAAAAAGGCACTGTGTATAGTTCCACATTAAGCGTACTGGCTCAAGTTATTATGAAAATAACATCAGGTTGCACTTCTCATTAGCATGGTAGCGGAGAGAGTTCTTATTGGAAAGAACAGCTCCATGATTTAGCAGTTGAGGTTGTATCAAACAGATGCTATCGCTATGTGTATCATGGGTATCAAAATTTGCATACCGTCGCTAGGTGGTACAAATCCCTGGCCTGGGTATTGTATTTGTTCTGGCCATTCCTGAAATCACAAAAATTAACATGATCATCACAAAAAAAAGGGAAAGTAACCTATATCTGTCCGATTGCTACGGCATGATATGCTTCAGCTTGAGCCCAGATATATGTTCTGTTTCGAAGAGTAATTCCAACAAAATATCCAACATATTCAAATGCAAACACATACTTGAATTGAAAGCAACCTAGGGAGTGTGTCAGTCTGCACATGGCTGAGTGAAGAGACTCTCAAACTAATTCCAACTGAGGAAGTGCCAAGAACAGCATTTTCAGCACCCAACAATGCATAATGAGTGATTTGAGTATTGATGATCTAGAACACTAGTGCAGTGAACTATAAAAACTAGGGTGTAGCAAGCTGACCTATTACTGGATAAGAAGTATCCGGAGCATCAGTTATCGAGGAGCTTAAGTACCCACTGTATTGGGAAGTTGGACCCAAACCAGTGATTGAAGAATCATCTTGGTCCTAAATGAAGGCAATTTCATCTTGTCAATGCAAAAATATGAGGCGGAATAGTAGATTGTGTCGCAGGAATCTTTGCTTACAGGAGCAAAATTGTGGGATGGACTAGTTGAAGGTGCATGACTATCAAAGATGTTTTCATGGGTCAGGTAAAATGGAATTTCATTACGTGGCACAGAAGGATCCTGCTGACGAAGTTCTACAGAAAATTGATTGCCAAAAAAAATGTGAGTAGCAACAAGAATACTTTTTGCGATAAAGAAAAAGTAAATCTGGATGGTGTTTGATAAAAATAAACTCAAGCAACAAGCATCTCGTTGTGTATTAGAAGATGAACGCCAAAAAACCAAACATGTTTGACACAGAACGGGCATGTGCTTAGTATTCACCTTGATGCATAGTCTGCTCACAAGTGTACTGTGGAAGCGGTAATGTTTCTTGCTTCGAGGGACCAGCATCTTTGTTTGAGAAAACTCGTGCCGGTGAAAATCCATACTCCCGCAAAAGTTGTTGTGGCTCGCCAAATTCTGCAATAATTTTAATTTTTGTGAAACATGTAACAACCAGGATCAGTGATGAATATAATATTAAATTCACCTTGCTGTGCAGTTATGTCATTAGAGCACTGCCATATCATTCTTGCTTGTATGGCATCACTGTTCCAAAGCTCTGCACGGACAGGGAGGCCAGTGCTCATGAAGTAATCAGGAATAAGACCCACTGAGTTCTCCAACTCCTCAAACTTCTTATGCGCAGACATTTTCCAGTTGTTCACTTTAATCTGTAACAGAATATTCCATTAATTCATTCGTGTCATCCCCAGTACAATTCACAAGCACATGTTGAAACAAATTTGTCTCTTTCGACACACGGAGTTTCTTATTTGTGTGGTCCATTTTTAACTCCTCCAATTGTTGGTTTTACAAAGTGCAGGCACCATGAACACCGCAAAGTGTGAATCTAACTGTATACATTCCTTTTTATAGGGTTTCAGATCTTACAAGCAACATGCATTTTTTTAATTTAAACTAACAACAAGGTAGAGGTGAGAACTCGAACCCGGTCCCTAGCGCTTTGCGCTTATGCATGCCGACAAGCAGGCCACGGAAGAGTTCTCATTTTTTTTCTTAATAAAGCACGTTTTTCAATCATGAGTGAGCATGCTCATAGCCAATATATATTCCACATTAGGAAAAGTCAATTTAGCGATAAATTCATTTACAACCCATGTGTTCCTCCTAATTATAATAAAAGTCAATTCAGCTTGTTTTTCTCCAGCCATCCCAACATGGGTTAGACAATAGTTGTTCACTGTTTTTTTTTTTTTTTTTGAAATGGATAGCTGTTCACTTTTTTCTGAAATGGGGGCAAAAGCTTTGTTTCAAAAAACCAGCTTTGTGATAGACACTAAGAAGTATACATCTTTCGAAAAATAAGTCAAACTATATACTTTGTAAATGTGACAACATTTGTGAGGTAACTGCCAGCACACTGCTATTCTAGCAAATATCAATTCCAATGGAAGTGAAGCAGTGTTAAATGCAATACCTGTGGAAATTGATTGATGTCATTGTCACTGTAAGGCACATAAAATCCATCGATCATCATACCGACAAGATCACAAAAATCATTGAATAAGAGTTCACGATTTTGTTCTTTAACTCTGTATGAATAAATCTTATCCCCAGGATCAGCTGTTGTGGCATGTTTAATCATGGTACTCCAATCCTCCTTCTTCATACCAGTAAGCTAATGCCAGAAATTAAGAGTTCTCTTAGCAACTATTAAAATGCTACCAGATATTATAGTGCGCATGAATACATATAGCATTACTTGTAGTACAAATAAGTCCTAGGACATGCGCTGGGCATTTTATTTCCCATTCAACACTACTGTAGAGGTCCCTTTCAATCATTTGAAGGCTATAGAAACATCATTATAACTACATTTTTACCTTTTGGAGACCCGCTTTATCTATGTGGTAACAACGCATCAAGTGCTTCACCGTAGTAATATTTTTAGCCGCGAGGTCACTGCAACGTTTCCCCTTCAGAGAAATTTTCTCCAAACGATGTACCGCTTCTTCCTTGGATGGAGGATAACTCTTTTCGTTTGCTGAAATAGAGAAGGTTAGTCATGTTAAGATAAGATTGATACGGTTCATTTTTCCTATTTTATATCTGATGGTAATGGTATTAACTATACCTGGCCATGGAAAGCCTGGCCCGAAATTCCTGGGCCTGGGCTTGTCCAAAGGCCGGGGCTGGGCCTGAGATTTCAGCCTGAAGGACAGACTAGTCTGAGCCTGGGCTTTGCATATTTGCGTTTTAGTTTAAGGAAGAGGCCCGGTCCAAGGCCCAAAAGTCCGATGTGATTGTGCACTATGGGCCAGGCATGGGCCGGAAATATAGGCATGAAGATCGCATGGGCCTGGGCCTGAGATTTCGGCTGTGGGCTTCGTTAGGACCGACCCGGCCCATGGCCAGGTATAGTATTAATCGGTAAATTATGATCGATATACCATGCAAATTATCGTTAATCCTCCGCCTCACCGCGCGCGCGACCGGCAGCGGCGATGGAGGATGGAGCCAGACTGTAGTTCCTGCTCCTCACGTCGGACGATGGGGATGGTCATGAGCGGGCATCCAAGTCTACAGCGGCGGCGTCGAGCGTGCAGCACAAGTCGCCGTTCACTGGCTCAACAACTTGAAAGGCGGGGGAGGGGGAAGGCGAAGTAGCGCTGCAGCCACCAGACGCCGTCACCATTGCGCCGTTCACGGCCACTAACACCATCGTACGGGAGGGCGAGAATCCAGGGGTAAAATGGGCTGCGGAGCAGGAGAAAGCCGCAGGAGCACCGCCGGCGATTAGGCCGCCGAACGGCGGGAATCGGTGGCCGGAGTGCACGAGACAAGGGGATCGAGCTCCGTGCGCCAGTAAAAGGATAAAAAAAGAGACGTGTCAACTGTGCTTTGATCCCATTGGTTGGGCTGGTTGCTTCTCTCCTACTCCCTCCGTTCCAAAATACTTGTCTTCCATTTGTCCAAATTTGGATGTACCTATACACAAAAATATGTCTAGGTACATCCGAATTTGGACAAATGGAAGACAAGTATTTTAGAACGGAGGGAGTAATGGGCAAAAACATCATCTCTGCTGATCCAAAATTTCGTGGAGCTCCCTTTCAAAAAAAAAAATGGTGGAGCTGTGCTGACGTTCTGGGCTAACAGTGGCCAACTTGTCGGCCCGGCCCAAAGCAGCACGTCACACGGCAAGAAGATCCGCATGCCTGTTTTGGCCTGTTTCGGTCTTTTTTTGAAAATAGAGAAAAAATACAGAAATCCTGATAAAAATGAGAAAAAGCCAGTGCGTTTTCGTGTTGTGCATGTCATGCTTCGTGTCATGCCAAGCGGCATGAGGTTTTTTCTGTCGTGCCAGGGTTAGCCAAAACAGGCCCTCGTGCCCGGCTTGATAATCCCGTGTCGTGTCGTGCTTCAGGTAAGACTTTGTGTTCCTTAGGCCGTCCAGAGAAAACCCGGTGTGGTAGCCACCATTTTTCTAGGCTCTGTTGAAAAGCGAGAATTCGGATCATAGAGCCAGACCTAAGGATTTCAGGAAAGCTCGTCAATTTCGATTTCGAGCATGCCCTTCCTGCCAATACTTCCTAGTTCCTACTTTTAGATTACAAAATGGATTTGCATGAATAAGCCAATAATAGTTTAAGGAAAGAGATAATGTGTACTTAAATTTTTTTACTTAAGCTTGGCAGCCACTAAATAGGAGAATACTCTTCACACGACTACAACAAACATTAATATTTCATTGAGTGAACAAATTATATAGTGTATTAAAATTTCCAATTTGGTATGGTTAGAAAGGTCTGATGTAATGGATATTTGTATATACTCACATTCACTTCGGCGGTCTTTGACAACAAAAGGAGCAGTGATTGCCTCTTGGATTCTGGCTTTGAGATCCTGCCTTTTGACTCTTGCCGCCAATCTTAACTTTTTCCTGTAGGAGCTCTCTGTAAACAAGAAGGAATCCAGATAGGCCTCACCATTTCTTAGAGTAACAGTTTTCAAGACAGACTCTTTCCCTTTATACATATTTATATGCCTGTTGAGTTCCTCTTCGGTGAAATCCTCTTGTCCTCTCTCAGTAAAGAAATCAGCATGGACTGGCAGGATCTCAATTTGCAGTTTAGAAAGATTACCCTGCATGATTTGCCTCTCATTTTCAAATATTGTTACCTTACCCTGTTTCCCGTTCTGCCATTTAACTTTGCAACCAGTGTAAAGTGGACCTTTTGGTACTTCAGAATCAACAAACCGTAGCTTGACCACTCTAGAGATGCCTCCGGTATCAGGAAACCCTTCGGTTATCTGCCTAAATTTAAGTGGGATGAAACTGTGAGACTGAGTTTAATGAATGAGAAATTCCAGATTATGTAGAAAGGTAGTACTTGGTTTGATAGGTTTTAGTATCATGATCCATGTTAACAGAGGATAGTATTCACAGCTGCTGAAAGAGGACATACAAGCAAAATAGAAGGGTAGGTACCTTGAAGGCTCAAGAACATCGTTAGGAAGTGAAGCTGCTTGTCGTTCCTGCATCTATTGCAAAACATAGCGGAAAGGTGTTAAGATGAAGTGCATAAAGAAAGAAACATTTTACATGGACAAAAGATCTAAATACTAACCTCTGTATGGAGAACGGACCGGATCTTTTCTTATATGGATCCCATAAAAGATCTTTTGGATATAAAACAACAAGAGATATCATTACTTGATTAACTAATTGATTAAAGGAAGCATTTATTTATCAAGACCACAACATTCAAAAGTCAAATATTCAATGTATAGAGTCACAGAGACAAGTTCCATATATTTTACACGGTTATAAATACTGAAATAACAACAAATCCATGTTTTATCACCTCCATGACTTTATCGAAAAAATCCACTCCATGAATCTCCAATTTGAGAATCTGAACTTCAGACAGTACTATGCCTGTCAAGTTTTCGTTTAAGAATATGAACTTTTTTTGCCTGCAGAACTGTTGTCGAGCACTCGAACAGATGCATGTTCATTTCACAGAGGATAAAAATGGCAGTTCCCAAAAGTACACTTCTGTCGTTTATAGTTAATTTCTTTAAGCGGAAATATTCTAATTATCAGATCTGAATTTTCACATGGACTTGTGTGTCTAAAAACTGTGTGTACCTCTGAAGAGCACCAAAACTGCTCCGCCAACAATCTCTGGAGCGCATTGGGGAGGTCGAGAAGCAGGCTCTCCACCGAGCTAAGCCGCGAAGCAAGCCCCATGAGAAGCGTAAACAGTTTGGCCATATCGAATTGCACCTGTCGCACGGTGACAAAAGAAACCTCAACAAACTTGTCACCGGCCGGCCGCACGCACTACCGGGAGAAGACTTATTCAAAATTCGAAATGTTGAGAGAGGGGAGTCCCCCTCATGGCCTATTGGCCTTACCTGGCGAACCATCAGGGAGACCTCTCTCGCCCTCCGCCTATTCCCGCGGCCGCCGGAAGACGAGGCGGCGAGGAGGGCGGCCGAGAAGGTGGCGCGGGAGGCGGCCGAGCGTCGCTCGAATGCTCCCGCTTGCGCGGCTCGTACAGGGCCCGCCGGTGGGCGGGGCTCCTACCGCGTGACTTCGGGGAGGGCAGTTCCTCCGGCAGCCGAAGGAGGAAGAGGGAGGAGCCGGCGGATGACTTCGAGGATCTGCCGGACGAGCCTTCCGTTCCGGACCGCTTCACCTACATAGTTCTGCCGGCGTGGTCACGCGTCCGCAGAGCTGAGTAGGAGGTCAGGGACGCGACGGCGGCGTGGGAGGACGGAGCTCCCGGTGCCGGCGAGCGTCTGATAGCGGCTGTTGACGGCGCGAGCTGCTCGTCATCGTCGAGAAGGACGAGCGCGACATCGACCCGTAGGTCGATGCCGAGGTCGGCCAGAGAGGAGATCGCCTACGCCTCCGTAGAAGCTCGCCGCCGTAGAAGTTCGCCGTAAAAGTTCACCACCGAAGCTCACCGTAGATCTAGGGTTTCAGTTTTAGTTTAATTTATGTTCGTCCGCACTTTAATTTCAGTTCTATCGCACTATTATACATGTGTCCTCGTCGATTTCTCGCGCGAACTTGCAATCTCAGTTTCAGTTTGAGTATCCAGTTTGATATGCAGTATCTGTTCTGACCGAGCTCATCTCGTACCGGATAATCATTATCCTGCTTATCGGATACGATTTATCCAGTACGAGATTATCTAGCATCTGTTTGAGTTGCTCTAACATGACCAGAGAGCATGTAACACTTGAATGCATACAAATTTCACATTTGTTCGTATGACACATCAGCTTGTGTGATGGCACAATATCACGATGATCCAAAGGCAACTAAATACATCAACACTAAGCAATAATAGGAGTGTAAATATGCAATACCAACAATAGCATGACACAATATGGATCTGTATTTAGGGTGTCGCTAATTTTATCGGATATTCCTATTAGAGGGTGTCGAATGGTCCAAAAAAAAGTCAGATAATCCATATTCGTCGTATATATCAATAGCATATCCGCTACCATATTCGTAGGATATCCGCTTATCCAATATCCACATCCGCATCCATATCGAGTGGATTTCTATAATTGCATCTGTATCCTCGAAAACGGATGCGGATGTTTATTCGAAGCAGAAATTATCGTACCATTTACATCCCTAGCGGACAATATTGTACTTGACACAACTCCCATCACGCGTGGGGATCTCTCTCAAAAATTATTATGGATATAAGAATTATGGAGTATAAAGTTGTTCATATAGAAATATACAACATTCAGTTGATCACAATCGTCAAAATGTTAAATTTAATCGACGTGAATATTTTTTATATTTGATGATTGAAAACTGGTAACGTATGTGTCGTCGTATCGGCATTTTGGATAGGAGACGGGGTCCTGCTAGCCGAGGGTGAACGTAGGGCAAGAAGGTGGACGTCGTCAAGGTCGGGATTGTACACGGCGGTTTACCCAGCTTCAGGCACCACGGCGGTGGCGGTGCCCTACGTGCTGCTATAACTCACTATAAGGCAATATCGCCGTGAACAGGTTACAATGAGCTGGTTGTCTATCAAGAGTTGCCCTAAAGGCGTCCCGAGGTCCAGCTTATATAGGCGGCTGGACCTAGGGTTACAAGGTGAATACGTATCCAGCAAGTATACGGAGTCCTAAACCTAGCCGGCAAGTATGCCGCCTTCCGTCTTGGTCTTGGTGGCTTCATGGGCTTCAGTCTTGGGCCTCCTCCTTGCCGGCATCCGCCTTCCTTGGTCGTCAGCTATCTGGGCCGCCCGGTAGGCAAAGCCTTCACCACCACTGCGGGCCACCCTGGACTAGCCGGATTGATCCATGCTGGTGATACCCCTAGTAGGTATATCCCCAACATTAGCCCCTGGGAGGGTTCGAGTTCTTCAGGCGCCGTCTTCTTTGTCGGCAACGTCCGCCTTGTCTTGTAAGCGTCTGAAGAGCTTGAAGCATTCCATAGTTGAAAGTAAGCGGCGGTCCGCCTAAAGTAGTCGGACAACTTGCCGCCATCATGGGAAAGACGGCCTGACCATTGTCAGGAATCTTCCTGGCACCAGTCTTGTCAATTGACTAGGCTCGTCAAATGTTGACGGATGACGCCATGCAGTCCACGACAGTTTGGACTTGGGCATGCGTCATGATGGTTTCTCCACCACGCACAGAAATCGGAGCGAGGCCGCAGACGCCGTTGCCACGACGTGCAAATCGTGGGCACGTGGCGGAAATCTCGCGTCCCCCTAATTTTAGGCACGGATCTTGGCGCGTGGGGATAAATACCTCCAAAGGGCACATCGATGCACTTCTTCCTCATTCGCACACCCACCGTGGCCTCCTCACCTTCCCGAGCTCAACTCCTCCTCGAACTCAACTCCGGCGAGCACGAGCAGCGCCCTCTCCCCAAATGGCGAGCACTCAGCAGGATGCGGCGGCGACGGCGGCACTGGCTGCGGCTCTTCGACCCCCGCCGGATCTGGATCTGTTCCAGCGGCGGCGGCGGTGCCGCAGGCGCATCGATGACCTCTCCCGCGGCCACCGTGGCCACGGGCGGGGTTTCTACTTCTTCCCCAGCTCCGACGACGCCTGCGACCGCCGCTCCAACTTTTCCCCTCCCATCCCTCGCGGCTACCAGCTCAGAGGCCGCGGCGGAATCTGCCGCCGACGAGGATGACGACGTCGAGGAAGAGGAAGAGGCTGGAGACCTGGGTTCCAGGTACTGGCTGCCGTCAGTTATGACGTCAGCATATCTGAAGGAACTGGAGGAAGGCGGATACATTCCGCCAAAGACGGAATGCTCCTGGAGGGTTCCAGGCGACGAGGCGGTGCCTGACCCCCAAGACGGCGAGCGTGTCATGTTGGCTTCGCATAGCCTTCGCGGTATGTCTCTGCCGCTTTCCGCCTTCTTCTTGGCGGTGCTTAGTTTTTATGGGCTGCAGCCACACAACATAGCGCCCAACAGTATTCTAGTGCTAGCCGGCTTCCAGGCTTTGTGCGAAGGGTACTTAGGCATAGCTGCGTCCATAGAGCTGTTTAAGTACTGCTTCCTGTGCCGCCGGCAAACCATACCAGGCGGCCACCTAGCAACCTGCGGTAGTGTTACGTTCAACTGCCGCCAACCCGACTGGTACCCAAAAATACCATACATCGAGTCGGTGAAGCACTGGACCAGCACTTTCTTTTACTGCAAGGACATCCCGACACCTGGCAGCACGCAAGGGATGCCAGCCTTCGTCAACGGTCCGCCAACCCACAAGGCTTGCTGGACAGCAAAAGTGCCGCTCAGCAGCTTGCCGGAAGAACTTCGTGTTGCCGTTAGGCGGATCGATTCTTGACGAAGACGATGTTGGCTCCACGACTTGACGGAGTTGACACCGTCATCTGCTGGGTGTCGAGGAAGATTATGCCTCTCCGCCATCGCCCACTGAAGATGTGCGAGTACAAGGCGGACGACGCCGGCAACAGCACCCTTGATCAGGATGCCTTGGAGTACCGGCTTAGAGAGCTTATCAAGCCTCTGTCGGTGAAGGCGGCTGAAGGCGTCGCCATGTTCACTCATAACAACCCAGCCCCAGCGGTAAGTGAAAGCTACTTTGTTATTTCACTAACATCCTTGCCCACTAGGTACTGAATTAATATTGTCTTGCTTCCTTTTCAGCTACAAACCTTGGGAGAGGACGAGCTGGCCCCAAACTGGTATGATACAGGTGCCAGCAAGTCGAAGAAGCGCAAGCTGAGCTCCTCCACCAAGGATTTGGAGAAGAGGAAGAAGGCGGCCACCTCTGCCGACGCAGAGGATGAGACCGTGGGGAACGTTCCCTTGAAGCGGTTAGCAAACTTTGGCTTCCCTGACTTGGATATTTTAATATGTTTGTGCTGACAAACTTGCATGTTTCTGCTTACAGAGGCAAGCCTACCATGCCCAAACTCCGCTCCAACTTGAAGATTGCTGCCGGCAGGGGCAAGCCACCACGTTCTTCTCCAGCTGCTGCGCCGACAACGCCCACAGTTGGCGTTCCCGTGGTTGTGTGCCAGGGAACGTACACAGCTGCCGGTACCGCAGAGGCGGCTACAGAGAAGATGGCGGGCAAGAAATCAGTTGCCGGCATAACTTTTTCCAAGACGGCTGAAGCTTCGGCTAGTGATGCCGCTCGATTTATCGCCATGAAGCAGGAGATGGATGACCAGATGGCGGCCGAACAAGGCGGATCGTCCACTCATCCTGGCTCCCAACCTGGCAAAGGGTTGCAAGACCCCCGGCAAACACTGAAGACCATGCGTGACGGTACCCGCAACTGGTACGCACACATGGACGAACTCCACGACACCCTGCACGGACAACTTGAGGTAAAATAGCCTATGGTCCCAGCCCCCGAGCACTTTGGCGGCTGAAAAATTTAGCCGGCAAAGTGGTCTCGTTGACTAAATAGCGCTAACCATAATGTTGCTTTCGTGCATGCAGGCCGTTCTTGCTTCCAATCTTGAGCTATTTCGTGCTCAAGAGATGAAGAAGAAGGAATGCGAGGAACTGCAGCAGGACGTGGAGTTGAAGAACGCCCAAATTGCGAGTTTGGAAGAAGCTCGCAAGAAGGATGAAGGTGACAAAGCTTTCTTTGCCTTCTTTTCGTCCGACTTCTTTTCCTTTTCCGACAAGTATTTTAGTCGTCTTTTCTTTTTATTTGTAGAATTATTAAACACTGCGCAAGATATTCTCAAGAACTCCACTGACATGCAAGCTTTGATGAACGAAGCTGCAGATCTTGCCGGGCTGGTGACCAAGCTGAAGGCGGATCACGCCAAGGAGCTGGATGATCGTGCGTTGGCTCATGCTGCCGAAGTTAGCAAGTTGACTGGACAACTTGAGGCCATGAGCAACAACCTTGACCAGGTGAACAAGAACGCCAAGGAGCAGCAGGACCAACTGTCAAAGGCGGTCCAGCTAGCCCAAGAAACGCTTGAGAACCATCTGGATGAGGTCAACGCCATCCACGACCATGTCTTGGGTATGCCTCCAGTCCTTCATTTTTGTCACCTTGCTTTCTTGATACTTGAAGCTGCAGTGTGTAACTTTGTGTTTGTGCAGTGCCGGCTAGCTGGGAGATGACCTGGCCACAACGCCGCGCCTTGCTCGGATCTTGAAAATTGGCGAAATCGTCAACCAGATTGTCGGCGCCGGCAAATCATTTGCCGCCAAGTTCTACCCTGGGGAAGACGGCGATCCCGTCATCTTCGATGCTCTGCCGGAGTTGCTGGAGAAGGCGACAGCTGAACACGACAACACACTACGCTCAGCAGCACGAGGCGGTGCCAAGTTGGCATTGGCGATGACGGCGGCGTGGTACCCGGAGGCTGATATTCATCAAGTCACCGAGTACTTCCCCACCGAAGACGAAAACAGCCAAGCCATCGTGATGCAGGACGTGCTGCGGTCTGTTCGCGGCTATGCGACCCGGGTTGCCAACATGGTTGACATCCGCAAGTTCTACAAGGAACACCCGGACCCGCATGTTGCCGTTGCTGATCCCTCCTTGGCAGATCCTGAAGCTTCCCGCGGCGAAGAAGGCGAAGCCGGAACCGACAAGCGCAGCCCCAAGGATGGCGGAGCCAGCCCCAAGAATGCCGGCGTTAGCCCCCAGGATCTCTCCACCAGCTCTACGAAGGCGGCAATCCCTTAGACTTCCTCCTGCAAAGGCAGCACAAAACACTGCGTTAATCTGTTAACGCATAAAACTTTATTTTGGGTTGTAAATATTTATGGGCCAACTTTTATGCTACACTTGGCGGTAGGCTTACTTAAGTGGCCCGCCTTAATATGTATCTCGCCTGCATGTTTAGCTTTTTCATATGTTGGCGGAACCTCATCTTAGTTACTTTAGCTGAGCCAACCAGGTGCAATACCAACTAATTTAGACTCAGAGACCAAAGCCAGCATGTTGGTGCCAACGACATACTACTAGGCGACCCACATACAAACAGACAGATAAGCATATTAGGCGGTGCAAAGATTGTTTGCGTTTTTAGCCGGCAGACGGCAAATGTCAAAAAAGTTTGGACCTTAGCACGGAGCAAAACTTATTTTATTTGGTAACTTTTATGACAACAGATATATGATTGCGAGAAAAGACAAAAGATGGCATGATCCCAAAACTGAATGAGCAAACCACAGACTTTTATTTCATAATCATATAGTACTTATTACAATGTGGAAATTGCTAAGTGTAAAAAGGACGTAGCTGCTCAATGTTCCAGGGTCGCTTGGTTTCTTCGTACTTGTCGTCAACCTTCCTTTTGCGCTTGCGACCTCGCTTCTTCTTGTATCCGTCACGTGCATCGACCAAGTAATAAGAACCATTGAGCAACACCTTACTGACCACAAAAGGTCCTTCCCAAGGCGGGGATAACTTATGCAAGCCCTTTCTATCTTGGATTAGGCGGAGAACCAGGTCACCCACTCTAAAACTTCTTTGCCTCACCCTTCTGCTGTGATAACGCCTCAAACTTTGCTGATAGATGGCGGATCGCGCAAGGGCAACATCTCGTTCTTCATCAAGTAGGTCAAGGCCATCCTGTCTTGCATCTTCTGCGTCCTCCTGGACGTAGGCTTGGATTCTGGGAGAATCGTACATCATGTCGGTTGGCAACACTGCTTCTGCGCCATAGACTAAGAAGAAAGGAGTAAACTTGGTTGATCTGTTTGGAGTTGTGCGTAAACTCCAAAGGACAGACTGCAATTCATCCACCCAAGCCCCAGCCGCTCTGTGCAATGGTACTTCGAGACGTGGTTTGATTCCTTGTAGGACTAAACCATTTGTACGCTCTACTTGACCGTTTGCTTGCGGATGCGCGACGGAGGCTAGATCTAGGCGGATACCATGCTTATAACAGTATTCCTCGACTTCGCCTTGCGACAAGTTAGTGCCATTGTCGGTGATAATGCTATGAGGCACCCCGAACCGAGAGATTATTCCCCACAGAAAGTTTGCGGCTGTGGCGCCGTCTAGCTTTTTGATAGGCTTAGCTTCAACCCATTTGGTAAACTTGTCTACAGCCACAAGTAAATGTGTGTAGCCACCAGGCGCCGTTTTAAACGGACCAACCATGTCCAAGCCCCAGACTGCGAAAGGCCACGTGATGGGTATTGTTTTAAGCTCTTGAGCCGGCATATGTGATTGTCTGGCATAAAGTTGGCAGCCCCTGCACCTTTTAACAATGTCTTCTGCATCTTGCTTGGCTGTCAACCAATAGAAACCTTGTCGGAAGGCTTTTGAAACAAGGGCGCGTGAAGAAGCATGATGTCCACATACGCCGGCATGTATCTCATCCAACAATCTCTGCCTTCTTCGGGCGAAATGCAGCGTTGGTAAACACCAGTGGTGCTACGCTTGTACAATTCACCTTTGATTATTGTAAATGCCTTGGCTCTTCTTATTATTTGCCTTTTCAAAACCTCATCATCCGGTAACTCCTGATTGATCAGGAAGTCCAAATATGGCGTCGTCCAATCCGGCTTTACCAAGTAGACGGCATAGCTAGCACTATCAACTGGTTCTGCCGACTCTGGGTCAAGGAGGTCTGCTCCTTTAATTGACGGCTTGTGTAGGTGTTCCAGGAAAACATCTTTTGGTACCTTTTTGCGTTCAGATCCCATTCTGGCAAGTGTATCTGCCGCCTCATTTTGAGTTCTTGGGATATGGCGGACCTCGTAGCCTAGAAAACACTTGGCGAATTCGTCAACGGTAGCTCGATATGCCGCCATTGTTTCGCTCTTTGTGTCCCAAGTACCACGTATCTGTTGCGCCACCAAATCTGAATCTCCGTACAGAGGACACGTTGGACGCCAAGTTCCTTGGCAATGTGTAAACCATGAAGGAGAGCTTCGTACTCAGCAACATTATTAGTTGCCTTGAAGTGTATTTGTAACACATAACTAAGCTTGTCTCCTTGAGGGTTTCTTAAAACAATGCCAGCCCCCGAGCCCTGGAGCATTTTTGATCCATCAAAGTGCATGATCCAGTATGCATCTTCAGGGAGAGGTACTTCGTCCATGGCCTCCGTCCAATCAGCTAAGGCTTGAGACTTAATGGCCGTTCTGGGCTTATACGAGATGTCGAAGGCGGCAAGTTCAATGCCCCATTTGGCAACGCGGCCTGTTGCATCTGTATTATTGATGATATCCCCCAGAGGTGCCTTGCTCACCACGGTTATTGAATGTTCCTGGAAGTAGTGCCTTAACTTCCTGGCGGCGTAAAAAACACCGTAGACCAATTTCTGGTAATGCGGATAACGCTGTTTTGAGGCGGAAAATACTTCACTGATGAAGTAAACCGGACGTTGTTCCGGCAAGTCTGAAATTTCCGTCTTGCGTTCCACAACCAGTACCACACTAACAACTAAGTTAGTTGCGGCAATATAGAGCAGCATTGGTTCCTGCGAACGAGGAGCTGCCAAAATTGGAGCAGACGTTAACGCGTCCTTGAGTTGCTGCAAGGCGGCGTCTGCTTCGTCTGTCCACTCGAAGTTGTCGGATTTCTTCAGAAGCCGGTAGAGAGGCAGCGCCTTCTCACCAAGACGGCTAATGAAACGACTGACGGCAGCCGCCGATCCGGCAAGTCGCTGCACGTCCTTCAGGTCCTTGGGCCTGGATATGTTGAGGATCGCTTTGATTTTTTCTGGATTCACCTCTATCCCTCGTTCGGAAACGATAAAGCCAAGCAATTTGCCGGCAGGAACCCCGAAGACGCATTTTTTCGGGTTGAGTTTCATCCTGTATACCCGGAGGCTATCAAAGGTTTCTCTCAAATCATCAAGCAAATCTGCCTTCTTTCTTGACATGACGGCAATGTCGTCAACATAGACGTGAACATTGCGGCCAATTTGCTCGTGAAGGCATCTTTGCATACACCGCTGATACGTTGCGCCGGCATTTTTTAGACCGAAGGGCATCGTGATGTAGCAGAAGGTCCCATAGGGTGTAGTGAACGCTGTTTTGATTTGGTCGGATTCTCGCATTTTGATTTGGTGGTACCCGGAGTACGCATCCAAAAAGCACAGCAGCTCGGAGCCGGCTGTGGAGTCTATGACCTGATCTATACGAGGCAAAGCAAAGTGGTCCTTAGGACAGCACTTGTTCAAACCGGTATAATCAATGCACATTCTCATTTCCTTATTAGGTTTTGGAACCATTACAGGATTTGCCAACCAATCAGTGTGTACTACCTCCCTAATGAACTTGGCTTCTTGCAACTTGATGATCTCCTTGCCTATTGCTGTCCGCTTCTTCTCACCGTAGCGTCTTATTCCTTGCTTCACTGGTTTGGCTCCTTCGTAGACGTTAAGAGAATGCTCGGCAAGTTCCCTCGGGACACCTGGCATGTCGGCTGACGACCATGCAAAGATGTCCTGATTCTCACGGAGGAACCTGACGAGCGCGCTTTCCTATTTGTCGTCCAAGCCAGCCCCTATGGTGACTTGCTTGGAGCTGTCACCTGGGACCAGATCCGCCTTCTTTGTGTCTTCGGACGCCTTGAAAGTGTTCTTTTGCTCAGCGGTCTTTACATGCTCCGGCAACTGTGATGTATCGAGCTCTTTCTTCAACATGGCTAACTCCTCTGCGTGGAGGACTGCCTCAGCGAAGGCGGCATTGCCACGCTCACACTCCTTTGCTTTCTTGAAGTTGCCACTGATGGTAATTGTACCATTGGGTCCCGGCATCTTCAGCTTGCTGTATATGTAACACGGGCGAGCCATGAATTTGGCGAAAGCTGGCCGTCCAAAAATGGCGTGGTAGGCACTTTTGAAGGGGACTACTTCGAACCTGAGATACTCCGAGCGGTAGTTTGTCTCAGGCCCAAAAGTAACCTCCAATCTGATGCTTCCCATTGACTTGCCTTGCTTTCCCGGAACAATGCCATGAAACTTGACTTTGCTATAGTCAAGCTGGCTTTCCGACAAGTTCATGCGCTTCAGAGTGTCCGCGTAGATGATGTTGAGGCTACTGCCGCCATCCATCAACACCTTGGTGAGCCTGAAGTTATCGACAATAGGGTCGACGACAAGGGCGTATTTGCCGGGGTGAGGAACGTGATCTGGATGATCATCTCTATCCCAGGTTATTGGCTCCTCTGACCAGTCTAGATACTGGGGAACGTCTGGTACTGTGGCGTTTAGCTCGCGCATCTCCGCCTTTTCTTCTTTTGCCGAAGGAGTGCCCAG
This sequence comes from Poa pratensis, assembly GCA_947311845.1. NCBI lineage: Eukaryota > Viridiplantae > Streptophyta > Magnoliopsida > Poales > Poaceae > Poa > Poa pratensis. The sequence continues at coordinate 22,445,033 of CAMZMU010000048.1, forward strand.
GAAGCACACCAATTGGCCATGTACCTTGGGATATTTCCTTTCTTTACGCATCAGCTTGGGTTCCTCATCCTCTGACATGGACATAGCCCCATCATCGTCTTCCTTCTTTGTCTTCTCAGCCTTTTTGCTCTTTTTTGATTTCCAGCCAACCTCGGGGTCTTTCTTGAAGTCCTCCATGAACCGGCATTCCCCTAATGTGTGGTTGACTTTGCCTAAGGACGCGTGGATTGGGCAAGGCAAGGCTTTCGCCTGATCATACGTCAGGCGCTGCTTGCTGGAGCCGCCATCTTTACCCTTTCCTTTCCACTTGCGGTTGCTGCCTTTGCCTTCGAAGGCGGCGGCGACCTCGTTTGATGGTCCGGCTTTGTCATCCTGGGGAGCCTTGCGTTTGTGACTTGCTCGCCTGTTTGGCGCCATATCATGTGCGCCATCTCCATCGCGTGCATCGTCATCCGCCTGTGCGTACATGGCTGCTACTTCGAGCATGACTCCGAGATCCTTGACTTGCATGCGTACGAGCTTATGTCTGAGACTTGAGCCCTTCAGGAGGCCCGTGGTGAAGGCATGGATTGCTTGATTGTCGTCTACGTTCTCGCAGCTTGCCTTTGTTTGAATCCACCTTGCCAAGAAGCTTGTAGCTGTTTCATCTGGCTTTTGCACGCAACGAACCAAATCTGTGTATGTATTGGGTCGCTTGTACGTGCCTTGGAAGTGCTGCGTGAACACCTTTTCCATGTCATGCCAGCTATGAATGCTTTTCTCCGGCAAGTTTTCGATCCAGCTTCGGGCTGTCCCCTCCAACATGAGGGGAAGGAAGCGTGCGCGACGAGGCCATTGCCTCCAGCAATTTCAACTGCCAGCGCGTAGTCCGACAACCATGAGTTTGGCTTGTCCGCTCCATTGTACCTTTGATGAGTTTTTGACACTGACGTCATGTCTCTGGGTACTTGAACGTTGCGGATGGCTGGGCCAAAGCACTCAGGTCCTAGATAGGCATCTTGCTTTCCAGCCTTGATGTCATTGAGACGATGTCTCGCGTCTTGCGGACTGAGCTGTTTGCCAGATCTATCAGCATGTGGCTCGTCCTGCGCTGCCCGGCTGTGCCTAGGCTCATTGTTGTGTCCCCGGCTTCCGCCTTCGTGCCTGGGCACTGGTGGTGGGGACTGTGTGCGGTCCCTGCTTCTTCTTGGCGGCGGGGCATCGTCGCGGTTGCCGCCACCCTTGGCGGCTGCTTGCTGCCCCTGCTTCCGCCTTCATCCCGCCTAGGCGGAGGAGGTGAGGCCTTGCGCCTGTTGCCGGTCCTGGATGCCTCATCACGCTGCCTTTTTGGAGGTGGTGATTTGCGTGGGTCTTTCTCCTTGTCCTTCCCTTTTCCGTGGCTACTGGAACCGGACGGATCTTCTGGGTTGCCACCGGCCGCAGCTTTGCAAGCGTTGGATTTTGATTCCAACTTTCCTCCCCTTGCGTCCGCCATGTCGGCGCGAGAATCAGCACGGGCCTGCTGCTCTAGAGCTTTGCGAGCAAGGATCGATGCGTAGTAGATCTTCTCGTCCTTGTCATAGTCATCATTGTTGAGGATGTCCAAGGCGGCCGCAGTGTTGAGGACAGGTGTTGCGAGGATGACGTCCCCGTTCTTGTCCTTACGCTGCGGCGCTGTAGCCCACTCGAAACCAAGCTTTTGGGCAGGGGATTTGAAGGTGTCATGATCCCTGCCTTTCCTACCTCTCTTCTCCGCCACTTGTCCTGCCGGCTTGGGCAATGGGGTGGTGGTGAAAAGATTACGCTTGGGGTCGCACTTGGCAGTTATCTTGGCGTTTTCCTCCTTGGCTTCGTCGAGGAGGCTCTGGACCTCTGCTTGCTTGCTTTTGAGGTACTCAGTTTGCTCCACCAAGGTGTTCCGAAGTTTCTCCAAATCAGCCGGATTGGTTTTGTCGTTTACCGGCGTGTGAAGAACTTCCGCCAGAGCCGCCATGCTTCCTATCTTGCTGGGCTCGCCCTTCTCCAGATTTTCTTCTTTGGAGCCCCAGGAGGCTCTGGAAACTGTGGATCGGTTGCCGGGGTCCCCAGGTTGGCGGCGTCAGTTGCCGCCTTCTCTGAAGCTGCGCCGGTGACATCCGCCACAAAGATCTGCTGCATGTTGACGGAAGAGCCCGTAGCCGCCTCAGATGGCGGAGGATCAGGTGTAATAAAACACTTCTTGACCCGTTGCTCAAACATGCTGGCAGAATCTTCTTCGGAATCAGAGTCTACGTTGACGTGAACGGTAGATCTGGATCCGGCATCCGACATCACATCATCCTGGAGTGCAGGAAGAATAGATTCGGGATCTTGACTGTTGGGCTGGGAGTCTGATCCCAGTCCCGTCATGCCGACAAAGTGTAGATCTGAATCTGCGGACTCCTCAGAGGAGGCAAACTCAGATCCGTCTTGATTGTAGGGCGGGTGGGATGGCGAATAAATTCGCGGCAACCCATACGCCTCAGAAGTGTAGCCGATGAACACATCGACGCCGCCAAACGGCACAACTCCGCATCCGACAATGTAGTCGTCTGCGGGGATGTAGGACTCGTCGCAGCTGATGTAGTGATTGTCGCCGTAGCGAACAGCGCGCCGACGGCGATTGTTTCGCCGATGCCGCCAAGAGTTCCCGCCTGGAACGTGACGCCTGACGCCTTAGGCCCCACGGTGGGCGCCAACTGTCGTCGTATCGGCATCTTGGATAGGAGACGGGGTCCTGCTAGCCGAGGGTGAACGTAGGGCAAGAAGGTGGACGTCGTCAAGGTCGGGATTGTACACGGCGGTTTACCCAGCTTCAGGCACCACGGCGGTGGCGGTGCCCTACGTGCTGCTATAACTCACTATAAGGCAATATCGCCGTGAACAGGTTACAATGAGTTGGTTGTCTATCAAGAGTTGCCCTAAAGGCGTCCCGAGGTCCAGCTTATATAGGCGGCTGGACCTAGGGTTACAAGGTGAATACGTATCCAGCAAGTATACGGAGTCCTAAACCTAGCCGGCAAGTATGCCGCCTTCCGTCTTGGTCTTGGTGGCTTCATGGGCTTCAGTCTTGGGCCTCCTCCTTGCCGGCATCCGCCTTCCTTGGTCGTCAGCTATCTGGGCCGCCCGGTAGGCAAAGCCTTCACCACCACTGCGGGCCACCCTGGACTAGCCGGATTGATCCATGCTGGTGATACCCCTAGTAGGTATATCCCCAACAGTATGGACAATTGTATGATAAAAAGTAAATGTCGGATATGCAAAAAAATAATAACATTAATGGAAGTTAGTAAATGACATGGACAATTTGTTGGCTAAAATAGTGGGTGATGTGGATCACTTGCATGTTGAGATAGACTATCATAAATAGTTGTTAGTGTTGATGATTAAACTGTTGATGTGAATAATTATATGGATAAAAAGTAGATGATGTGGATAGTTGCATGCAAATAAATATTGCCTTTAATGAACGTTAATGGGATGATATCAACAACTGATTGGATAAAATAGTGCGTCATGTGAATAGGTTGCATGTTGAGATAGAAAAATCATAAATAACTTATTGTGAAAATTTTATTTATAAAATATATAGATAGATAGCACCAACACTTTTCATTTTCGTACAATTTGGCAAATGAAAAATTTTCGTTAAAAAAAATATCATCAGCCTTTTAAATTTTTACAGTGAACTAATCACCGACTGAACGCAAATTGGCACGATAGTTGACAAGTCAGACCCATTGGTTTCAAAAGAAAAATAAACAAGTCGGACCCATTTTGTTGGGACCAATTTGCTGGGTGGATCACTTCCTACATATCAACCCAATTAAAAAGTCGAAATATTTAAAAAATCTAAAGATCAATAATAATTCTCGCAGATTTCAACTAACCACAGTTCACAATAACAACAATTATTACAAAACGGAGAAAGTATAAAAGGACCTAGAAGGTCGTCTCCTTCCCTTGCCGGTCACCACCAGCGCCTCCGGTACCTGACCACACACCGCCACGTTTCCACTCGCCACAGCCCCTCTTCCCATGCTCCCCGCCGAACCTTACTGCATGCGAAAGAGCATCGCCAAGCTCGACCTGCGCGCAACGCAGCTCGTGGCCAAGTGACACTCGCCCTAACTTCCGGTTACCATGGTTGCAGACCATGAAGGGGAAGGGTCGAGCTCCCTGCTTCGACCAGCCACGACGCGCGCACTTCTACCAGTGAGGCCCCGTTCGGCGAACCCACGCGTCACCTGCTGGCGAGCTACCTACCACGACATGCAGGGGTCGTGCTAGTGCGACAAGTAATTGGTGAGCCCGCGCGGGATCTTGTCCACGGGGGTGCTGGCTTGGTTGAACGTGGAGGCATACACGTCGATCTTGTAGGAGCATCGGTGGGGGCGAGGATGCTGGAGGGGTCACGCCAGTGTTGCAGAATAGGGATACTAGAGGTGGGGAGCCCGCACGGGATATTGCCGGTAGGGAGGCGAAGCCACCAGCGATTGTGCTCGGGGCGGTACATGAAGTGTGGATTTATTCCACAACGGCGGCGCGTGGTCGATGGCCTTGAAGATTCCGACTTTCTGATTTTTTTTTATAAGACATTTTAAGTGGGCTGACAAGTGGAACCAATTCACTGGTTTTCCGTCAAAAACCTAAGAGTTTGTGATTATTTTTTGTAAAAGAAATAAAAAGGGGTATCATTTGGTAAATTTTGCATAAAAATGGTGGTTTTATGCTATTCACTCCCCAACACCACCGACAGTTTTTGCCCAAGTTGCGGTTTATTATTTCTAATACAAATGAAAATGACAATGGAAAAAATTACGAACGATTGACACCTACAATCTACGATCTCCCATACAATACTCCTTCGATTTAGACTTGTGAGGAAAAAGATGATCGTCGAAGTGGTTGACAGCAGGGATGAAGCAAGGCGAAAGCACCATGTTGGTCTGTGTCTTCCTTTAAACAATGGGCTGCCAGCTGTCAGTGTCTATTACCTCGAAGTTTCCCTTTATTTTTCACTGACCGGTTTATCTGAGTCTACTGAGATTTATGTCAGATCTCCATGGACTGAGATTTTAGATTGATGGATTTAAATATGTCGTCGGCCTTCAAATTTGTCGGTGTAACTAATTTCGGTCACTGTGCCTTGGGAATACATTTTCACAGAACCTAAATATACGTTTTAGAGCCGGTCACTGAAGATGGCGTTGCACCGCGCTCACAGGCCTACCTGCTAGCTGTTGCTCCCGTCGATCCGCTAACGGCTAATCCACCGTCTTGCCGCTACTGCTCGCTCTCTCTTCCGTCGCACCTCATGCTCTCTCAACCTGAAATTTTGACAAAAGAGACCACCTCGCGAAATGGATTGTCAAAAAGGACCACCTCCGAAAATTATTGTCAAAAAGGACCACCTGAGCCGTGGCGGCAGGATCCCCAGGCGACATGTGTCCCCTGCCGCCACGGGCAGAGGCGGCACGCCGCCTGCCGTGATCCACGTCACGTGCCGCCACGGGCGCTGGCGGCCGGGCCCACGGCGGCAGGCGCCATGTCAGCATGCCGCCACAGGCGGTGGCGGCTGGGCCCACCAGCAGCTCTGCGCAGTGCCGGCGGCAAGCTCCACGTCACCATGCCGCCACAGGCTGTGGCGGCTGGGCCCACCACCAGCAGCTCCGCGGACGTGCCGCGTCTGCCCGTGGCGGCAGGAACCTGCCGCCTCGCCCGGTGGCGGCAGGGGACACGTGTCGCCTGGGGATCCTGCCGCCACGGCTCAGGTGGTCCTTTTTGACAATAATTTTCGGAGGTGGTCCTTTTTGACAATTCATTTCGCGATGTGGTCTCTTTTGTCAAAATTTCTCTCAACCTCACAACCTCACGGAAGAGCTAAGTAAATTATACACATTTATACTCCGATCGGTAAAGTTTGTCGTGCGGTGTCTATGAATTCGCACTAGCTTAGTTTGTTTTCACGACAACTATTTCCGACCGGAGCTAGTATAAAACTTCTACAGTTAGAGCTTTTTTCACAGTCAGAACTGATTTTATTAATTTTTTCTAAAATTTACCCGTTCTGAGGCGAGGTGTTCCAAATCGAACTGATTTTTGTCAAACATCATTTTAATAGCCTTGACCGATGGGGTCATTTATCATTTATCAGGTATGACATGGCTGCACACGTAGAGGAGCAGCTGAGGTGGTCGTGAGACCCACCTATCAGCCCATCGATTTTCCCCTCTTTCTTCTAACTCTCTCTCGCGCCGGGTCAGATCCAAATCCAACCCTGATCCTTTGCTAATTCGCAAGTTGCCGAGTGGATCCGATCGATCCAACGAGAAGAGCTAGATACTCTCTCCGTTTTTTAATATAATATGTGTTAGGTTTACACATGTTGTGTTTAGATACGCATTAAAATAAATGAATATACACACTAAAATATGTCTAAATATATTTGTTTATAAGTGAATGTGGAAAAAAACTAAAACATCTTATATTTAAAAACGGAGAGAGTAGCTCGTATTAGTCCAAAGATCAGGTATCCTAGGTACGGAGTACTATCGACCAATCTGCGTACAGCCGCGATAGAAAAACAGAACGCCTGCTCGGCCGACGCGAAGGGGGCAAACATGCACTGCGCGGCCGACGCGGCGTTATCCGCGCGGCCTGCGAGGCGGAGGGGCACGGCGCCAACTTCCTCCCGTCGCGCCACAGCCGCACGCGCGTCTCCTCCGTGCCGAAGGCCCGCGACGACCACGACGTGTCGACCCCGCGACGATGACGGCGGCTCGATGGAAAGGGCGGACGACTAAGCCCAGGGCCAGGTTGACGCACCACGGGTGGGGCGAGTCGGTGCTCGAGAGCTGGGCCAAGCGGACGGGCATCGGTGCGGCGCCCCGAGGCGGCCGCGCGAGCTCCGGGATGTTACCACGGCGGCTCCGCCCGTGCCGCTACGCGTCGCCATGGCGACGGGGCTGTGGCGGCGCGCGGCGTCCACGAGGCCGACGGGCGACGCGCGCGCGTGTCGGCGAGGCTGGTCGTGGCGGTGGCGTCGGAGATAGGGCGCGTGCGTGTGAAGCGACCGGCCGCCCTGGACTCCGAGAAGGCTGGGGCGAGTGCACGTCCCTCTGCTTCACGCTGCAGCCACCGGAATTGGTGTACGTGCGTACCAACACATGCCCAGATTAGTCCCGAAGAAGACGTGCCGGTCAGCCCATGCCGTCCAGCAGCAATCTTGGCAGACCAACAGAATGGAGAGCTTCACCCTCGTAGGGGGTTTTGTGACCTGTCGAGTCTGAAGTTTGGTCGTGATCAGCATCAAGAACCGATCCGCCAATTCTATAAGCTCAAGCATACCACCAGTGTAGCAGATTATGAGATAAAATCTCAAGAGCTTTTGAATCATGGCTCAGTTAATCCTTATGTGCAGATTTCTGTTATGTGTATTTTACCTAGTTCAAATCATTGATAAGGATTTCATGATGCAGAGCATACTATGAGTGAAATATGTGAACGGGAATAGGACTCTCAACTTAGAAAAAAATTGATAGGATTAAACAAAGTTGAGCAGTACGAATATTTTGCTCTCAGTATTATATATACGAGCCAAGTGTTCACTGTTTCTGAATGATTTTCTTTAGAATACACGCCAAATGTCTAGGACAGCCCGTAGCAAATTTAGCATACAAAGAGCAGTTTGAAAAAATCACCGTAGCTACTTACAACACAATTGATATTTACAAACTGAATGTTTAGTCACATTGAATACTTCAGTGTAGTAGAGAAAAGCCTGTTCCAGTGCGCCGAGTTTAATCACAGGTTGCCACCATCATGTCCATAATAATCAAATTGGTTGTTGGAATCAGGCAGTTCTGCTGAAACAAAAGTAAGCACGCTATCAGGGACACAAAGCAGAAGGTTGAATTTAAATTCACCTATTTTTCAACTTTTAAACAGCCCGGTTTCGACAGTTCGGTACATGTCAGTCAAAGCATAGCGGCTCTACTAATTATGAAGATAAACATCAATTTGCAATCATCTTAGTTTTGAATTAAGTCCAAAGAGTTCAGACTGGAGGAGAGGAAGTTTGGAACATAGTAATACAAGCTTCATGATTTAGCAGTGGAGATTATATATCAAAGAAGTTGTCGTTGTGGCTATCATGGGTATCAGATCGCATACCATTGTTAGCCTGTACCAATGCCTGGTCTGCCACATGTGCTTCTGGTTCAAACCATTCCTGGAATCGCAAGAATAAACGTTAATAGTATCAATAGTGACTGGCTGACTGCAACAGACTGATATACTTCAGCTTGAGCCCAGATATATATTCTGTTTCGAAGAGTAACTATAACTTATCATACTTATTCAAAAATACATACGTCGTAGTGAGGAAACCAACTTAAGTCGTCGGCCTGCACATCATTAGGTGAAGACGTTTGCAGACTAACTCCATCTGAGGAAGTTCCAGCAACATTTTAGCACCCAAAAAATGTATAATGGAGAATAATTTAAGTACTTATCTAAAACAATGCATATAGTCTGAAATTAGAAAACTTGGGTACAGCAAACATACCTGCTAAAGCAAAAGAAGTACAAGGAGCCTCAGTTGTCGTGGAGCTGAAGTACAAATTGCGTTGGTCCGTTCCACATGCACCTGTGACCAAGTCATAATCTTGAACCTACCATCCAGGAAACATTTCAGGATGTGAATGAAAAATTGTGGGACAGAATAGTCAACTGTGCGGCAGATATCTTTACTTACTAGCGGATAGGATGGAGTAGTTGGCTGTGCTGATAATGATCCTTGGCCATTCAAGATATTTCTCTGGTTCACATGACAGTAATGAGTTCCATTCTGTGGCACAGGACCCTGCTGACCAAGGTCTACAGCAAGTTGATTACCAAAACGATCAGAAGCAATCATAACAGTAACTTTAATGCGATCAAGCAGTAATAACCGTATGGAAGATGTGTGATACGGAATTATGCAGGTTTTTAATATTCACCTTGATGCGCAATGAGCTGTGAAAACAGTGGTGCTTCTTGCTTCAAAGGACCAGCATCATTGTTTGACAGGACTTCAGCCAGTGAGAACTCACCAAATTCTGAATTAACTAAATTTTGAGAAACATGTAACAAATAAAATCAACGATGTACACAATATTAAAATTCACCTTGTTGTACAACCATGCCATTAGGATATTGCCGTGTCGATGTATCTTGTACAGAAGGACCAGCTTCATTGTTCTGAGGCACTACACAGACAGGTTGGCCATTGCTCATCAAATAATCAGGGATAATACCCCCTGAGTTCTCTCGCTCCTCAAATTTCTTGTATGCGGACATTTTCCAGCTGTTCACTTTAAGCTGTAACAGAATGTTTCATATATCATTGCTGTCACAATGTAAAATCACATACTTGCTAGTAATTTTGGATACAGCAAAGCGCATGATGATCACACCCTATAAAACCTTTTAAATCATCGAAAATGATTATTTTAGTGGGATAGCAATCTATCAATGCTAAAAATGTTTCTATTTTCTATGCTAGTTTTATGATGAATTTGTATTTTTATGGATTTGCATTAGGAGCAATAGGGTTGTGGTTAGCTCCTCCCCTTTGTTGAATTACACTTGTGCTTAAAGGGGTTTACACAGTTCCGACACAGGAACACTGCAAGTTGGAATCCAATTTTTCTAGGTTTCTAGATCTTGACTACAAAAAGGTATTTTAGTTGAACAGCAACACATTTTTAATCATGAAGTTGTATGCTTATAGGAAAAATAAACTCCGCAGTGGAAGCACATGCTCAATTTAGCGATAAGAGTATGTGTTCAATTTATGCATTAGCCTTAAATTATATGAAAAATATCATCATTTTACCTTTTTTGGAAGGAAAACTTTAAGGGGAGCCCCAATGGTATAGATATATGAACCCAGATTCATGTCCACGAGGACTTGAACGGAGGTGATGTCCACTAGGCTCACTTCTCTAATATAATTTTACCTTGTTTTTGTGCAGCAATGCTGGAGATAGGTTAGCCATAGATGTTCAGTATGACACTGAATTATTCACATTTTCCAAAGTAAATCTTGCTACATGCCTAAGTAGGCGTGATAACATTTGCAAGCTAATTGCAAGCACATTACTATTTTAGTGAATATCAACTGCCTAATTGAGATGGAAGTGGAACAGTGTCAAATGTATACCTGCTGAAATTGATCAAGGTCTCTGGCAGGAATATAAGATCCATTGATTCTCATACCAACAAGATCATAGAAATCGTTGAATAAGAGTTCACAGTTTTCCTCTGAAACTCTATAAGAATAGATCTCATCTCCAGGATCACATGTACTGGCATGTTTAATCATGGTACTCCAATCGCTTTTCCTCATGCCAGTAAGCTAATTGCCAGAAACTAAGAGTTAATAAGTAATTAATGATATTCTAGCAGATATTATAGTATAAATGAGCATTTAGCCCAAATAAGTCCTAGGAGGTGATGGATATCTTACTTCAATCTAGCACAATAATCAACTAATATCTATTACAGGTAATTTGGAACACTGAAGACTGCAGAAGTATCATTACAACTGAATATTTACCTTTTGGAGACCAGACTTATCTTCGTGATACTTACGCATCAAATGCTTCACTGTTGTGATATTTTTTTCCACAAGGGCAGTGCAATATTTGCCCTTTTGGGAAATTTTCTTCAGTCGATGTACCACATCTCCCTTAGATGGAAGATAACTTTTTTCATTGACTGAAATAGACAAAAAGGTTGGGAATGTTAAGACATGCCAACATGAAATGGGTTCATTTTGACTATCTCTGCATCTGGTAGTATATTATTTACCAAGGATTAATATATACTCCCTCCGTTCAACAATATAAGATGTTTAAGCCCTTTCCACATTCACATGCACACACATGTATCTAGAAACATTTTAGTGTACATGTACACACTTTTTGGTATGAATCAAGACAACATGTGTGACAACTAAAACATCTTACATTATGGAACGGAGGGAGTATATGGTCAATTATATCAGTTTACCATGCATATGAATATTATTCATTTACCAGCTAATATACAGCATCAGAAAATTACAACGGTAATCACCCTCTTTTCCATTGCCCAGGAATTATAAGTCAACATCAATATTTACTGAGCAAAAAAATTGCAATCCCAAATCCCAACCCGCAGTACTGCTATTGTTTGTGACAGAACTAGCCATTCCCTTCTAAAAGCAAAACATTTAGTGCCAAGACTTAATATTCTTAGGTAAAATGCTGGCGTTGCGTGTATAAGGTCACAAACAATTATTTGAAAGATATAATATGCGCTTATCATTTTCTTTTACTTGAATCAGCCGGGAAGCCACTTAAAAGAGGAACATATTCTTCTGCTATGGCAAACAATAATGCTTCAAAAAATGAGCAAATTACAAAGTGAACCAAAATTTCCACTTCGGTGTAGTTAAAAAGTATTGATGCCCAGAATGGATAATTGAATATACTCACATTCACTTCGGCGGTCTTTGACAACAAAACGATCAGTGATTGCTTCTTGAACTCTGTCGGCAGGATGCTGCCTTTTCACTCTTGCTGCTAATCTTAAATTTGTGTTGTAAGAGCTCTCCTTAAAGAAGAAGGAACCTAGATAGGCCTCACCATTTTTTAGATTAACAGTAGCCAAGACTGATTCTATCCCTTTATACGTAAATATCTGTTTGTTGAATTCCTCTTTGGTAAAGTATTCTTCACCTCGCTCAGTAAAGAAATCAGCATGAACTGGTAAAATCTCAATTTGCAATTTTGAAAGATCACCGTCCATGATTTGCCTCTCATCTTGAAATATAGCTACCGTAGCGTCTTTTCCATTCTGCCATTGTACTGGAGAACCAGTATAAAGTGGATTGTTTGGTCTGTCAGCCTCAACAAACCGTAGCTTGACTATTCTAGAGCTGCATCCAGTATCCGGAAGACCTTCTGATATCTCCCTACAAATTTAAAGTAGGATGAGAGTGAGAAATTAACAACAAGAAAATCCCCAGATTATGTAGAAAGCAAATACTTGGTTTGATAAGTTTTAGTATCATAACATGATACGAAAAACTAGTAAAGTGTAATTTCCAGAGGAACTATGCGTATGTGTGTTCCATACTCAACTTTGAAGGGATAATTAGCATTCAGAACAGAAGGAGGAGGAGATACTAGAGAAATAAAATGGCCGATACCTTGAAGGCTCATAAACACCATTAGGAAGCAAAGCTGCTTGTGTTTCCTGCATCTATTGCATGACATAGCGGAAACAGTTTAAGATAGGGTACAATTACAGAAAGATGAAACATTTCACATGGCTAAAGATCCAAAATACTAACCTCTGTCCTGAGAGCCAACCGTACTGTATCTTCAATGGATCCAGTAATAGATCTTTTGGAATGATACCACACAACAAGAGAGAAAATTAATTAAGCAAAGTGAAATTTATCCACCCCGCCCAGAACAGTCAAAGTTGAATACTCTACTAGACTCACGGAGACAATGTCCTTGTATTTTACAAAATTATGGTTACTGAAAAAAGAGCAAAGATCATTGGTTTCTTCACTCCATAAATATAACTCGATAATCTGAACTTCAAATAGTAGTATAGTACTATAGTCCTAAAGTTTGCTTTCTAAATATGGGCTTGTATGTTGGTGACAACATTCTTAGCAGAAATGGCTCTGTATTTCTCAGAGGACAAAAACTGTCAGTTCCCACAAGCAAGTCAACACTTCAACCATCACTTTCCTGAAATGTGCTTTTCCTATTGCCGCTTACTATTAATTTCTAAAAGGGAAAGTGTTAATTATACCGATCCAAATTCTGTGTGCGAAATCTTATTCACATATGGACATGTGTGTGCTAGAGAACATGTCTGTACCTCTGAAAAGTAGCAATCTGCTCCGCCAATCCCTGAATCTATCACATGACATAAGGGAAAGGGGTTAAGATATGGTGTAGTTACAGAAAGACGAAACATTTCACATGCATAAAGATCGAAAGTACTAACCTCTGTCCGGACAACCGACCGAATGGTATCTTCTATGGATCCCATAATAGATCTTTTGGAATGATGCCACACAGAAGACAGAAAATTAATTAACTAAACAAAGGGAGAATTTATCCATCACATACACAACATTCAAAGTTGAATATTCCCTCCCTGATTTGTACTAAATTAGCGATAACTAATATGGAACGGAGGGAGTACATAATGCATATACTCATGGAGACAATTTGTTTATATTTGACACCGCTGGTTATTGAAAGAAGAGCAAATCATTGGTTTGTTCATTCCATAAATATAGCTTGCTAATCTGAAATCAAATAGTACTACAGTTGTAAAGATTCCTTTCTACATATGAGCTTGTATGTTGCTGACAACATTTTAATCAGAAATGGCTCTATATCTTTTATAGTAAAAAACTGTCAGTTCCCAAGTCACTAAAATGAGCACTTGAATCATTACTTTCCTGAAATGTGCCTTTCCTATTGTCGCTGGGAATTAATTTCCAAAAGGGGAAGGTTCCAAATTATGTGTACGACGTCTTATTCACATTCGGACATGTGTGCTAGAGAGCATGTGTGTACCTCTGGAGTAGGTTGGGGAGATCGAGGAACAACCTCTCCATTGAGCTGAGCCGCGCGACAAGCACCATCAGGAGAAAAAACAGTGTTGCCATATCGATCTGCGCCTGTCGCTCGAAAAATGAACCCACCAAACTTGTCAGTTATCTCGCGCCACAGAAAGCACCACTCAAAATGAAAAAAAAATCAGAAATGCCGAGATGAACAGGAAGCCGTGAATCCCCCCTCCCTCACCTGGCGAACCATCTGCTCTAGCGTGACAGTTCGCGCCCTGCGGCGACCGGGGCGCAGATCCGCGCGAAGCAAACCGCGACGAGCACCGTCCGCCGCAGCCGCTTCCTCGGGGAGCGCGGCGCCTCCTGCTCCTCCGGCGCGGCGGCGTCCAGCGGCCGCTTGTGCGACATCACGCGATTTCGGGCGGGGGCAGCGGCGGTGATGGAGTAGCGGTACAGAGTGGCGCGTGCCTGTGGGCCGTGGTTGTCGTCGGGGTACTGGGGTTTGGGGGAGGAGAGCGAGGGTGCAGCTTGCCTGCTGGCTGCTTGTAAATATAAAAACTGGAGGGAAGGGGAGGAGGAGGCGAAGCGAGAGAAGCTTCCGCCTCGCGCTGCTGTGCTCGGTACCGCGTAGCGTGCGAGAGAGTGGGACTCACTCTACGGCCATGGGAGTGGATTTTTTTGGCACGGCCGGTTCCCTCCCCGCCATGATCACAACCGCCAAGTTCGACGAAAATGTTGGAATATTTTTTGCCTGAATTTTGGTGTTTATTATTTTCAATCTAACTGACAGTGACCGTATTGACTCTGTAATAACAAAGTCAAAATGGTGAGCGCCGAGTTCTCAACTCAAAACTTCGTGTGCCTATGTCGTGCTACAGATAGCAAACCGTAAGTTGGTAAGAATAGCAAACCGTAAGGCTTTCCTTTGCTTAATTTTTTTCTCTGAATTTCCTTTTTGGTTATTCCTTATCCTCTGGGGCTCCGGGCAACCCTGTAAATATTCTACCTACTATTGAAAATCGAAAGCCAGCAATTGCTGGAACGTTAAAAAAAAAGAAGAAAACATTTAGAATTTTTTGTGTGCGGTACTTGAGGCCTATTATTGGAGAAGCTAAATTGAATGTTTATATTACCAAATACTATAACAATTTGTTTGGGGCATCGGTTCACAACTTCTTCCCTGTGATAGAGGAGGATACTCATGATGCAACGCAGTTATCTCCCCAGGAGAACTGCATTTTTTTGGCAAACTTCAAAGAGAATGAAGTGGGTTCTCAAAGGGAATGAACTGTATGAAGCTAATTCTCAGATATAGCAACTAGGAGAACCTATAGGTTTCCAAGGGAGTTATACCCAAAAAAAAAACATTGCTTAAGGGCGGATATGATAGCCATATTTATTCGGTTTGCAAACAACGGAGTAATCTGTTCAAGCTAAACTTTGGTGTTATAACCATTTTACCCAACAGAAATAGGATGCGACCCAATCCGACAATATCGGTTTATTTGCCTTCTAAATATTAGCTTTATATTTACAAACACACAAATCGCATCACTCGGATTGCTCATAACGTGATTTGACGAATTCACTTAAGGGTGTTGTCGTGTTTCCTGAAACCATACATAAAATTTATAGAAAAAAGATGGATAGTCTGATCTTTGATGTTCAAATCGTTTATGGAAAAACATATGATCACTAAATGGTCCTTTATAAAGTAAACTTTGTGCATGAAAATATTGACACAAAATTGTTCTGAATGGATTAAGGAATTTATGCAAGGAGATAATGTTGGAATAAAGGCAAATGAAGACATTAGTATATATTTGAACACTAAAAGGCTTGACAAAAGGGTATCATTTGTCTTTGATGCTTTTTAATATAGTGTCAAAGATGGTTGCAACCCTTATTTTTAGGGTAAAGAGGATGACTAAGTCGGTAGCCTAATCTCTCATCTAGCTAATTGAGCGGGCATGCAGTGTCCATTCTCTAATTTCGAATGACAAGTTTATTTCTTGTAGCACGATTTGCCTCATCTTGTGCATATCTGAACAACTATCTAGCCTAAAGATTTAGGAGAGAAATTCTTGTTTTGGGAGGCGAAGCGGAGGAGAATCCCACATGCTTTCATTTGGGGTGCGAGGATGGTGATTTACCTTTTCAATGATTGGGAGTCCATGTCCATTAAGGAAAATTACATCACAAAAAAGGAAGAAAGTGGGACTGCATTGAGAGGAAGTTGGGTTGCTAGCATGAAAATTGGTCTCATAGGAAGATCTCTCTGTTCTCACCAGCTTGTCGATGTTATGTTCTATTTTCTCAAAATACCTAAAATGGTAACATGTAAAAGGACCAGGAGGCCACGTCGAAACACAAGCAACTTCGAGTAACAAGAAGCACCACCAAATACCACCAGTAGCTCTAGGCGATCAAAGGTTTTAGTTTTTAGTCACAAATATTTTTGCAATTATATTCGATACTTAAGAAAAGCATTTGCAAACAGGAAGTGAGGATGTTACCTGATTGATATCCAAGGCATAAGCCGATATACAAGAAACGCAATCATAGTACTATACCGACATATGTTGATGAGATTTAACTCGCCTTCTCCCGAGCAATGACTATGGGCGCTTACTCCCTCACCACAATGGTCCGACCACCCCTGCCTTTGGCATCCAAACCGTATCTCTCGTGATTTCACGTCTAGCCTACCATCCTTTTTTGTAGTCTACTTTTATTACCAAAGTGTTTTTATGTATTGGGCTCGTTTTACACATATTCCAATCAAATATCTAACCATTCAATTCCAAATTCAACTGTACCACAACTCATGTACATATTAGGTCCAATCCTAACATCACCTAACTAGGTGACCTGAACCTGGGTAAATCGGGTCTCAATTTTTTTATCATCGACAGAGTTAGGCGGAGAGATCTTTGTGTTGTCTTACCCCTTACATTTTTCTTCCACTATGTCTGTCCAGCACGAATAGTTCATGCTTCCACGAGAGTGGACAAATGGAGGAGTTTTATGGAGCCCTTTAATTTGAAAAAAAATCGGAAATCATATTTTCATGTTTCAAGAATATCTAGAAAAATTCTGGATGTAGAAAATATTTCATTCTATTACTCCCTCCGTTCGGAAATAGATGTCTTTCATTTGTCCAAATTTGGATATATGTGTACACTAAAACATGTCTACATACATCCGAATTTGGACAAATCCAAGACATCCTTTTTCCGAACGGAGGGAGTAATATGTAAGTCCCAATTATAAATATCTTGTAGTTTGGGTTGCACGAAAATGAAAAAGTCTGGCATTTGAAACTAATGAACAGTCTAAAAATTTCAAATCTTCCAAATCGGTCAGATTTTTTTATTTCTGTGTAGTCCAGAATATGAAATATTTTGGTTTCATATTTTGCACGCTAGTAGAATAGAATGTTGTCTACATCGAGGATATTTTTAGATTTTTATGAAATTTTAAAATTTGAATTTTTTTCAACATAAAGTACTCCATGGAGCTCGTCCTCTGTTTGTGTTTCCGTTGCTTCCACACACTGCCCTCGCTCTTCCTCCTGCTGCGTCGATGTTGCTGGTGTGACACCAGCCGGTGCCAGTTAACCTCCCGATGGTCGCTGCCATGGTCTCACCTCATCATTTGCCGTCGCGTGTCCTCCCTTGTCTTCCTCGTCCGAATGTTCTCTACAAAGACATCTACCTTCTTCCAATACCTCGTTGTTTGTACACTTAGTTAACGCTGACGCTCTGTAAAGCTCTGCTCTTTTTGGTTTCTTTTTCCTAACCTGACGCTGGTTTTTTTGTCTGTAAATTTACATCTGTGTAAGACCTTATTCTTTCTTCTTCTATACAAAAGAATGCAGCGCTGCTGCCTTAGTACAAAAAAAAAAAACTTAGTTAACATCCACACTAACCATGACCCATGAGCCTCTTATGAGAAATATTCTTGAGAACAATCCCAACTCTTGTGGCTTCGCCATTACCCGTTTTCCCTTTCCTTCTGTCTAGAGCATGAGAGTGTGTGTGGGTTGCGGTCAACTCGTTCTCTTTTCAGACGATTTCATCAATTAAACCTTTGAGCCTCTATGTAGTCAGGTTCCTTCACTAAATATCTTGCTTAACCGAGAGCATTGCCTAAACACAGATCGATCCCTCTTAACCTGGACCGAATTAAGCATCCAACTTCTGTGCTCTGTGGAGGATGCACAGCCATATGGCTGATCGTCTTCTTCGTAAGTGTAGCCCACTGCCCCTGCGTCTGCGTGGAGAAAATGCAGAGATGATCAACTATAGTAAAGAATACGAGATGCATAATACGCAAACTGTGGTACCTACCAAAAGACGATGATCGACATTACGTACTGATCCCAACCAGCTGGGTGCATCAGGCCATTCCGAAAGCAGACAGCAATGGCGGCATAAGCAGCACTGCGCGCACGCGAACATGAAGAACAGAAGATGGCGCCGGGGTCTCCTATATAGGCTAGCACAAGCCGGCGTACGGCCAGTAAGTCTTTTGATCGATCGAGACGCTGCGCCGCCAGCGCGCGCGCGCGTGGAACGGAGGTGGAAATTCCTGCGACGCTTCCGTGTGAATAACCCATAAGAATAAAAATAAATACTTCGAAGAAGATTAAAGCGAACCGCGTAGGCGATGGGGAGGGGAAGACTAGTCTGCGCTGCTTGGGAGGGGAATTTCTGTTCATTTTCCAGCCATTTTCCGTTGGCCTTCCGGGCATTTTCTGGGCATTTTGGTCTGACTTTCGGGTATGCGTTTCGACAGGATTACCTAGCTACAGTCTCTAAATTCTCGAATTGAACGGCCGGCCTCTGTCGGCTACGCATTCTTCCTGGAAAGTTGAACGCACTTTCGAGCGTTTTTTACGCGGGGAACTTTTCTGCACTACCATGTCCCGGATATTCGTAATACTCCCTCCTTCGCAAAGTGGCATCCTTCTTTCGCCTACACCGACTACTCAAAAGGACAGAAAAATTTATACTCCCTCTGATCCGTAAAAACTGTCGTAACCTGTACGTACGATTTGTACACATTAGGTCGATTTTTTTTTTTTTTGAGTACAGGGATACAGATCGAAAGAAGAAACGAACTAGCAGTACAACCTCAGGGATCAAGGAGCTATGAACCCGACCTTGAGACCCAGCCACCACCGACGCCGCCGCACCCCGGAGACCGCCGAACTGCGCGCTGCCGCCGCGCTCCACCCGAGCCGGCGAACTGCAGCGAACCGCGGCCAGGAAGCCGCCGGCAGAGCCACCGTCTTCAGTCAACCGCCTGGGTCTTGGCGGTGAGGAGGGAGCTGGAAGACCACCAGAGCACGCCATCGCCTTGAGCCAGCGCCGATGTCGTCGACGCCGAAGACGACCCAGAGGATCTGGATCCCGACCTCCCGCACCACTTCACGAGCTCCAGCCGACGCCGGAGGAAGCATCAGTAGAGCGGGGCGCACCTGCAACCCACCAGCACCGCCGGAGACGACGCCGGGGAGGGGGAAGCGGCAGAGCACCAGCAGCGCGACGGCGCCGCCCTTCCCGCCACGGCCACGCCGCCCGCAACCCTCGAGCTACACGCCGGAGCGCCGATCTGGGGATTCCCCATCCTCCCGCCGCCGAAGCGGCCGACGGTGGGAAATCCACCAGATACGCCAGCGGCCCTGGACGGCGCGGAGTCGCCTCCCCGTCGCCTCTAGGCACTGTAGCGGGAGGATAAGGCTCCAGAAATAGGAAGTGATGAACGGGCATAGGTCGATTTTTTTTTAACAGACATTAGGTCGATTTTAATGAATCTGAGGGAGTAGAACTAAACTGATCGATTCAGAAGATTAAACTCTACAACGCATTGATCATCAACATTCGGGCCTCAGTATTTTTAAACGTCAAGGGCTAATCATATAAGCCCATATAATAATGCAGGCCCAGTACTTAACAAATATGTTTCGTTTTAGAATAAAATTAGGAATGAGCATCCTTTAAAATTAAGGAATATGTATTCCTTTGAGTCTTGAAAGTTGGTTTGTCCTTCAAGTCAAGTTGTCTCATCCCCCGTTTGCGGTATGAAGATTGGGTTCTAGTAAATCAGCGGATGGTCCCTTGGCGGAGCGTCGACCCCTCAATTGGCTGCCCGATTTTGCAGGCCATCTGCTTCTTCTTGGCGAATGGCACCTAATTCCATTCCTCCTAACCCTTGTAGCATATGGTAGGCTGATCTAGCTATAGCTCATAGGCCATGTCATGCAAGCTTTGCAACCATGGCAATTTTATCACGCCAAGTTGTTCGTCCGCGTCTTCGATGGAGTCCAATCAGGGCGGTAAGATAGGTTGCTTGAGCCAACCCTTAAATCGGGGGGGGGGGGGGGGGGGGGGGGGGGGGTGGTGGTGGAGGAAAAAAGTGAGCCCACTGGACTAAAGGAACGGAGAAATTATGAACTTCAATAATCGAAGTGGTCGTAGGTGAGCCCACCCGCGTATCAAAGAGAATGAGGTCTACCACTCCGAAATACCATCGAGAAAGAGCAATAGAACAAGGTGAGAATAAGATCTCCAAATGGGTAGGACAACCAAAGGAAATTCAATGGATAATCGGTATACTTAGTGCGTAGGCAGGCCCAACGGTATCCAATCAATGTAGTCGGTAGAACAAAGGAAACGGGAATGAGAGATAAGAAAGAAATCTAAGTACCGAGAAGAGTTGGTCTTTGGAGAGCACAGTACGATGAAAGTTGTGAAGAGTTGGTCTTTGGAGAGCACAGTACGATGAAAGTTGTAAGCTGTGTTCGGGGGGGGGGGGGGGGGGGGTTATTGTCTATCGTTGGTGGCTGCCAAGGACCCGGTTGCCTATCTTGCATTTTAGTCTAGGGCCCTCCATGTAAAAGTCAGGGACTTGGGTGCCAATTTTAGTGTATCTTGCGTCATGTTGTAAAATGTATTTAATTTGATGCCTACCTGCGTCCTTCGGGGCCCTTCATTTTTTCTGGGAAAAATTGACATGAGTAGAGCCATGTCAAGAACATGTGATTCTTTGATTTATTTTACCTCTTGCAAACATGTCATAACTATTAGTCAGGTCATCCATTTTTGTCAGGGTTGTGTAGTAAATCAGACAACCCCTATTACATGTGGTGAGTGCATACAAACAACCAAACAGTCGCCGCTTAGATATGGTGATCCCCTCCAGGGTTGATGCGAGCTAGTACCAATCATGTGTGAAGTCTTTATTGAGCATCATTTCCTTTATTTATTTATTTGTTAGTAAGGTACTTCCTCAAATTTATGTGCACCTAGCCTCTTAAATATCAACGATTCTCTTGACTTCTCCTTGTTATTCTCCAGCCGTATATAAATATGCATATGTAATACATGCTACATGCTATTATTATTATTTTTCTCATGTAAACACAGTAGCTCGATTTTCTTGGGGAGATGAGCGCATATTTGTCTCAGATGTTTAAGTGGTGGGAGAATTTGTGTTGGTTTTTTCCTCGGAACGAGCGGCATCGAGAAACATGTTACCTGCCCAAGACTCCTTCGCGGTGTATTGTGGAATTGTTTCGTTCATCCACTGATAACTTGTTTAGAATTATAGTGTTTGCCACTACATATTCCTCCAGTTACACCGGGATTAGCTACCCTGGGTTGAACTAATCACTGGCACTCTTCGACCATTGCGTCAATTCCCGGTATGGGGAGATTTAACGTACACATATGGTCTCACATATATATTAAGCTATGTGCTGTAGCACAACCAACTTTTTTTCTTCTCTGAAATCAGAACTGTCATACAGAACTTTCACACACAATTCTTGAAAAAAGATCAAAATAGAAAACAACGCATGAACTTTTTGTTATGAAGAATTTAAAAAACCCTCAACTATCGTTGTTGTACAGTTTTTTTTTTTTTTTTTGCCTCGATCTATCTCCTGTCGTGCTGAACAAACATCTACTCGTCTTTTTCATGTCGCTTACGTGATGGTCATTAGCATTCTTCTCCTTTCGTTCTGCTTCAAGCATGAGATGGGGTTTAGGTGGCGGTCAGCTCGTTCTCTTTTCTGTCATTTCCGTCAACTTGTTTTTAAACTAGAGGCATTAGGCCATGCTTTCAATTAATAAAGCTACAAATGGCAGATACAGAGCGCTGAAGATCAGCTTATAGGCAACGCACACAACAAGATAAAGATTACAAAGGAAACACAGTTTGACGGTCGAAGCCCTCGTTCGTCTGCACGATCAGAGCAAAGAAGAAGATACGTCGAGAAGCCAGACACGCCACCAGAGAACTCTTGCCTCCGTCCGCTCCCGGCTCGCCGTCCAGAAATGTCATCCGCCTCGACCTCCGAAGAAGGCCCCTGCCTTCTCGCCCAGGTTCAAGGGCGTCGCACCGTCGTGAGGCGAGGACCGTGGCGAGGAGCGCAAGATTGCTGCGGATGAGAGGAGGGCCGCCGCCGAGGAGCGCAAGGTGGAGCTAGAAGAGAGGAAGTTGGCAGCCGAGGAGCGCATGATTGAGGAGGAGAAAGAGCAAAAGCTCATGGATACAGGTGCTATGGATGCGAAGCAGAAGACATATATTGATCTTTGTCGTGGCCAAGTGTTGGCGAAGAAATAAATGAGCATGATAAACATGATAGGAGGAGGTATGAGTGCCGGTATGGTAGCATACATGGGTGAGATGATGAACATGATGGGAGGAGGTATGGATTCCGGTACGAGAGGATATATGAACGGGTTTGGTGGTATGGGAGGTGTCTATGGAGGACAAACGAGTACTATGGGCGGCAGCTATGGTGATTAGATTCCATGGGTACTGCTGCAATGGATGGTTCAAAGGCCGTCGAAAGAAGAGAAGGAAAACAATGTTACTAGCAATGTTGCAACCGATGGTGACAAAGAGATCAGCGAAGAAAAGAATTTTGAGTGCTGACTATGCTTTATCTAGTATCGTTTTTTATACGCACTTTTCTTTAAGTTATTTATGCACTATGTTTGTGTGGATTATGTTGGTCGCATGCACTTTATTTGTGGTTTAAATATGGATTTATGTTGATTATATATGATTCTGCAAAGTTTTAGTACGAGTGCGGCTGCCTTATTTTTTACATCACCTATTGGGGGTGTCGTGCACTAAAATAAATCACCTGTTGAACTTGGACTTTAGGTGATGTAAAAAAACACGTTTTCGGTGAAACACGTTTTTGGTGATGTATATTTTAATCAATCAATATTTTAGCGTTTATTTTACATCACCTATTCGAGATGCTCTAAACAGAACCTCCTTGGCTTGGACAGAACAACGTATCCATAAACTTGTTAGGATCAATCAGTCTTCGATAGCATCGACAACGGCCAATCTATGCAGAATTAGTACATCGCCATGTGGCTGGAACTAGCCCACTGCCATGCATCGAGAAAACGCAGAAACCCATAAACTTGAAAGGTTGCAAACTTTGCTGTTGAATCAAGATCATTTTGATAAATCAGTGGTATTTAGTTGTTACTATTATCTCCCTCATTTTTTTTAACCGGGTTCTATTTCTTTCCATTTTCTGCAATTTAATCTTTGATATTTTGATGAAAGAGTGCATGATTCAGTTGGACCGAAAAAAAAATTTAGTTAAACATGTTCTAGATTAAGAAAAAAGTTATAATTGGTTGTTCTATTAAGCCAGGTCATTAGTTTTCATTAAGAACAATTAAGTATAATTTATTAGTTCTTTATTTGTGAGCAGCCGGAAGAAACCTGCTGGGATGAGCAAAAGCGACAAACTCCAGGTTCCATGCTCCAACAACGGATGACCACGGTGACCACCGGGAGCTTGCAGTGGCAAAGTAGGCTGAAAAATGGGCTACGCAGGGCTGGCAGAACGAGTTTTTCAGGGTTAGAGCATCTCTAGCAGCGCCTGCAAAACGCCCGGACCCGCAAAAATCCGGCGAGTTTGCGGGTTTGGGCCGTTTTTCGGCCAGACCAGCGCATGCAAATTTGCGTCGGCCCGCAAATGTTTTGCGGGGCCCGTGAATCCGCACCGCTAGCCCGTATTTATTTGGCTTTCGACCGCATTTGCGGATTTCAATCCCATTTCCCCACCTCCTCCGGCGAGCAATCCCTCTCGCACTCCGCCGTCTCCGACGAGCAATCCCGCCTCCCCTTCTACAGATCCGGCGACGCCGAGCCGCCATGGCGCGAAGAGGGAACCAGAGTCGCCGCTCCCCGGCGACGACCGGTTCGGCGGAGACTACTCCGACGAGAAGCGGGCGCTGGTCGTCCGCAGCGACGGCGCACGGAAGCGAGCCGCACGGAAGTACAAGCTCGGCGAGCCGGTGCCGGATGCGTACTTCCGTCGCGACGTGTCGGAGTTTGATCGGCTCCGGAGGGAGCGGGAGCGGGAGATCGAGCGTCGCCGTCGCGAGCAGCTCCTCCGCGGCGCTAGCAGCCTCCATGGGCGCCAGCAGCTCCTCCGCCGCGCCAGGTGCTCCCCCGCCGGAGGGCTACGACCCCGAACACTTCGGCGTCACGCTCGGGCCGGAAGATTTCATCCCCGACGAGCAGCTACCGAAAAATTTGAGCACAAATATCTTGATTATATTCATAATTTATATAATTGGATTCATATTGAAAAACACTTCCTAATGATGCTAATTTTATACGAATAACATTTATGTATATATTTGGAGTAATTCTTGGTCAAAGATTAAAACACATAAAACGAGGACGTCTTATTTATTGGAATGGAGGGAGTAAGGCCTTCACAGCGTGGTCGATGCCCAAAACCTGAAAAGTTTACCACCTCAGCAGCGATGCCAAGAGAAAAAATTCAGGCTCCGATCACACAGCGTGCAGGTGCCCATAAAAAATCAAGCTGGACCCATGTTCTGACTTGAGCTAATCCCCACCTTCTCTTCACGTGAGTTCACTAGTTCCTGGCTGCACGATCAAACTGAACAATGCATGGGACCAATATTTTAATAGTTGATGAGTTGAGGCATCGGAGCACCTAGCTGCTCCGGTTCCTCAAATTATTTTGTGGCACCGGCTGAGCAGTGGAGGGCACCGGCACCGGATCCCTCAAAATCAGTTTGGGCACCGCTAAAAGCATACGCTGTGGAAGGCCTAAGTGTCTTCAGTGAGAATGGAATGCATCGACCATCACGGATGCGACATCAATACGACAGGAGAGTTTTTTTATTCAACATGGCAGTGCTCGCTCGAGGACAAAATGTTGGGATTCTAGACAGTAATCGATGATGGCCGTCTGTGGAGAGTACAACACTACCATATTGCTGGAACTAACTGCAGGCCATAAAATGCAGAGATGATTAACCAGATGAATACGAAATGTATAGTTCGCAAACCGCGTGACCTCCCAAACTGAAATACGATGGTCCACAGTGATCAAACACCTAGCTTGGTGCACGCATCGTACCTCCAAGCAAACAAAAACTGTCGCAGAAGCAGAACTAGACCTTCACGCACTTGTACCAAAGCCATCCGTTAACTAAATTGTAGAACTTCACCAAAAATTAGGAAACAAGAAGATGCAGAAATAATGAAAATAATATATGAGAAGCTCGGCTCCTCGCAGAACTGTGCCAAGACCTTTTGTTCTCAGGTCGCCCCACGCCACACGGGAGCTCAAGTTCGGTCGAGACATGGATGCCAAAGTACATCCCGCGGGCGGCAGCAACCAGCTGTGCGCCGGACGACACGAGGTAGCCCAGCTCGATGGCATGTTGAGCTGCGACTGTATCGTCTTCTAACCTAGATGCGATTTGGGTATAAACTGGATCCATGGGTCAGGAGAGTGAAGGAAGGATTCTCTGCAACAATACGAGAAACAAAAGGGTAATTTGCAACTGTGACGTGGTGGGTGGCAGGTTAACGTTATATTTGATCTGCCCCTTGAATCAGAATGGATGGACCAGATCGCGCTGGAATCTGTAGAATGCCAATACCTTGTACCACTGGATATGTTCTCACATATAACTGTGTGTGTACGGGTGGGGGGGGGGGGGGGGGGGGGGGCAAAATTCTTGGGCCGGAGCGGCCGCCCCTCCAGACCCCCTATGATTGACCCTGTTGGTAACATTAGTGGTCGTTAAGTGGTCCAAGGAGGTCGATGTGACTTTTATTATGTATGAGGTGCTTTGTACTTCTAATGAACTTGTATAATATATACGGCTTTATAAGTTACAAAAAATATTGACTAATCTCCCATAGGAGAAAAATGTATTTGTTATCAAATCCCACGACTCATAGTTCTCTAGATTTTGCAAAATTAGATCAATACGTTTATTTAAATTTGGGAGCAAAACATCCTCCCAAATTATACCAAAAACGATGGATATTACTAGATGGAGTTACCGCTTGCGGCTGTCAAGGCAGTGCCTAGGACTAGGAAGGTGGTGCCGGTGGGCTGTATAGAGTGTGGCGCTGTATCTAGAAGTCAGGACGGCGGCCACAAAAATTGCTGCTCTTTAGGTATGGTTTTGGTAGACTTGGTATAGCTTTCCTTATACGTTTGAGATAGTTTATGATTAATCGGTCGAGTTGTGTGATTTTATCGGGTTTTATTTTATATTGGTTCGATGCTTTTATGCTTAATGACTAGAGCTCCTGGCATCGCTTGAGAAAATAAGTATTGATGACTTGGTTGTTACATCCCGTTGAATGCTCCACAAAAACAAGTGCGACAATGTCCTTCCCCGATACCGAGTAGTGTGGCATGATGCTTCCCACAATCATTGGACAAGTCATTAATTATACACGGTTGAGGGTGCTCTATGGTTCGTGTTGTCTCGTCTAGAGCACTTGTGAAAGCAATAAAACAACCACTATGTACATGTGGTGGGTGCACATACTATAGTTTTTTTTGAAACGAGACAAAAGTTTTGCCTTTTACACTGTAGTTGATCTGAGTAGTACTTCCTCTTTTTAAGTGAACACATGCTCTCAAATATATCTGCCTCCCGTGACTCTTCCTTACTATTGCTATTTTGCAGATATATACATATATAGACATATACTCCCGCTATTCATTTTTCTCATGTAACACACAGCTCCATGCTCTTGGTGAGCGTGCGCAATTGCGTTAAATGCCCAAGTGGAGGAACAAGGTTGTTTTTTATTTGCAGTTTTGGAATGAGCGGTATCGGGAAACATGTTAACCGTCATTCGGATCTGTGCAGTGTAGTGTCAAAGAACATACGATGGGCCAAGAAACCGAAAAGAGAGGCGAGAGGGGCCCGTAGACAAGTTCTCTTCACATCTCTAAACCAAGGCAGTTTTTTTCATCACCGCGGCGTCCAACCATTCTTCTAAAGGATTGGTGACAAGATAGCCTCACTTGCAATCACAATGCCACATATAATTCGTGAGTACTGCACTCAGGAGTCGTATGAGTACGTACCCAGTGTCCAGAAGTGGGTGAGGATAAGGGGTTTCCTCCCCCCACCCCCCTCCCCGCGTTGCCCGTGCCTGGCGACTCGGGGGAAACCCTAGCCGCCGCCAGCTCAAGGCCTCCCGCCGGCCATCCACCGCACCGCCGCCGCCGGAGGGAGCGCCGGCAAAGCCGGGCGCATCCAGGGAAGGTGGCGGCGGGGCACCCGTTCTCTGGCTCGAGCTCCTCGCGCGGAGGCGCGGCGTGCGACGGACGGCACGGCGATTTGGCGGCGCGGCGAGCCTGAAGAGCTGTGGGCGCGGCGCTGCGGCCTGGAGGCGCGGCGTCCTTGCGGCGCGGCATGCTCGTGGCGCTGCCTTGGGCCCGATCTAGGCCAGGGACGGGCCGTGCGGGCCACAGTCGCGTGGTCGCCTCCGGCTGGGGCTGCTCTCGTCGGGGCGGCGTCCCGGCAGGCAGCGGACGCCAGGGCGGGCCGCGCCGTGCTCTGCTCGGTCAGGTTGATTCGCTCTCGGCCGTAATGGCGTTCTCCCCAGTCCAGCTATCGGAGCTTGAGGCCTCGGCCCTCAAGATCCATGCTGTGTACTGGTGGACGGTGGTGTGGGCTTCGAACTGGGGGAATCCCTTGGCCGGCGGCGGCCACGACGTCGTCGACGCTCCAGCGCCGAATCCCTCCTCGGAGGCGTCGTTGAGGTTCCTTCCCCATCCCACCCCTGCTCTTTGGGTGAAAACCCGGTTCCTTCGATTCGGCAGCGGCGGCATTGTGATGTCGCTTCCCTCCCTGGAGGCGCTGCCCGGGAACGATTGGGGTGGTGGTGAGCGTCCTAGCGGCCGGGGTAAGTCGGTGGTGGTGGTTCGGCCAGCCTGGGGCCGACGGCGGTGTGTTTCTCTCCTCGGCTGCCCTTCGCGTGGTCTCGGCCCTGTTGATGTGCTTGCCCGAGAGCCTCCCATGGTTACCGTTGTGGTGTGGAGAGCTTCGGGCTCATGGTGGCGTCTCGGCTCTTCTTTGTTCAATGACGACTCAAACTAATGCCTCCTTCTTGCTAATCGTCTCGACCTCCGTGGCGGAGCGCCCTGTCTAGGTTTTCATGCTAGGTGCTAGGCTTGACACTCGCCGATGATGATGGTGATGCTCCTGAGTTGTGCCTAGGGGATGAGTCGCACGCCGGTGTGGTGCGCTAGGCAGTTTGCCGAGACTTGGCATTGTGATCCCCGACTACACCCCTCACCGCTTGTGTCTCATGGTGGCTCTTGCTGTTCTTTTCTAGTTGTCTTTTTCTTGTATTTCATTGTATTCTCTTCCTTGTATCCCCTGTCAAATTCTCCATCCGTTATAAGAACATGACCCGCCAGGCTACTTTTCGATGAATGCAACAAACAGTGGGGAATTTATTCCCCCTGTCAATCTCGAAAAAAAAAGAAGTGGGTGTGGGACTAGCTTTGTTTTTTGTTTGACATTTTCGTCAACTAATAAGCCTCTGGCCTCTGCGTGAAAAGGTAATTAAGTGGGAGCATGTACTGATTGGGAAACGGAACCGGCCTAGTTTGGCGATAACAAAGCATCTAACTTACTGTATTAGGATCAGTCCTGATGATCTCAATAGCATCAACGACGCCCCATCTATAGAGAATACATGCATCACCATATTCCTAGAACTAACCCACCGCTCCTGCGTTTCAGAAAGTGCAGAGATGAATAACAAGTAAGGAATACGGAATTCACAGTTGGCAAACAGTGCCACCTATCAAAAGATGATAGTCGACACTGATCCCACAACCAGCTTGGTGCACACATCGTCCCTCCCGAAGCAAAAAAAATAAAAATTCGCAGAAGCAGAACCGCAGCCTGCAGTCCCTGCAGCACTGCGCACGCGAACATGAAAAACAGAAGTTGCCGCAAGGTGCACACTTATTTGATCGATCGAGACGCTGCGCCATCCGTGGATCGGAGGTGGAAATCCTACTAGCTTAGTAGCTTCTGTATAATAAAGAAGAGATCCAAGAGGTTAAAACCAGCCACGGAGGGGACAGGGAGGGGGACGTGAAGACAATACATGCACTGCGTATGAGGGATTTTCAGTTCTTTCCTTCCGTTTGCGGTTTTCCCGACATTTTCTGGGTATTTGAGTCTGACTAAACGGAACAGCGTTTGGTCACGGTTACCTATAGTAGAGATTCTCGAAAGAGGACACTGATCGGCGACCGATCGTCCTTTCTCGGGTACGCATTCTTCCAGAAAGTTAACTCGGTTTCGAGTGTTCTCTCCACTTGACACTTTTCTTCACTAGCCTTGCTTGGATACTGTAGTTTGAGGGTGCTTTATGGTTCGTGCCGACTCGTCTAGAGTGCTCGTGAGTTCAATCAAACAACCACTATTTACATGTGGCGGGTGCGCATAGTTAATCTGAACAGTTATTGCTCTTTTTTATTGTAGTAATACTTTCTCTTATAAGTGAGCATATGCTTTCAAATATATCGCCACCATAACTCTTTCTTGCTATTCCTATTTTGCAGCTCTATATATATACTCCTTTTATTTATTCTCATGTGACACACAAGCTCCATCCTCTTTGCGAGAGCGCACAATTGCGTTCGAGACCCAAGCAGGTGATCAATAAGGTTGTTTTGATTTACTTTCTTAGAATGAGCGGCATCGAGAAATATGTTAACCGTTGGTATCTTCTTCACAGTGTAGTGACAGAAAACATATTTTGCACCGGGAATCCGGAAAAACAAAGGTGAGAGGGCCGTAGACTAGTTTTATTCACACACCTCTATACGAAGGCAGTTTGTTTCATCACCGCCGCGTGAAACCATTCTTGTGAAGTATGGGTGACAAGATAGCCTCATTTGCAATCACAATGCCCATATAATTCGTGAGGTCGCCATCGAAGAGTCGTATGAGTACGTATCCAGTGTCCAGAAGTGGGTGTGGGACTGGCTGACGCTAAGCACACGTTCTATTTTTTTCTTTTGACATTTTTTTCAGATAATAAGCCTTTGGGCTCTGCGTGAGAAGGTATAACTGGGAGCTTGTACTGACACGGAAACGGAACCGACTTAGCTTGGTCAGACCAAAACATCCAACTTGTTAGGATCACTCCTAATCTCTCCATTAGCATCGACGGCAGCCATCTGTGGATAATATATACATCACCATACATTCGTTGAACTAACGCACTGCTGCTGCGTTCACAAAATGTAGAGACGATTAACCAGTAAGGATGATATATACATCACCATACATTCCTTGACTCGGATGTTTATCCCCTTTCAAAACTCCAGCATGACCAAGGTACAAAGTTCCTTCCCCTATGCTTTACTCGTTAACAGTGCACAAATGAATCCTAGGGACAGAATGAGGCATGCGTGTTCAATTAATAGAGGCAAAATAACGAAACCCACATGACATGAGTACAGATATTTGAAGAAAAAAATGATTACTCGATTCATTTGTTTTGTTAAATCTATATCATACAAAAAGTAGAAAATCCCTCATTTATCCATGTATTTATTGTATGTGGCGGAGCGTTTTAATGGTCATGTTCACTTTGTCTAGACTATCTGTGATGCATTGCATGAAATCAAACAACCCCTATTTACATGTGGTAGGTGCATAACCAAACAGTGTTGATTGTTGTTTGGCGGCCAAGTTAGGGTTGATGTGGGCTAGTAAAATCACGCCCGAAGTCATTATTGAGAGTTTCATCATATTTATTTATTTATCTATTTCGAGGTAGTTTATCATATTTATGTGCACCTAGTCTCTTAAATATCTACGACTCTCCAATCTCGTCCTCGCTGTTCTACAGCTATACATATATACATACATGATACACATGGTTCTGTTCTTATTTTGTTGGCGAGAGAACATAATTGTCTGGGATGGCCAATTGGTGGAAGCATTTTTTTTCTTATTTGCTTCGTCGGAATGAGTGGCATCAAGAAACATTTTAATCGTGCGAGAATGAGATGAAGCATATTTACGATTTTCTTTGTTCATGTGACCTCAAAGGCGGTGACGAGGTGAGACGATGGCAATAGCTGCTAAAAGAATAATTGGCGCATGTTTATGTCTTATCCATTTCATATTTTTTGCTAGTTAAACATCTTGAATTTCGTGAAATGGAAAATGCGTTGAAGTGTAAGATGTGATGTAGCATTGTTTCGGCGAAAACAGGGGTGAAACTGGAACAAACGAAACCAAGGTTGTATTTTAGACCAAACATGAATGATGATTTGGAATTTCAACTCAGTGGAAATTTTAGTTGGGTAATATGGACTTATCACTCCAGAGGCTTTCTTCATGTTTTCATGTCATTAGTTTTTCTTATTGTTCCTTCTTTAGTATTTTTCTTATTGTTCCTTCTTTAGTTTTTCATGCCAACATCTTGAACAAATATCTTGTTCAGTAATTTTCGTCATTTCCTAGCCTTATGGCTTCAGATAATTCACCTATCCATGACGTACTTTGGTTTCAAAATGTGAACTAAGTGTATTTCATTAAGAATGCAATGCATGGAGCATCACGGAGGAGGCATGTCGTCGTATGAAACAACAGATGCCTAGGGGTAGGCTTAAGTTGGGGCCGATGGACGCTAGAGGATTCGGGAGAGGGATAGCGCGCTAAGAAGCACACACGAACAAACAGACGAACACAAGGATTTACCCTGCTTCGGGGCTCTCGTGAGGAGATAAAACCCCTACTGCAGCATCTAGCCTACTTGGTGTATTTCTCCTCTGTATACGGTGTGTACAAACGCTCCTCGAGCTGTATGTCTAAGCCTGTATCTGTCTATCTCCATGAGCTGAAGAGCTAGTGCTATAACGAGAGGAAGAAAGGAGCCAGGGGGAAATGAGCCCGCGGGTGGCTGAGGAGAGCTCTCCCCCTGGTGCCCTTTATATAGGGAGAGCCCAGGGGACAAGGGTGGCCCACACGTCACTGTACATGCACTGTTCATGATATGACTACAGCGGTCTAATCAACACTGTACACGCGTCACGCCGGTGTACTCTTGTCAGTGGCACTGCAGCCACGTCCAGGATGGGCGTGGCCTGTCTTGTCCGCGTCCTTGGTCTTGTCCTTTTGCTCCTGTCTCCGGATCTTCGGGATCACCTGGCAGGGCATCTTGTACTGGACGAGGTAGCGGCTGGGTACGTCGGAGAGGTGTGGAGATGTCGGGGCAGCGCCTGGTGGTCGAGGAAGCACCTGGCCTCGGTCCAAACCGAGGTAGCGATGGAAGCGTGGTGCTGGCGTCGAGACAGCCTCGGTCGAGGGAGCGTCTGGTGTAGTACGTGATGCAGGCCGATGCAGCTCCTGGCGATCTCGGTCCGTGGATGACCGAGACGCAGTGTCGTGCAAGGGAGCAGCAGGCGGCGATGACTCGGTCGATGAAGTCCAGCCGAGGTAACGTGATCTTGGCCCGGCCGAGGTACGTATCATCTCGGTGCGCTCTGGAGGCTACGGCCCGTCCGAGGCGACTGTCGGCCTGCTCTGAGGTTCAACCCTGGGGGAATTGATCTCGGCCCACCTAGGCCTGGGAGCGCTGTTGGCCTGACTCGGTCCGATCCGAGGTGAGCACGGCCTGCTCCGGGCTGGAGAGACGCGGGTCCGTCCGTGCGCACCGTTGCCTCGGTCTTGCTTCGGTCGAACGATTGTCTCAGTTCGGTTCTTGTCTCGGTCAACGCTCCGAGATAAGCGCTGTCCACGCCGAGAGCGAGGCAACGTTTCGGCCCATCCCGATGTTTGCAGGTGTCGGCGCGCAGCTGGCCCAAACCGGGCTAAGAGCATCTCGGCCACGCGAGGCCTAAACCGAGGCTGGAGGTAAGCAGGCCGGTCCATCCGGGGCTGGAGGTGCCCAGTCCGAGACGTGGCCCAGTCCGAGGTAAGCAGTGGCCTCGGCTTGCCCAGCGTCCCGACCGAGCTAATGCCGACCTGGCGAGGATCTCGGCCCATTCCGAGTAGGGGAAATGTCGGTCCACCCGAGGCAGGACACGCCGGTCTGCTAGGAATTCGGCCCGGGACGCCATTTCTTCCTTTTTCCTTTATCCTTTATCATTATTTCTTTGTTGTTTCTTCTACTAACTCAATAAAATAATCAACTCTGGGGTACCTGGGGTTACATCCCCGACATTAGTCCCCGAGGCTGCGGGGGACTCGCAGAGTCGCGCACAGACTTCCCGAAACAAGGTATCACAGAGTTGATGTCAATATAGACACTGTCGAAACCAACAACAACCATCATCTGAAAAATAATTTCAAGCTGCCTGCAATGGGCATGTCTCATATATCTCTTATACGTCGGTTTTCAGCCACTCTGTGCATTACCGAAGGCGTATGTCTGCACGGACATATCTCATGTGTCTCTTATATGTCGATTTTCAGCCACTCTGGGCATTACCGAAGGCGTATGTCTGCACGGACATATCTCATATATCTCGGAGCATATGTCTGCACGGACATATCTCACATATCTCGGAGCATATGTCTGCACGGACATATCTCACATGTCTCGGTATCTCGGCCTCTCTGGGCAGGTCTCATATGTCTCGGTATCTCGGCCTCTCTATAGGCATATCTCAGATGTCGGTTTTCTGCCACTCTGGGCATTACCGAAATCAGATGTCACCAGCCTTAGCTGGATTGATATAAGCACATCTCATATGTCGGTTTTTAGCCACCCTGGGCGTTACCGAAATCAGATGTCACCAACCTTAGCTGGATTAACATATAGCCATCAATGGCTAAATCAGACATTTTGCCTTCATGGGCCATTATCAGATGACGAGTTGAGACATCTCTCAACCCGTAATACTCAGTGAGATCAGATACTTTTTGACTCACCGTGCCAAGACAGTGATGCTATGATACTCTGGCAAACTGGGATAACTGAAGAACCATGATAATTGATTAAACCGATAAAGATAGCAATTATGAGACACTTGATGATATGAGATAGATGTCGTGATATCTTGGCAAACCGAAATAAACGACGATTTGAGATATGAGGTGATGTCGAGATATAACTGCAAACTGAAATAAACAGCGATTGGGGATATGAACAATGCCATGATATGTTGGCAAACCGAATAAAACGGCGACCTGGAGAATACCGATAATACCATGATATCCGGGGTGATTCAAGATAACCAACATAACCACGATCTTGAAGACGAATATTGTCTCGGTAAAACCGATGCCACCTTTCAACGTTAGTACAGGCATATATGTATACCGAATATTAAACGGGACAACAACTTCATTTAACAGATAAACCAAAGTCTAGCAAACAACGGCATTTACTTCTAGCAGCAAAACTATGCAACAGGACACAGACTCGGACTCAACCGAGTCCCCGAGCCACTTTACAGATCTAGGAGAAAAAGCAGAACTGACTGACCAGCCAGTCCCCGGGTCAAGACATCTTGCCCCCGGGGGAAACAACTAAGCATGGCAGGAAGGGGCAGTCCCCGAGTACTATTTGAGATGACTTAAAAGCGGGATGCAGACATATAAATGATACTCACGAGGCAATGTTGTTGGAGAAGTCGAGGAAAACGCTGCTGCTGACCTGGATATCAATATGCTGGCCTGAGCCACCAATATCTCGGTTTGAGCCACTTTTATGTCGGATTTGACCAATATAAGTCGGATTCCAATCTTATGTCGGATCCTCCAAGTTTAACTCGGATTTCCAAGCCTTAACTCAGATTTCCCAAGCTTAACTCGGATTTTCCAACCTTAACTCGGATTTCCCAAACTTTAACTCAGATTTTCCAGGGTATCCGGATTTACCAGCATACCAGCATATGTCGGATTTACCAGCATATCAGCATATGCCGGATTTCCAGCACAACTCAGACTTCCAGCATATCAGCATATGTCGGATTTACCAGCATATCAACATATGTCGGATTTACCAGCATACCAGCATATCAGCATATCTCGGATTTACCAGCATATCAGCATATCTCGGATTTACCAGCATACCAGCATATCAGCATATCTCGGATTTACCAGCATACCAGCATATGTCGGATTTCCAGCACAACTCAGACTTCCAGGACACCTCGGATGGACAGTGTCGCCAGGACATGAACAGTGTCGGATGAACAGTGTCGGCAAGACATGGATATGTCGGATTTCCGGTGTCGGCTAGACATGAACAGTGTCGGATGA
Organism: Poa pratensis; assembly: GCA_947311845.1. Lineage (NCBI taxonomy): Eukaryota > Viridiplantae > Streptophyta > Magnoliopsida > Poales > Poaceae > Poa > Poa pratensis. The sequence continues at coordinate 22,480,259 of CAMZMU010000048.1, forward strand.
ACAGTGATGCCAGGACAGGGATATGTCGGATGAACAGTGTCGGGTGAACAGTGTTTCCAGGACACGGATATGTCGGATGAGCAGTGTCGGGTGAACAGTGTTTCCAGGACACGGATATGTCGGTTTTGGCTATTCCTATATCGGTTGGCTATGTCAACCGGATTTGACCAAGCCAACTTGGGAATGATGCCGGAGTCGAGTCCCCGAGATACTTTTCTCACCCGGGATCTGCCGATGATGTCCGTTGGTGGAGGCAGCGCTAGCCTCTGCTCACAGCGGCAAGCTAGAGCGCGGGGGACAATGGCGATGTCGAGTCCCGCGTTGATGACGAAGGTCCCGTCCGAATTGATCCAGCAAGCGCCACTGTCAGCCCCACGGTGGGCGCCAACTGTCGTCGTATGAAACAACAGATGCCTAGGGGTAGGCTTAAGTTGGGGCCGATGGACGCTAGAGGATTCGGGAGAGGGATAGCGCGCTAAGAAGCATACACGAACAAACAGACGAACACAAGGATTTACCCTGCTTCGGGGCTCTCGTGAGGAGATAAAACCCCTACTGCAGCATCTAGCCTACTTGGTGTATTTCTCCTCTGTATACGGTGTGTACAAACGCTCCTCGAGCTGTATGTCTAAGCCTGTATCTGTCTATCTCCATGAGCTGAAGAGCTAGTGCTAGAACGAGAGGAAGAAAGGAGCCAGGGGGAAATGAGCCGCGGGTGGCTGGGGAGAGCTCTCCCCCTGGTGCCCTTTATATAGGGATAGCCCAAGGGACAAGGGTGGCCCACACGTCACTGTACATGCACTGTTCATGATATGACTACTGGGGTCTAATCAACACTGTACACGCGTCACGCCGGTGTACTCTTGTCACATCAGTGGCACTGCAGCCACGTCCGGATGGGCGTGGCCTGTCTTGTCCGCGTCCTTGGTCTTGTCCTCTTGCTCCTGTCTCCGGGATCTTCGGGATCACCTGGCAGGGCATCTTGTACTGGACGAGGTAGCGGCTGGGTATGTCGGAGAGGTGTGGAGATGTCGGGGCAGTGCCTGGTGGTCGAGGAAGCGCCTGGCCTCGGTCCAAACCGAGGTAGCGATGGAAGCGTGGTGCTGGCGTCGAGACAGCGTCGGTCGAGGAGCGTCCGGTGTAGTACGTGATGCAGGCCGATGCAGCTCCTGGCGATCTCGGTCCGTGGATGACCGAGACGCAGCGTCGTGCGAGGGAGCAGCAGGCGGCGATGACTCGGTCGATGAAGTCCAGCCGAGGTAACGTGATCTTGGCCCGGCCGAGGTACGTATCATCTCGGTGCGCTCTGGAGGCTACGGCCCGTCCGAGGCGACTGTCGGCCTGCTCCGAGGTTCAACCCTGGGGGAATTGATCTCGGCCCACCTAGGCCTGGGAGCGCTGTTGGCCTGACTCGGTCCGATCGATCTGAGGTGAGCACGGCCTGCTCCGGGCTGGAGAGACGCGGGTCCGTCCGTGCGCACCGTTGCCTCGGTCTTGCTTCGGTCGAACGATTGTCTCGGTTCGGTTCTTGTCTCGGTCAACGCTCCGAGATAAGCGCTGTCCACGCCGAGAGCGAGGCAACGTCTCGGCCCATCCCGATGTTTGCAGGTGGCCCAAACCGGGCTAAGAGCATCTCGGCCACGCGAGACCCAAACCGAGGCTGGAGGTAAGCAGGCCGAGGTAAGCAGGCCGGTCCATCCGGGGCTGGAGGTGCCCAGTCCGAGACGTGGCCCAGTCCGAGGTAAGCAGTGGCCTCGGCTTGCCCAGCGTCCCGACCGAGCTAATGCCGGCCTGGCGAGGATCTCGGCCCATTCCGAGTAGGGGAAATGTCGGTCCACCCGAGGCAGGACACGCCGGTCTGCTAGGAATTCGGCCCGGGACGCCATTTCTTCCTTTTTCCTTTATCCTTTATCATTATTTCTTTGTTGTTTCTTCTACTAACTCAATAAAATAATCAACTCTGGGGTACCCGGGTTACATTCCCGACAAGGCATCAATAAGACATGAGAGTTGTTTATTCAATTCGACCGAGAAAACACATAAATAATTGTGCAACAATCATGGTTAATGATCTTTTTTGAGATCACCGTGATCATATTTCGATGTAAAATGGCTCTATACATTCATAATTTTGTTGGTTGTGCTTCATTACATATGTGAATTATGTACGTCTGATCATACACGTTGAGCACAACCCCCAACAGGGATTAATACGACTCATGGATTCTCATCCCTTGCAACTGAATCGGACAGAGCCTTACCGGTGTAGGTGGAAAACTTTCAAATCTGAAGTGGAGAAAATTTGGGATAAACAGATATCTCCCCAGTTCTCTTTCTTCTTCCATCACGATTCCTCCCCGGGCCGCTCTTCTCCAAACATTGGACACCATATGGTTTGCTTCCTAACAATACTTACGGAATGTCACCGCCATTCCTTTTTCTCGTCACCGGATGGCTTACTTCAAGACCGGATGGTATGAAACTTTTGTCTTTTTATCGTCTCACGTTGTAAACGCCATCAAGATCAGTCATGCTCTCTTCCCTTTTTTCTCGTATCACCTTTTCACCGGCATCAAGATCAATCATGTTACCTCCCTCTCCTCTCCTCTCCTCTCCTCTCCTCTCCCTCCCTCTCCCTCTCCCTCTCCCTCTCTCTCTCTCTCTCTCTCTCTCTCTCTCTCTCTCTCTCTCTCTCTCTCTCTCTCTCTCTCTCTCTCTCTCGCCCATAATCCCCTTCTTTCTTCCACCCCAAGTCCTCTGACCGCTCATCTCCTCAGATCAGGCGGCATTGGATGTTTCAGTGCCTAAGACTGTGTACCAACTGCTTGCATAAAGACCTTACATTTTTAATCTCACCTTTTTGTACATTTAGGATCAGTTTGCGGTTGCTGAACTAGGATGTGGTGTGTTTGCTTTATCATATGTGTTTATAATCTTGTTGTGCTCAGGTGTATTTTAGCTAGGTGTGGGATGTGTCTAGCTTGTCTTATGGGCTTTCTTATAGGTTTTAGAAGGTATTCCATATTAGTCAGTCAATATGTGTTTTTATTTGGTTTTTCTCATAGTGGATCGATAATTGTATGCTTAATGAACATCTATTGGGAGGTGCCATGGCAAAGAACAGTGACATGAGTTCCATCCCTTCAAAAAAGAGCACTATTGACGGCTCATGTGTTCCATCCCTTCCAAAGCTTTAGCAAACATGTCTGAAAAATTTATTGAGTCCCTTCCCCAAGACCAAGTAGTGTCGCACCACGCTTTCCACTACTCATTGACGATGCGTAAGCCGATGCTAACAGTGGAATGGTCAGACAGGTGACATGCAAACATCGGTTAGATGAGTAGCGACATTTAAAGAAAATGGGAATTGTTGATTGTGTGTCGTCTTGTAAAGTTGATAACTGCAAGTGAGTCAATCCTTTCTTTTTTTAGCTGGCCATGCCATCCATCTTCGGCACAACTAAAGGCATACAATCTATTTTGGACCACAAACTACACATTGTGATAGTTATATTTGCATGTTAACTCTAAATAAGGAAAAAGGTGCAACGTAACTTCCTCACATCTCTATATTAATTGTACATGGGCGAGGCTGATTTGGGGTTCGTGTTTGCCTCGTTTGGTCTCATGTGGTGGCTGCATACATGCAAACCAAACAGTCACGCCACCTGCATCTGGCGTGCCTATGTGGTTGATGTAAGCTACCACAAAGTAATGCCCAAAGTCTCTCCGTATCTCGCCAAGTCTTCACTGAGCAGTACTTCCGCTTATTTTATTTTATTTTATTTTATTTTGCAATAGAAATACATCCTCTTATTGATGTGCACATGGCCTCTTAAATATCCCGACTCTCGTGACTCTTCCTTGCTATTTCGAAGTTATACATACGTAATGCATGTTTATATTATCATGTCACACACTAGGCGAGATCCCACAGTTTTCTTAGATGCCCAAGCGGATGAAGAAACTTGTTTTGCTTTACTTCTCGGAATGAGCGGCATCGAGAAATATGTTCATAGTCGGACCGTCCTTCAGCGTCTACTTCGAGGAAACTATCAAAAAAATCGGTTTCAGCACTGTGGCGTCCAACTTGTCTTATGAAGCATGGGTGACACAATAGCCTTTTGGTGTATATAGACGCCTTTTGATGTATCTATTCACTCAATTTCATCCGTATGTAGTTTAGATTGAAATACCTAAAACATTTTATAATTTAAAATGAAGAGAGTACTAGATTAGAACTAGTGCAATCTTTTTATTATACGGAGAATCGAGATTCAGGATGTAATCTTTTCGAGGTGAATCTAGCAGCCGCCGGAGTCCGTGGTGTTGAAAAGTGGATATAGACTGTAACAAGAGAGAGCAGTGTCGCTCACAGGTGAAGATTTGGAGAGATAAATGGTTGCCGCGAGAAGGTTCCTTAAAGATTTCGGCAAGACGTACTGGTGAAAGGTTAAGGTGGGTGTCCGAGCTTATAGTTCCTGGAACTCGTACATGGAATGAGAGGAAGGTGCGGGACTCCTTTCTTCCGTATGATGCTGAAACTGTGTTGCAGATTAAACTTCCGCAAAGAGCAACCGATGATTTTGTGGCCTGGTACCCGGAGAAGTGTGGCGTCTTCACAGTTCGAAGTGCATACAAGCTAGGAATGCGGCAACGGCTTATGGAGATGAGCAATGGGCAGAGTAGCAGCGCACCGGATGGTGATAGATCGATTTGGAATCTGGTTTGGAAGTGTCCAGTACCCTCAAAACTGAAGGTTTTTGCCTGGCGTTTGGCGACAAACTCGCTTGCGGTTAAACAGAGTCTGCATAGAAGAATAACCGTGGATCATCAATGCTCCATTTGTGGACGGGAGAAGGAGGATGAACACCATGCGGTGGTTAGATGCACACTGGCCTCAGCGTTGCGTGAGGGCATGCGACAATGTTGGACACTGCCTCCTGAGTCTGCCTTTGCCAAATATGATAATGAATGGTTCTTTCAGTTACTGGAAAGTGTGGGTACGGAAATAAGAGTGAAGGTCATTTTCCTCTTCTGGCGGGCGTGGCACCACCGAAATAATGTGGTCCACGATGATGGTAAAGCCTCTATTTCTGCATCTGTTATGTTTTTGCAAAATTATGTGGCGTCATTGGATGGCGTTAGGCAGAAAATTGATCTGAAAGGAAAAGCTCCGATGATAACAGTGCGGCAGCCGGTTTTGTTGATGACAACCGACGTTCAAATTGGCAGAAGCCTCCTGAAGGATCTGTTAAGGTCAATGTTGATGCCGAATGGGATTACCATGCGGGGAAGTATTGGTGTCATTGCTAGGGACCAGAATGGCATACCTATATCTGGTCTGCATGGCAGTCTATTGCTGATCGCGCGAGCGCAGAGGAAGCATAGTTGCTAGCTTGTTTTGAAGGGCTACGTCAAATGGAGACTAGGTGCCGAGGAACTGCAATTTTAGAGTCAGATTGTGCAAATGTTATTTTTTTTGGAAAATTACAGTACTTCTGCCCTCTGGAGCGTTGTGGCGGATAACAGTGCAAATGTTATTGCAGCACTGAAGGCGCAAGTGTGTGAACGGTTCTGTCCTCTGGAGCGTTGTCGCGGAGACACAAGCTATACTGCCAGATAGGCCTGATATTGAGCTTAATAAGATTAGCCGGTCGAGCAATAGAGTAGCGCATAGTTTAGCACAGTTAGACAAGTGTGAGTGTGGTGTGCTGGACGGTGCCGGTCTGTCCAACGTGGCTCGTCGAAGATTGTACAAATTGTGTTATGCCTTGATCAATAAAGCTCACCGGCTCCCTAAATAAACAAAACGAGAGCAGTGACGGTTGTGACTTGTGCCTCGTCGTCTGCCGTGTGACCTCGTTGAGAATAGCGAACTCGATTGTAAAAAAGAAGTGAAATCACACGAATGGTCCCACGTCGCTGTCCACAATGCCACGTCCAAGGTAGAGAGTACCATCCAACAAACAGGCCGGGTACTCAGAATCGGGCCGCATAAGGAATGATTTTGCTGTGACATGGAACTTTTTTTTCTCGACTTGGTACACGACTGCTCATATCACCGGTGCGCGCACTACTTATAAAACATAGTCACGCGTTGCTGGCTGATAATATTTGGACCGAAGCTCGACCTAGCTTTGTCCCTTAACAGTACATCCCCAAGCTTCAAAACATATCCGCCTCCTGTGACTCTTCACTGCTACGGAGTATTATATATGGGAGGCCATCAACATAATCTTCACACATGGGGGCCAATCATGCTTCACCTCTTATTGTTTCTCATGTTACACACAACCTCGACCTTCTTGGTGAGAGCACATTTTTCTTAGATTTGAAAGCGAGACACAATTTTATTTTTCTTTACTTTCTTGGAATGAGCGGCATCCAGAAACATGTCAACCGACTGAAAACAAAGAGTTGTTTACATTGTGTGTTTCATTCCCTCCAAAGATCTACTCCCTCCGTTCCAAATTACTTGACTTGTGTTTGTACAAAAATGGATGTATCTATACTTGTTTAGTGTCTAGATACATCCGTATTTGGACAAACCCAAGTCAAGTAATTTGGAACGGAGGGAGTACCAAACAAATGTGATAAAGGTACAAAGTCCCTTCCCCGAGACTGAGTAGTCCTCGAGATGCTTTCCACTACTCGTGGATAATGCATAATAAGATGTTAGGAGTGGAATAAGGTCTACGTATTCAAGAGAGGCGACAGGGCAACCACATGTGACATGAATAGCGACATTTGAGAAAATGACAATACTTGATTCATGTGTCAAGTGTCATCTTGTAAAGGTAGCATAATGAAATCTGGCAATGGTGTTGGCAGATAAAAAATGTTGTGGACTCGAATCAGTCGGGTTCTGTCCCACCCGAGACACAGGATCCCCTTGCTACCCCACAGAAAATATCAACAAGAAGAAGTTGAAAGCAAACAACGGGGTGGCTGTTGGTACCATAGAAAATCAAGCACAAATTGATGAGCTGAATGCAGAGGTAGCTGAGAAGGAATCGGATAGTACTTCACAAAGGAATGACAACAACAACTTACCGAAGGATGGAGCTGTCTCCCCTTCAAAGAGATCGGCGGGCTCTTTCGACGAGCCTGTCCGGGCGCAATGAAAATATTAGTTTTAAACTGTCAGGGCTTGGGTAATGCCCCGACAGTTACAGCGCTTGTGGATATCCAGAGGCGACACAACCCTGAGGTGGTGTTTTTGTCGGAGACACACCTTGACGACTATCCGGCAGAGTGTTAGAGAAAAAGATTGAAGATGGACCTGAAAATTGTCAATCCAAGTGATGGAAGAAGCGGTGGTGTCATGCTCCTTTGGTAGAAGGACATTGTAATCCAGCAGATTTTTTCCCATCCGAAATATATAGATGTCCGGGTGATTGAGGGCCCCGATAAAATCTGGAGGCTTACTGGAACTTATGGGGAACCACGGTGGGAAGACAAATACAAAACATGGGATAAACTGAGGGAATTGAGAGGGGTCTCGGATCTGCCATGGGTCATCTTAGGTGACTTCAATGAAATCTTGTTCTCTCACGAGAAAGAAGGGGGTAATCCTCGCCCTCATAGGTACATGGATGCATTTAGAGATGCCTTGGCGGATTGTGAGTTGGAAGACTTGGGTTTTTCTGGCAAAATCTTTACGTGGAAAAGAGATCGCATAAGGGAAAGGTTAGATCGTGCGGTCGGCAATTGTGCATGGACCCTAATGCATCCCGGGGCGGCGTTGGTACACCTCGATTATTCTAGGTCAGACCATAGACCAATCCTTCTTGACACTGAGTACCAGCAGGCTGCGGTTCAAGGGAGATCGAGGCACAGGAAGTTTGAAGCTAAATGGCTGCAGGAGAAAGCCTTTCCTGAAGAAGTTCAACGAGCCTGGGATGCGGCAGCCTCAGCCGATGGGGTTCTGGATAGACTAGGCCGCATGCATTCGCTATTGCATGCTTGGGATAGCAGGGTGATGACGTGGGACACACGTTCGTTGGCAGACCCCAAGAGGAAGGTATGAAGCAGTGCAGCAGCAAGTTTCCCTCAGTAAGATACCAAGGTTATCAGATCCAGTAGGAGAAAGAAGCACTTCTGAAGGTTGTCAACGGTGCCAGAAAAGTACTTGCGTGTGGAAGGAAGTTCGGCTGTTGACGTGGAACCTGCACACAACACAATCAAACTACTTTGCCCCAACGAAGCAGGAAGGGTGTCAATCTTCCTGGCTTGCTGAAAACAAAAGATTAAACGTATGGTGTGGAAAATAGTGTTTAATTGCAGAGAATGAAAAGGAACAATGATTGTAGTTGGTTGTATTATCAGTGTAAAAGAATGGACCGGGGTCCACAGTTCACTAGTGGTGTCTCTCCATAAAAGATAACTAACATGCTGGGTGAACAAATTACAGCTGGGCAATTGACAAAATACTGAGTGCATGACAATGCATATATATATATTTTTTTAGATAAAAGGCTGTTCAGGCCCGACTTTGAATTAACAAAGCCAGCAAAGGTTCCAACATACGGGTACAATGCTGCGGCATACAGCTTAGCCAAAGAAAAGTGTGACATGCTGCGGCATACAGCTTAGCCAAAGAAAACTAGAAAGCAAAACGCAGCTAAAGGGGAACATCAGGTAGCGACACGGCTGGGTAAGCAGCTTGCATGTAGCTCCCTAAGCTTTGCGACCAGCCAGCTTGCGCCCTCCTTGTCCAGCGACCTGAGAGGAGGGAGCCACGCCTGCAAGAACACCATAGTTTTGAATATAATGTCAGCCGGGTGTTTAACGACTTTGCGCTCAATAGAAAGCTTATTGCGCACAGACCACAAAGCCCAAGCCTGGGCAAGAAATAGCAACCAAATAAGTCTACGAGCCCTTCCCGTAAAATTAGCTAAGATAGCAAAGAATTGGGCAAAATTTTGCGGACACCAGGGCCTCCCTAGGACCTGTCGCAAAACTGCCCACATGAACACCGCCGGGGAGCAACGAAAGAAGATATGAGTCGCATCTTCTACCTCACCACATAGTGCACAATTGCCATCCGAAGGCCCCTGCCTTGTAGCCAATTGTGCACCAGATGGTAGGCGGTCAAGGATAAGCTGCCAGGAGAAGATACGGATCTTAAGAGGAATTCTAGCCTTCCAAATTTCTTGGAAGTGCGTCACTGTCGCCCCTTGCATCAGTTTCTTGTACATGGAATTCACAGAGTAAGCACCCGAAGCTTCTAAGGACCAAGAGACCACGTCGTGCCCGTCCACAAGGTTGGTGGAGTTGATAATCTCAGCCAACTCCAGCCACTGATTAAAACCAACAGCATCCAGCGATCTTCTAAAGCGACACTCCCCCTGAACTGCCTGGGCGACTGAGATTGAAGGGTCCTCACAGACATTGTACAGAAGGGGGAAGCGCAGACTAAGGGGACCCTCCCCGTGCCACCTATCTTGCCAAAAGGAGGTTCTGTGGCCATTTTGAACCCTATGCTTAGCACCCAGCTTGAACAACTGTTTTATCTTATGGAGGCTCTTCCAGAACTGCGAACCCACACGGTCCGAGCTCGAGAAGATGTCCCCATTTTGAGTATACTTGGTGCGAATAATTTGCGCCCAAATAGAGTTGTCCATCTGGTAAATATTCCATATCCACTTTAGCATCAACGCTACATTCATTTGTCTAGAGTTTAGCAGACCCAACCCACCACACTCTTTGGGTCTGCACATAGCAGGCCAATTAACCATGTGATATTTTCTCTTGGTGCCCGCTCCTTCCCAAAAGAAGCGGGCCCGATGCGAGTCAAACTGGACATGGACCCCTTCTTGGAGAAGAAAGAGGCCCATAGCAAACATCGGAAGGCTGGCTAGGCAAGAGTTGGAGAGAACTAGTCGCCCCCCTGACGACAAGAATCTACCAATCCAAGGTTCAACCCTGCCAGCAAGTTTCATAACACAATCAAACTACTTTGCAACAACGAAGCAGGAAGGGTGTCAATCTTTGCCCCAAGAATCTACCAATCCAAGGTTCAACCCAGCCATGCATATATATGACATGATGATTACTATGATATTCATGTGGGCATTACGACAAGATACATAGACCGTTATCCAACAGCGTCTATGACTAATAATCCACCTCCAGGTTGTCATACCGAGTTCCCCGTTGGTATTAAGTTGCAAGCAACGGATAATCGCATTAAGTAATGTGCGTAATGTAAACAAATGCATTAGACCTAACGGCACACCCTTAAACTAAGCATCGGTTATTTTATCCCTAATGGCAACAGCACATCCACAATCTTAGAAGTTGCTGTCACTCTCCCAGATTACCGGAGGCATGAACCCACTATCTAGCATAAATACTAACTCTTGGAGTTACAAGCATCTATTTGGCCAAAGCATCTACTAGTAACAGAAAGCATGCAAGATCATAAATAACATATAAGATAGATTGATAATCAACTTGACATAGTATTCAATATTCATCGGATCCCAGCAAACACAACATGTAGCATTACAATAAGATGATCTTGATCATGATAGGCAGCTCACAAGATCTAAACATGATAGCATAAAGTGGAGAGACAACCATCTAGCTACTGCTATGGACCCGTAGTCCAAAGATGAACTACTCACGCATCACTCCGGAGGCAGGCATGGTGATGTAGAGCCGTCCGGTGATGATTCCCCTCTCCGGGAGGGTGCCGGGAAGAGCTTCAGAACCCTCCCGAGCTAGGGTTGACGACGGCGGCCACGGAACTTTTCGTGGATGGAGGCTCGGGTGTCTAGGGTTTTCCCGTGAAGATGAATAAATAGGCGAAAGGGCGGTGGCTGGAGCGACCCGAGGGGCCCACACCCCACCACGGCGCGGTTGGAGGGGGGCGCGCCGCCCTAGGGTGTGGCGCCCTCCTCGGTCGCCTCCGTCTCTCCTTCGGACTTCGTGTACGTGTTGGAAAAATAGGAGGTCCTGTCCAGGTTTCGTCCAATTTCGAGAATATTTCCAGAACTGCTTTTCTGAAATACAAAAACAGCAGAAAACAGGAACTGGCACTGTGGCATCTTGTTAATAGGTTAGTCCCAGAAAATGCATAAAAATGCTAAGAAGTGTATGTAAAACGTGTAACAATTGGTATAATATCAACATGGAACATCAGAAATTATAGATACGTTTGAGACGTATCAAGCATCCCCAAGCTTAGTTCTACTCGTCCTCGAGTTGGTAAAACGATAAAAACAAAATAATTTCTGAGGTGATATGCTACAATCATAATCTTGATAAAATAGTATTATAAAGCACATGCTATGAATGAAGTGATCCAGGTCAATGGTCTATAGTTTGCTAGCAAGTAGATAATGACCAAACAACTGAATCATATAACCAAAAACTTTTCACGAATAGTACTTTTGAGACAAGCATCAAAGAGTTTTGCATAAGAGTTAACTCATAAAGCAATAGATTCTAAGTAAAAGGTATTTAACCAACACAAAGGAAGATTTAAGCTTCAGCAATTGCTTTCAACTTTCAACATATATATCTCATGGATATTTGTCAACACAAAGCAATATAATGAGTGCAATATACAAGCATATAAAAATTGTTGCACCAAAGTTGACACTAGTGTTTGCTTCTGAGATAGAAAGAAGTAGGAAAACTGACTCAACATAAAAGTAAAAGAAAGGCCCTTCGCAGAGGGAAGTAGGGATTAAATCATGTGCTAGAGATTTTTAAGTTTTTGAAATCATAAAGAGAGTAAAAATAAGATTTGGGAGGTGTTTGTTAATTGTCAACGAATCAGAAAATGGAAAGTACAATATGACCCATGCCAACCAGACTTTTAAGAGCGGCTCCCATGAAGGACGTTATTTCTACCAGCAAGGCAGATCATCCCTCTTCTCTTTTGTTTACACATGTAGATATTTCACTGTTTGTCATTGCTTGACTGATAAATCAGGGCAAAAATGTGAAGTGAATTAAGCGGTTAAAGTTGTAATTAATTGGGACTGGACACCCCATTTGCCAACTCTTTTTGCAAAATTATGGATAAGCGGATGTATATGCCGCTAGTCCGGTGGTAAAGTCTGTTTGACAGTTGAGATAAAGACATCCACCCCGTCCTCATGAGCTTGGTAAACATTGACACAAAAAGAAGTAATAATTTTTGAATAGTTCAAAGGTAGCACATGAAAAATTTACTTGGAGTGGCAAGGAAATACCACATATAGGTAGTTATGGTGGACACAAATGGCATGGATTTTGGTTCAAGATTTTGGATGCACGAGAAGCATTTCCCCTCAGTACAGAGTTTAGGCTAGCAAGGTTATTTGAAGCAAACACAGGATATCAACCGACACAGCAAGACTTATATGAAAACATATTGCAAGCATTATAAGACTCTACACTGTCTTCCTTGTTAACCAAACCCTTTTACTAGAAAATATCTAGACCTTAGAGATACCAATTATGCAAACCAAATTTCAACGAGCTTTACGGTAGTTCTTCATTAATAGGTTTTAACTACATGATACAAAAGTTTAAACATGAACTACTTGATAACTCAAAACAATTGACAAGTATCAAATTATCCAATACAGTGATCTACAAGACTATGTAAGCTTTTTCCATTATACCATCTACCACATGCAGCATTTTCTGTTCCAACCAAACACCAATCAACTTATTTCAACAATTATAAGTTGAAATCAATCAACAATTATAAGTGAAGCAAGAGAGTACTTTTTCCATTTTCTGTTCCAACCAAACACCAATCAACAATTATAAGTGAAGCAAGAGAGTACTTTTTTTAAAAGAACTAACAGCTCTGAATAAGAGATGCATGCAAAACATGAGCTAAAAGCATTGCAATAGCTAGATAAGAATACTCAACAAGTATAAGTGAAAAATAGGAGTATTCATATGAAAAAGCGGAGCGTGTCTCTCTCCCAATCAAGAATGGTAGGGTCCAATCAAGTTGACCATAAAAAAATAAAATACTGAAAATAAAAGGCACACATACGCTCCAAGTAAAGCACATATGATGTGAAAGAATTAAAATATAGTTTCACTAGAGATGACCTGATAAGTTGTTGATGAAGAAGGGGATGCCCAAGCTTAGACGCTTGAGTCTTCTTGAAATATGCTGGGGTGATCCATGGGAGCATCCCCAAGCTTAAGATCTTCACTCTTCTTGATCACATTATATCATCCTTCTCTCTTGACCCTTGAAAACTTCCGCCACACCAAACTCAGAGTAATTCTCATTAGAGGGTTAGTGCATAATCAAAAACTCACATGTTCTATAAGGACACAAACATGACCGTTACTTTTAACATTAACTACAGCCACTGATGTTATGTGAAGCTCTTCACCCTAAAAAAGAATTCCACTCAACACTAGTAAAAGAGAGAATGCGAAAAATAAAAGACAGAATCTGTCTAAACAGAACAGTCTGTAAAGACGATTTTTTTCGAGGCACTTACGTTGCTCAAATCGAAAAACTCAAAACTCACGAAAGATGCGTACATATCTGAGGATCACGCACAAAAATTTGCAGATTTAAATAATTTTTCTGTGATTTTACAGAAGTAAAACGGTGAACAGCAGAAATCTGTTCCTGCGCAGAAATCCAAATCTAGCATCATCTTCCTATTAGAGGCTCCACTTGGCACAACAATGCGATAAAATAAAGATACAAAGGAATTGTTACAGAAGTAAACAACTCCTTGACTCAAAAAGAAAAGAAAAATTGCAGAAATAAAATAATGAGTTGCCTCCCATAAGCGCTTTTCTTTAAAGCCTTTTAGCTAGGCAAGATAATTTTGATGATGCTCTCATATGTATAAACTAGCAAAATGCCTGCCCGTGCGTTGCAACGGGAGAGGAGAAATATGTGTCAAGAAGATGACGATAATATGTTATTGTTGATATAGATATGATTAGATATTATTCTTTTAATAAGCTTTGCTAAAATTTGTACGTTGCAAATGGATCACCATATAAAAACTTAGACAAATCTCTAGAAGATCTAATTGCCAGAAATACTTCTCACATTACGATCAACCCTATAATAAAGTAAATTTCTGACACAACAAACTAAGTTCTACTGCTCGGAGCAATGCAATCAAAAATGACAAATATTAGAGCACAATCTATTGACAGTACACCATCTATGCAAAACATGACATCTATTGACAGTACAACATCTAGCAATTCATTTTGAAGATATTGACATCCCTGGGGAAGCAACCCTTTGCTGCCCCTTCATGCAAAAATTTATATATTGAGCTAGACAGCTGAAAAGCAAGCAAATGATATTACTATGGATTCATAAGGGGAATATGTAGAAATAACTCCAGCTATTCGAACTCAGAATATGAACTTATGAAGGCCAAAACCAATAAATACTTCTCTGCTGTTTCCAGATTCAGAATAACGAGTAGCTGCATTCGAAAATTCATAACAAGTTGAATACTCATGGAAATTGAGTAAATCCTTTTGTATTAGAACCTAGGCATCACACAGCAGCTAGGAGGAAGCAAAACATGCATTTATATGAACTTTGAAAGCTCCTAATACACAAGGGGAAACACTATTCTTCGCTGCCTGTGAAGTTTGGGCAGCTGCAATGAAATAGGAACAACAGGAGCTTTACAACTCCGATTTGAACGTTTAACTTCTCCAAACGATCATGGGAACAAGGGTTACAAAAAATTCCATAGACCCAACCTCTGATTTTGCCAATAAGATACTCGAAATCACTGTTTTCCAGGACTGTACACCCAGAACAGCAGCAGGAAAATACTTTTCCCCTAATCTCTACAAGGATTCGCTCATCCCCTGCCCTAGGAACTTAGTAACTACCATGTACAGCACATGAGAGGGTCATGGATGGTGGAGAAACTCACCCTTGGTGATTGGGCAAGAGAAATCGGGCAGGAGGAGGTCAAGATCTTCCGTTCTTCTTCTCCTTTCTCCTCTTCGTACTCCTCTTGTTCTTTCTTCTTCCTCCTCAAGGCCTGGTGCAACGGCTGCACCTGGAGGAGGGGTAGAACGTGGGGATGCTGGGAGGCATAAAGGGAGAAGAGGAGATGAAGGTCTGTTGGAGGGAGGAGGCGCCATGTGAGGGAAGGGCTCACGGGTGATTGGGCTCCTGCCTGGAGGTCGAAGAGAAAAGGCATTTGTGGGAAAAGGTTCCTGGATTTTCCGAAAATCGCAAATAAGTCCCTCCGACATCCAAAAGGTGAAGGCTCCTTTGGCACGCGGACTGCGGGTTGATTTCGCTGTTCGTTGCGGTGTTTTCTGCAAAAATGGCGACGTGGAAGGGGTCAACGACGTACGAAACGAAGGAAGCGATCCTCCCTTTATTAGTAGGTACAGAAGTTGAATATAAAAGAGCATCAAGAAGCAAATATCAAACACATTTAAGTCTAACCCACTTCCTATGCAAATGAATCTTGTAAGAAAATAAATCAATAAAGCACAAAGTGACTAGCATATGAAGGCAAAACAAGTGCAACTTCAAAAATTTCAACATAAAGAGAGAAGACTTAATATTATTGAGATATATGAAACCGTGTCTCCCTCTCTCATAAGGACCAATAGGTCTTAAAGTACCCAGCAAATAAAAGCAAATCAAGAGAAAGCTCAAACCTTCATCATAAAGAGAAGAAATTTAGTAACATGAAGATTTCTATAACCATACTTTCCTCTCTCAAAATAATTTTCAGTGGCATCATGAATAAACTCAACAATATAGCTATCACATAAATCATTCTTATCATGATCCACATGCATAAAAGTATCATTACTCTCCACACAAGCATAATAAATTTCATTAGTAATAGTGGGAGTAAAACTAGCACGTCCATCATTATAATCATCATAAATTGCATGCATAGTATAATTATAATAAACTTTATCCTCAATAGTAGGTGGAACTAAAATATCACAATTATTATAATGAGCATAAATTGGAGGCAAAGTATCATCAAAGCAAATTTCCTCCTCCAAAGCTAGGGGACTAAAAAGAATATTTTTATCAAAACCAGCTTCCCCAAGCTTAGATCTTTCCATGGCATTAGCAATAATGGTGTTCAAAGAATGTATGCTAATAACATTGCTACTGTCATGATTGTTATGCAGATAAAGTTCCATAGGCTTTTTAATTTTCTCTTCAAACACCTCATGTCCCAATTCAAGATAAAGTTTATAAAGCTCCCTCATGTTGTTTTCAACCATAGGACTAGTTTCAAGGAAAGTAACCATTGATAGCAAGTAAAAAGCTGGACATAATAACTCAGCAAGACAATAACAAAGTAATGAGATTGGAAGCGTGAGACTCCCCTTACAGAAGTCTTCTTACTCCTCGGCAACGGCGCCAGAAAAATGCTTGATGACGTGGGACACACGTTCGTTGGGAGACCCCAAGAGGAAGGTATGAAGCAGTGCAGCAGCAAGTTTACCTCAGTAAGATACCAAGTTTATCAGATCCAGTAGGAGTAAGAAGCACTTCTGAAGGTTGTCAACGGTGCCAGAAAAGTACTTGCGTGTGGAAGGGAGTTCGGCTGTTGACGTGGAACCTGCACACAACATAATCAAACTAATTTGCCCCAACGAAGCAGGAAGGGTGTCAATCTTCCTGGCTTGCTGAAAACAAAGGATTAAACGTATGGTGTGGAAAATAGTGTTTAATTGCAGAGAATGAAAAGGAACAATGATTGCAGTTGGTTGTATTATCAGTGTAAAAGAATGGACCGGGGTCCACAGTTCACTAGTGGTGTCTCTCCATAAAAGATAAATAACATGCTGGGTGAACAAATTACAGCTAGGCAATTGACAATATATTGAACGCATGACAATGCATATATATGACATGATGATTACTATGATATTCATGTGGGCATTACGACAAAATACATAGACCGTTATCCAACAGCGTCTATGACTAATAATCCACCTCCAGGTTGTCATACCGAGTTCCCCGTTGGTATTAAGTTGCAAGCAACGGATAATCGCATTAAGTAATGTGCGTAATGTAAACAAATGCATTAGACCTAACGGCGCACCCTTAAGCTAAGCATCGGTTATTTTATCCCTAGTGGCAACAGCACATCCACAATCTTAGAAGTTGTTGTCACTCTCCCAGATTACCGGAGTCATGAACCCACTATCTAGCATAAATACTAACTCTTGGAGTTACAAGCATATACTTGGCCAAAGCATCTACTAGTAACGGAAAGCATGCAAGATCATAAATAACATATAAGATAGATTGATAATCAACTTGACATAGTATTCAATATTCATCGGATCCCAGCAAACACAACATGTAGCATTACAATAAGATGATCTTGATCATGATAGGCAGCTCACAAGATCTAAACATGATGGCATAAAGTGGAGAGACAACCATCTAGCTACTGCTATGGGCCCGTAGTCCAAAGATGAACTACTCATGCATCACTCCGGAGGCAGGCATGGTGATGTAGAGCCCTCCGGTGATGATTCCCCTCTCCGGCAGGGTGCCGGGAAGAGATTCAGAACCCTCCCGAGCTAGGGTTGACGACGGCGGCGGCTACGAAACTTTTCGTGGATGGAGGCTCGGGTGTCTAGGGTTTTCCCGTGAAGATGAATAAATAGGCGAAATGGCGGCGGCTGGAGCGACCCGAGGGGCCACACCCAACCACGGCGCGGTTGGAGGGGGGCTGCGCCGCCCTAGGGTGTGGCGCCCTCCTCGGTCGCCTCCGTCTCTCCTTCGGACTTCGTGTACGTGTTGGAAAAATAGGAGGTCCTGTCCAGGTTTCGTCCAATTCCGAGAATATTTCCAGAACAGCTTTTCTGAAATACAAAAACAGCAGAAAACAGGAACTGACACTGTGGCATCTTGTTAATAGGTTAGTCCCAGAAAATGCATAAAAATGCAAAGAAGTGTATGTAAAACATGTAACAATTGGTATAATATCAACATGGAACATCAGAAATTATAGATACGTTTGAGACGTATCACAGGGTGCTGCGGCAGCCGAAGAGACGCCTACGCAATGCTCAACGCGAGCTTCAGGAAGCTATGGACGGACCAATGTCTAATGGAAATGATGCTAAAGCAAAGGAGATGTCAAATCTAATTGAGCTGCTATTGGAACAAGATGAAATATATTGGGCGCAGCGATCTAGAGCTAACTGGTTGCAATATGGAGATAGGAACACTTCGTTCTTCCATAATTTTGCGTCGGCCCGACGGAAGAAGAACTTTATTAAAAAATTGAAAGATGGGGAGGATAATTGGGTGGAAGGTACGGAAATGCTGAAATCGTTAGTTCTTAATTATTTTTCTAATCTTTTTACTTCTAAAGTCCAGGCTCTGGATCCAGCCGTGGTTGAGAAAATTCAACCGAAGGTTACCCAAACGATGAATGATAAATTGCTGGCCCCCTTTTCGGCGGAGGATGTCAGAAAAATAGCATTTAGCATCGGGGACTTGAAAGCCCCAGGGCCGGATGGTCTCCATGCAATATTCTACAAAACGTTATGGGATATGTGCGGTCAAGCTATAACAGCAGAAATTTTACAAGCTCTGAATACTGGTGTTATACCGGAAGGGTGGAACGATACCACAGTGGTCCTTATTCCCAAGGTGGATAGTCCAGAGATGATTACTCAATTTCGCCCCATAAGCCTGTGCAATGTGATTTACAAAATCATCTCCAAAATGCTTGCGTTCCGTCTCAAAGGTATTTTACCAGAGGTTATTTCTCCAACTCAGAGTGCTTTTGTCCCTGGACGTCTTATCACAGATAATGTTTTGGTTGCTTATGAATGTGTGCACTCAATAAAAAATAAGAGATCTGGTTCAAATGGAACTTGTGCAGTCAAGCTTGATTTGCACAAGGCGTATGACAGAGTTGAGTGGTTGTTTCTTGAAAATATGATGCGAAAACTGGGGTTTGCTGAGAGATGGATTACACTGATGATGGCTTGTGTGAGTTCTGTAAGATATCAAGTCAGGTTTAACTCCGAGGATACAGAGAGGTTTACCCCCACTAGGGGACTCCGACAGGGGGATCCTCTCTCCCCTTATTTGTTCCTTTTATGTGCAGAGGGTTTATCTAGTCTCTTGTTGTACGAAGAAGAAGTTGGTGGCATGGATGGGATAAGGGTGTGCAGAAATGCACCGTCAGTTTTCACACCTTTTATTTGCTGATGATTCCCTTATTCTCATGAAGGCGGATATGAATAATGCAACTTCCTTACAACGAGTGTTGGATAACTATTGTGCAAATTCGGGACAGCTGGTAAGCCTAGCTAAATCAAGCATATTTTTCTCCCTAACACTAATGCTTTGATTAGGGCAGAAATTTGTACAACTTTGCATATTGATACAGAGGTGATTTCTGATAAATACCTTGGTCTTCCGGCTCTTGTGGGAGCGGATAGAAGTGACTGCTTTGAGCATTTTATTGAGAGAATTATTCAGAGAATAAATGGATGGAAGGAGAAGCTTTTGTCTATTGGAGGTAAAGAAATACTCCTGAAAGCGGTGGCACAAGCAATCTCTGTCTATGCCATGTCGGTATTCCTTATTCCAAAAGGAGTCTGTAAGCGTATGACTGATGCTATCGCCAAATTTTGGTGGGGGGATGATGATAATAGCAACAATATGGATGGAAGGAGAAGCTTTTGTCTATTTGAGGTAAAGAAATACTCCTGAAAGCGGTGGCACAAGCAATCTCTGTCTATGCCATGTCGGTATTCCTTATTCCAAAAGGAGTCTGTAAGCGTATGACTGATGCTATCGCCAAATTTTGGTGGGGGATGATGATAATAGCAACAAGATGCATTGGCTAGCTTGGTGGAAATTATGCTACCCAAAGAATGAAGGTGGTATGGGCTTTAGGGATTTTCACTCCTTCAACTTGGCTATGCTTGCAAAACAGGTGTGGCGATTGATCAGTACTCCTGAATCGTTATGTGCTCGTGTGCTTAGGGCAAAATACTATGCCCACGGAGATATCCTACAAGCCGGCCCGAAGGCAGGTTCCTCATTTACATGGCAGAGCATATTGACCGGATTAAGTACCTTTAAGAGGGGTTTTATTTGGAGAGTTGGTAATGGAGAACGGATCAATATCTGGAACGACCCGTGGATCCCCTCGAGTCCGAACCGGAAAGTTATATCTCAAAGGGGTACAACGGTGTATACTAAAGTCTGCGAGCTGATCAGTCCAATAACCGGTTCGTGGGACGAAACTCCTCCTTAATGAAATTATGAATACTGCTGATGTGGGTCGGATACTCCAAATACCAGTGAACAATCAGGGTTTTGACGACTTTATTGCATGGGCTCACACACCACATAGTTGATATGAGGTACGGTCTGGATACCATGTTCAATGGAAGCACCAATTTGGGGCTGCAGCTGGTCAAGCTTTCCCAAGTGGTTCAATCCACAATCCCGTCTAGAAAACCATCTGGAGCCTTAAAATCCCAAGTAAAGTGAAAATATTTATATGGAGGGTTATGCATGGAATCATCCCGGTGACTTGCATCCTCGCTAATCGCCATATACCCATCAGTGGCTCATGTCCGATTTGTAACCTAGGGGCAGAGGGCACACTACATCTTCTATTCAAATGCGAGGTGGCGCAGGAGCTGTGGGCAGCTTTAAACATTTCAGAATTTATTGAGGATGCTTGCCACGCTGATAGAGCTGTGTCTGGAGTGCTTGAACATATCTTCCGGCTGCAATCAAATCAGCTCCCAGGTCTTCATACGGTGCAATTAAAAGAAACCATTGCTATTGCTTGTTGGTACCTTTGGTGGATGAGAAGGCAGCGTACACATAATGAAGAGGTCCCCTCCTGAATAAATGCAAACTTTCTATTCTCTCAATGGCGGCTAATTATGCTAAGAACAAGAAAAATGAGCAGGAGAGGAATGCCAAATGGATTAAACCGCTTCCAAGACAGGTAAAACTTAATGTCGATGCCTCTTTCTGTGATGATAGCCACACAGGTGCAACAGGTGCTGTGATCCGGGACTACAAGGGGTCTTTTCTACCGTAACACCATCTTACATAAAGCGGAAAAAAATACATCTACTCCATCCGTAGTGCACAATAATTCACGGAGTAATCTAGAGGTCAAAGATACATAACTCCCAAAAGGGTCCTTGAGGGTAGATTTTAATGGGCTTACCATCCACTAGTTTCCGTAGTCACTGCGGCAGAACGGTGGAGAAAATAGGTTCAAACAGATATTTCAAGCAGTTAAATGTACTTGTCAATATCTTTCACCTCAAGCACTATATACTTCTCAATATCTTTCACCTCAAGCACTACAAAATCATATTGGGCTCTCTATAGCTATCACATATACTATCCCCTCACCGCTTATGCATCTCTATTCACCCGTAGACATTTCACACCTCACTTTTCCTCTTGCTCCTGCTAGCGTACCACGATTATACGTCTTTGTAGAAACATCAAAACGAGTGTGAATGTATGGCACGAGTAACAATCGTGTGATGATTTTTACATGTGATCTCTCTCTCATCCTACTTGGTTTAATTCTTCCACCTTTGTGGAAATACCAAGTTCCAATCCACACTTCTAATGGTGTCACCTTCGCCGCAGGACTATGGATGCACGCACTAACTAGTTTGAGAATGAGCGGTGTCGGGACAACTAGATTAGCTAAATCCTTTGACTGTACTACAGGGATTGCTCCTGCGACTGTGGATTGTTGTCCTGCTGGACATGGACTATTAAAAGTTTCGTAGGTTCGTGCTCAAATTTCGAGCTTCCTTTTTTTCGATAAAGAAATTTCGAGCTTCCTAGATTCTCGAAGGTTCTAAAGTAGTGTCAGACTGCGCTTAGCTTTCTGGAACAGCGGAAGTACGTGCACAAACTTTCCAGTCCCATTGTTCTGGAAAAAAAATAGGGGAAAAGGAGGAACATGAGG
Organism: Poa pratensis; assembly: GCA_947311845.1. Classification (NCBI taxonomy): domain Eukaryota; kingdom Viridiplantae; phylum Streptophyta; class Magnoliopsida; order Poales; family Poaceae; genus Poa; species Poa pratensis. The sequence continues at coordinate 22,502,212 of CAMZMU010000048.1, forward strand.
AAACATTGCGGTGGGTCAGTTCCAACACTATGGCCAGAATCCACCACGTACGTAGTCCTATGATGTCAACTGTAAATCTTATGCTAGCGATTCCAATCTTTATAATCAAATCCACTCATGGTTTAACTACACGGAGGAGTGTGAGCACAAATGCAGACCTCTTTCTGGTTTGAACTACCCTGATAGAGATAACCTAGCAGTCTTGAGTTGAGCTGTTAGCGATAAGAAACTTCACTTGCCAAGATGGCGCACAGGAGATATACATGTTTGTTGTTTGACCTGCTATACCGCAATCGACACAATAAAGTGATTTTGTTAGACAAGTTGTTTCGGTACTTTTTGGCAACTATGAACTACTTTATTTTTGCTCCGGATCAGTCCTGACGAGTAGATATGTTCAAGACCTTAAACAAGCTTCGAGTTGGGCCAACGAAAGGAACACATGCGCTCTCCTACCTCCAACGTTCCACATCGCCGCTAGCCACCATGCTTATAGAAGACATCCGAGGTTTTGCCCGCCGCACCAGATCATGTGTGTGTCTTGCTTTTCATCTCCAAGTGGCCAACCATCCAGCAGATATAGCAGCATCTCTGAGACTAGGTTAAGTGCTTGTTCTTAGGGCCAGATCGTCTGATTTGATTGAACACCAAAAGAATACTAGACAGTATGACTCGATTTACTGTGTGCTTTGGACCAGATCTCACGGAAGCTGAAGACTATGCTAGCAGTTGAGTACTGTTTATATGAAATTATGGAGCCTGAAGAAATTTTGCAGCAAATATTCAAGCATACTAACATAATATCTATGATCCTAGATCTAACTTGCTCTTGTGTGTTCTAAATTCTAATGCAAATAAGTCATTTCTAAATGCTCATTGTGCGGCCATTTGTTTTGCTGCTAGTAATGACTAATGAGGGTCCAGTTGCTCAACAATTCAGATGATTTTATAGCAGGAAATATGTCCACTTATATATGTACCAACAAAGTAATAATGCACAATAACTCCCATGGGTAATCTAGGGAGACTTGTATAGGATCTTTTTTTAGGTGAAATCATAGAATCATGTCACAAAAAACATATTTACAAATTGTTGAAAAAACTGAAAATATTACACAAAATACCCATGGGCTGTTTCTACAACTCCAAAAATTTCAGCTAAAAAATCGATCTATGGTTAGAGAAACAAAAAGGTTAAATTATACTATGAATAGTGTCAGATTTGAGTGAATAGTGTTTCACACCGAAGTTTCTCTTTTTTGCCTCTTTAAGTCTAGGTCGAATTTGAAGCAGCAAATTTTTGGTGTTGCATATATAACATAGATGTGTGTGATCAATTGTTTTGAGAATATTCGAACATGTTTTGTCCATTCAAAAAAATTGATCTCATAGATCCTATCTAATGTTAGATCCTACACAAGTTGCCCCCGGGGTAATCTAGAGTTACGTTACTCCCGAAAGGAGCCCTCATAATAGATTTAATGATTTTAGCATCTACGGTAACACCATCATACAATGGAAAATATGTTCACTTATGTATCAACTAATTTTTAGTGCACATGAATTCACATGGGTATACTTTTGGTGGTCAATATGGAGAACAATGGAGAAAATCGGTACAAAATAAATTGTGCCTAGATAGATATTTCAAAGTGCTTAAATGCACTTCTATCAATTATATCACCTCGGGAACTATAAAATCATTCTTTTGCTCCCCTTTTGTAATCTCTTTTGTACAGTTCGGATTACTTTTGGAATAAATTTCTGTGGGGCTTTTGCCTCACAGTTTTTAGGTTAAAAAAAACTATAAAATCATATTGGGGACTATCAACTATCACTTATAATATGCCCCACCTTTTCCGCATCTGTTCATCCATTTCATCTCACTGATGTTGCTCCTGCTAGTGGTAACACAATTAGATGTCTATGTAAAAACTTAATACGAGTTTATGACATGTATGACGCAAGTAACAATATTGTTACATGTTTCTTGAAAATACGTTTGACCGACGTCTCTCTTCCCACTTGGTTTCTTCCACCTATTTTTAATGGTGACTCCTTCCCCGCGAGGCAAGATCGAAAGATGATACATGCATATGTTTGGGAATGAGAGGCATCAGGATAACTAAAGTAGCAGTCGTGGAATTTTCCAGCTGGTCGTGTTGGACATGATTGTGGCTGCCACTCCATGGTCTATAGCGTGTTGGAATGGACTGTTGCCCTCGTTCTTCAACAAGCGGCGCAAGAATCCTTGAGAGTGGATAATATCTAAAAGGTTCCGAGAAAGCTCAACAATGAACTATTGCGCGCCTCCCACTCTGTTAGAAAATTCAGCCAACAACATGTTTAAGGTTCGTATATACTACGATAATATTTGTTGCACGTAATATCTATGGCAATCCTCCTCGCCAAAGGGTTGGTCATTGTATGTAGGTCTTAGGAGTTTCATATATTCAAGTACTTACTTGCATTTTGCAACTTTGAATATGTGCATCTTTGCACACATATACACCACGAGGCACATTACGTCAGTGACGCCAATAAATCAAAAAGAAAATAACTATGAATTATGTCTATTTAGGTCCGAATTTCTTAATCTTCCTTTATCTCTAAATTTAATTTACAACCCTCGACCTCATTTCGGTCTATGTTACCCCCTTATTCTTGATAATTCATAAAATGCATTCATCTCTCTATCTTTAACTGGTTTGGAGCCAATCGGTTATAACCGTCGGAAGCTAAACATGCATTACGATGCACCGTAAATTTCTCTAAGTTTTACATGTTATTATATTACATTACCAATTAGGTATTATAATTATGAGTGATCATTTGATTAGATGGAAGCAAGTTATTTACATGAAAGTACTCAGGAAGAGGTATGAGAAATGAAAAATGGACAAAAACTATGCAGCCCGGGCTCAGTCTCCAGTGTCATCCGTGAAGGCATAGCCCTGCTGCTTAATCTCGATGCACACAAGGTGTGTCGTATATCCTCTATCAGAAGCGCCACATTTGAGAAAATCTTGTTGAGGCACTTCATCCACCCCCCCCCCCCCCCCCCCCCCCCACCCAACCGACATAGGTGATGATCCAGTAGCACCCTCTTCTTATCCTCCGATAAGGAGGCGATGTAATCAAGGGCACCTACCATCAAAATCCTTCTCAACCGTCGTGTCCGCGCCATCACGGTTGCCATTTATTTAGTGCTCATGATTGAAAATGATTAATTATGGCAGTCCTGCTCTCTAATTTTCATCGCCACATTAAGTAAAATATTTTTAGAAGTTTTCATTGTTCATGCTAGATTGATTATGACGTGTAGGGTTTCACAAAATTCTAGTATGTGCTACCAGCGAAAATGAAAACATATTAAATGTATAGTTACATACCTAGTTTTCCGGAGAAGCCGGACAACAAATTTGGCTAGCCTTTCAAACTAGTTTAGGCTAAACCAGTTTGAAAGCCTAATCAAAATTTAGGGTTGGCATCTCCAGAAAGCTGGATATGACAGCTAAGCCCCAAAAAACTGTGCGATGACCTGCCAACCAAGATCAAATAAAGGAATGACTAAGAGAGGTGAACATGGCTCACTAATAAGAAAGGTATGTGCACAACCCCACCAACCAGAGATAAATCATCGTAGTTGTATGAATAAGTACCCGGTGTCCAATAGTACGCGTATGGAGATTACCTAAGCTATACTTATTAGGTGTTGTGTTCTACCAATACTTTGTGCGGGGTAATTATGCAAACAGCAGTTTCATGGATTAAATAACCTAACTGGTTTAATTGGGCAGTTTGCCCAAAACTCCGTTTGAGCTCCTTGTAGTATACATGTACAAAACATAATACATGGAACGAGCTTCGAGTTAGTCATACGTGCGAAAGGAAAATGCACGATAGTGTTTCCGGTAGGTTTGATTGGTTAGAAAGGACGGTGGTGTCATCCTGCTGGTACCATATTAGTATCCGATCCAAGTGACAGAATCACCTGCAGTTACCATGCACTGATTTTTTTTTGATGGTCACCGAGGAAGACAAAGTCCCCACCCGAAGATGCACTGATTTTTTATCTGAAAAACATGCACCGATTCAGTAGGCACGGTGGTAGACGGTCTAGAAAATTGGTAAGTATATATGGCAAGTGGTTAATTGCACCTTTTCTCAGTATCTATCTATTTATTCACTACAGATAATATTGGCCTCTATTTAGCTATCACTTTTGCCCGCACCGGTTATGCACCCATTCAACTGTCATAGTTCACTTCTCACTTCCTTTTTGCTCCGTCTATGGGTGCACAAGTAGGTTTATTTGTAGAAACATCAGTTCGACACCAGGAAGTAGGCAGCAACCATCTTGTTAGTGTGTTTCTTGATGATTCCTACATGTGATTGTTCTCTTTCTCTCTTCCCCACTTGGTTTGTTCCACCATGTAGAAATTCCAACTTCCAAGCCATACTTTTCATGGTGAATCCTTTGATGCGGGACAAGATTGAAGGATGGATGCATATGCACATCGTTTGAAATGAGAGGTGTCGGGATAACTAAAGTAGTGTAGAACATGTTGTCGCTGGTGATGTTGAACATGATCTTGGTTGTCGCACCATGGTTGTGTCGTGCACGGACTCTTGACCATGCAGCGTATGCATGAGTGGCAATGGACATATCCAAAAGGTTAAATGTAAGCTTACCAGCCAGCCTTTGCACCCTTGTCTCCACTCGAGAAACCACGATGTACAAATGCATGTTATTAGTGTGTTAACTCTGGATTATATGGAAAGTGTGAGTCGTCCTTCTTTGTTCCGTTAAAATCTTCATTTTGTCCAAGATATGCTCTTTACAATGCACTATGTGTGCAATACCGTGATAGGGGCACCAAAAGCATGTGCAACGTGAATTGCCCATTACACTTTGTCACAACTGATTTCCTATTGCCTCCTTGATTCGCATGATTCCCAAAACGCCGAAGTAGGGGAAAAAAATAGGGTTACGATGTCATGCTGATTAAAGATCGTAAAATTTTCTAGTTTGTTTGAATGTGTCACAAGAAAAGTAAATGATTCCTTCCCAAGAACTTTGAATAGATAAAAAATTCTATAAAACATGGTATAGTCAAATCCTTAGGCAAAATTCATGTAGAACTCAAACCTACCAATTATACACCCAACACAAAAAAAAAAATCAGAGGATTCAGATGCTGAGAAATCTCAATAAAAATAGGTAAGACTGAAACAAAGATTGTGACGTTGGTCATGGGAGGTCCTATTCCCTCTCTTTCTGACCACCATAACAAGCTATAATTTGTTTCAAAATGAAGGACATCATGATACAACATGTGTTCATTTATCGCAAACAAAAAGGTGATAAACTTGTGCGCACTGACCTCAGGCCCCACCTTTCCACATCCCAATCTTACAACCCGAGCATGGCCACGCGTCCAGCGCTCACTGGCGCCACACTGCCTCCCTCCTCATGTCGCTGCACAGAGCCCCATCGGCGCCTCCCCAACGTCACACTTATTAACTGCAACTAACCCCATTAAAAGGTGGGCCTAACTACGTATGGTCATATCGGCCAGAGATTGGACGCCTTTACCCGCGTCATTGACATGGCTCCACCCACACCCTTCTACGCATCCACCCGTCCCCCACTCTCGTTGGCCGCCACAGACAAGTCAAGATGCCTCATTCCCACACCGGATCTCCCCTCCCATCCCCTCTAATCTCTTTCCTTCCTCACTTCACTTGCCACACCATTTCAAACCCCGTACAAAACCCTACCACGAGCATGCCCGACACACCGCCCGCGAACTCCTGGTTTTGTAGTCAATGTGGTGGAACAGTGGAGGAGGTACAAAATAAGTGCACTTGGACAGATATTTCAAGTGGTTAAATGGGACTTTCCATATCTATCACACCAGGCACTATAAAATGATATTGGGCTCTAGCTATCTATCAATTATGCCTACACCGTTTGTGAAACCATTCAGCTTTAGACATTTGACACCTCATTTCTCCTCTTGCTTTTGCTTGTGGTGCACGAGTAGATGTCTTTTTACAAACTTTAGTTCGAGTTTTCAATACGTATCGCACCAGTAACAATCTTGTTATATATTTCTGATAATTTCTACATTAGATCGACCTCTCCCTCTCTCATCCTATTTGGTTTCTTCACATCCATGAAATCCAAGCTTCCAACCCCCACACTTTTCACAGTGAATCTTTCGCCGCGGGACAAGATTGAAAGATGGATGCATGCACATGTTTGGGAATGAGCGGTGTCGGGACAATTAAATTAGCATGAGTGAACATTCTCACTGGACTGTCTTACTACTTGGCATGGAGTTGTATACCGAGGAGTATTTCCTTTTTGTACACAATTGTCCTGTCTGAAACAATCAGTAAATATTTTGTAAGTTCGTGCTCAAATTTCTGAGAGGTCATCCTAGATTTTCTGAGAGTTTGGAATTATGAATGTTCTTCCTCTTAGCTTTTTAAAGTTCTTAGCTTTTTGGAAGTTAGTGCCCAAACTTTCCGATAGTCTGAAACATAGGGGAAGTGTAGCAAACACAACAAAATATGGAAACCCTGAGTGGTGTGTGTACCATTCAAACTGAATTTAGAATCCACCACATACGTGACCGTTTGATGTCAATGATAAACCTACTGTTAGTGATTGTGATCTTATAATCATATCCTCTCATTGACGATATAACATGGAGGAGTATGAACATAAAAGCAAATCTTTTTCTGGTTTGAACTATAAGTCATTCTAGAAAATAAAGAGAATCATATTTATGTAACCATGTATAAATCGATGTAAAGCTATATGGGTTTTGAAAAATTCATAGTTCTTGTATGAAAAGTTTGGCAGGCAATTTGCACCTTATTTTAAAAAATCTAAAAATGTGATTAAAAGGTAAAAAAAATCCTTGGCATAGAGTAGTATCGTGTCTACTAGTAACTAAAAAATTGACCAACTTGAAATTTACATGTTTTGAACTTTTTTAAAACAATTTGTTAAACTTAGAAAAAAAATGCCATACCGCACATGGTTACGGTCGTCCAAAACCGTGTGAAATGTTGTACTAAAGCGGCATGGGTGACCCTATAAATATCCCTCTTAACCCTTATTTTTAGCCATTTTCATTCTTCACCTCCTATCCTTCTCTCGACGATGGTGGACGGATGACCAAGCCCTCTCTGACTTCGCGGTCTCCAGATCGGCACTACGAAATGCACTATTGTCGTTAATCTTGCCACTTCTCCACTAGATTTGTTTGGTCAAATTGCATGGTTAGGGGGTTTTCATACTTTGGTGGCGGTGCCACACGATGACTAGAATTAATGAGGTCATCATCGAGGCCGCTGATCCATTAGATCTAGACCTAGCACTGTCTTGACGTTCATACATATATATCCTAATTTAAAAATGGATAAAGTATTTTTTTAATTAGTTTATTTGGCTTTTCAAATTTAGGTTGCCTCGTTCAGTGGCCAACAACTAGAGTGTTCAAACCATCAATAATAATGATGATGAGCATGCTTCTGTTCGAGGCAATATCAGGATATTCAAGAAGCCAACACAAGTGTATCCTCGAGATTTAATTTTGATTCAGAAAAAATATGTATTATAATTAATTCATGTATATGTATGTAGGTCCAAATACCAGAGGGAGAGACACATTTGACCCCTACTGCGTATGGGGCAATGACATATATAGAACTGACAAAGACACAAGTCAAGTTGCTTTGGAAGCGTGTGTGTGAAGTGCTCCCGGTTATTCCTTTGTACATTTGCAAGATGATGAAGTCAAATGCCATTGTCAAAAACGAGTAAGATGGTAATAAGCAACTCGTACTTGCATTTTCCTATGCACAGTACGTGCAGATAAAGTCCTACGTACGCGTGCCTATTGCCCCTAGATTTTGTATCTACATATTGATCATTTTTCTGTACAAAACATGGAACGAGCTTCGAGCTAGCCATGCCAAAGGAAAACACACGCAAGTGTTTGCGGTAGGTTTGATTGGTTAGAAAGGACAGCGGTGTCATCCTGGTGGTGGTGCCATGTTATAGCATCCGATCCAAGTGACGGAATCACCTTTCAGCTGTAGACCTGTAGTTACCAGGCCCTGATTTTGATAGACGGTGCAGAAAATAGGTACTGCAAGATAAAGTGTGTCTCGACCGATATTTCAAGTGGTTAAATGCACTTCTGGCTTTATAATATGTCCCTTCATACAGATTATATTGGCTTCTATTGAGCTATCACTTATACTTTTGGCCGCACCGATTATTATGCACCCATTCAAATCCAGACTTTTCACATCATGTACTTTTTTTTTCTGATGCTAGGGGGTGCCCGAGTAGGTAGTGTACTTGTAAAAACATTAGAACGACACCAAGAAGTAGGCAGGAACCATATTAATTGTTATGTGTTTCTCGATGATTTTATGTGGATGTTCTCTCTCTCATCCCACTTGGTTTCTCCCACGACGTAGAAATTCCAAACTTCCAAGCCACACTTTCCATGGTGAATCCTTCGCCGACAGGACAAGATTAAAGATCGGATACATGCATATCTTTGGGAATGAGAGGTTTCAGGATAACTAAAATAGCAGTTTTAGTCATTGCTGCTGGTTGTACTGGATCTGATTGTTGTTGTCGCACCATGGTGTATCGGCTATCATTAAGAACTCTCGACCATTCGGCGTATGCATCAATTGCAATGGACACATCCACGAGGTTAAATGTAAGCTTAAGAGCCAGTCTTTGGATTCCTCTATCTGCCAACGACATAGTGATGTCCTGTTTGATTCAATGATAGGCAGAGGAATGGTATAGGATAGGAAATTTTCCTATGGTGGTTTTTTTATCTGTTTGGTTTAAATAAAATGAAGCAAAGAAAACATATGGTTTTTTCTCAGTTTAAAATGAAAACACGGAAATTTTACAATTTATTTGGACCTTCTTTTTAAATCAGTACGTACGAACAACGAGACTAAGATCGTTAGTTGCATAATAACATCATGATTATATTTCTCATGTCATTTTGCACTTATTTGACCATGTTTATAATGATTCATGTGTTTTTCTTAACCTCCAAAATTTCAATATTATTGTGTTTTCAGATTCTTTGTTTTACGCATGCAATGCTATCATATTCATGTATTTTTTGATATTCTTTGCATTCATAGAATCCGGTGAAACAAACAAGCCCTCGTGGATCTTGTATACTATATATGACTGTGTATCGAGAATGCTGGTTGCACTTAATCCTTACATTGGTCTTCCTCGCCGAAGGGATTGTCTTCGTATGTAGATCTGATTGTTCCAAGCATATCTTAATTCTTATGACTTACTCGCACTTATAGAAATTACAAGAGAATAAATGCATCTTCATAGACTTGCAACATATATATGTATAGCAGTCTTCCACCATGAGGAACAGTAAGGCAGTGGCGCTAGTAAGCTAAAAATGAAAAATAACTACACATGTTAGGTGTTTAGCTCATATTTTATTTGATAGAAATTATGTTCTATCTTCTGAGATTGTATCTTAACAAGTTTTTCATAATTCAGCGATCCATGGAATGGATGAAAATCAATATCTTGTTGAAGACTCGTTCCTTCACTTCCTCCCAAACCTCCACACAACAAGTGTAATAAAGGTGTGAAATCCCTTCGCTGAGATCTAGTGCTGTCGAACCATTACACTTGGACAAAACCTGAAAATGCTACAGGCGAAATAATTTCCGAGAGTTTGAAATGGCTAACCACACCCTAATGAATAACATGTAAGCAAAATAGGAGGAGTTAATTTGTCTATCATTTTGCAAAGATGGGACAAGGGCTGTGAGGTCGTCCCTTTTTGGTAGAGAGACCGCAAACCAAAGCGTACAAATCCAGATTATTAACACGTTAACTCTGGATTATATAGAAGGTGAGAGTCATCGTTTATGTCTACATTTTGTCGTATGTGTTATGCTCTTTACAATGCCCATGCGTGCAAACCGTGATAGGCCAAAAGCAAGTGCAATGTGAATTACCCTTTACACCGTCACATCTCAATCATCTAGTGCCTCTTTGATTCACATGATTTCGAAGACATCTCAATAGGAAAAAAATGCACGATTGCGATGTCATGCTGGTTCGAATCGTAAATTTTTGTAGTTTATTTGATTGCGCCATAAGAAAAGTAAACGATTCTTTCCCAAGAACTTTAGAATGATACAAAAAATTATATGGAATATGGCACAAATGAATACTCAGAAAAAATTCATGTAGAATTCAACCCTACCAATCGTACACCTAACACAATTTTTTTTCCAGAGGATTCGGATTGTCCGAAATCTCAATAAAAATAGGTATGGACCATAACAACGAATGCGATGTTGGTCGTGTGAGGAACTATTTTCTCCCTTTGATCAGCATAACAAGCTACAATTTGTTTCGAATGTTATGAAGGACATCATGTGTTTCATTAGAGAAGAAAAAAAAGGTGATAAAACATGTGGGCACTGACATCAAGGCCCCACCATTCCGCATCCCAATCCACAACTCGAACGTGGGCCACGCGTCCAGCGCTCACTGGCGCCACACTGCCTCCCTCCTCTGGTCGCCGCCACGAGCCCCATCGGCACCTCCCCAACGTCACACTAACCATCTGCAACCAGCCCCACTGACAGGTGGGCCGAACAACTTCTGGTCCCACCAGCCAGAGAGTCGGACGCCCGTACCAGTGTACCCGCAGTCTTGACACGGCTCCACCCACACCCTTCTCCGCATCCACCCGTCCCCCACTCTCGCAGTCGCCGGCCGCCGCAGCCAGGGCAAGACGCCTCCTCCCCACACCGGATCTTCCCCTCCAATCTCCTTCCACCCTCACTCCGCTTGCCGCGCCATTTCAAACCCCGCCCAAAACCCTACCGCGACCATGGCCGACGCGCCGGCGCCGCCGCCGCCCGCGAGCTCCTCCGATCCGCCCCCGCTGGAGCCCGACGAGCCGCTCTCCCGCGGCTACCTCTCGCTCCGCCAGGCCGGTGCCGCCAGCGAGGCGGAGGAGGATGATTATCCTCCGCCAGCGCCGGCGGGCCCGCCCGACGACAGCAGGTGCAGGGCGATGATGGAGGTGGTCCTGAAGGACGGCGCCGGGGCGGGGGCAGGTGGAAGGTGTCCAAGCTCGTCGTGGAGCACAACCACGGCCTGGAGGCCGCCGCGGCGCCGGGGGAGGCCTCCGCGGTGCCGGCGCTCGGGATGGAGTTCGACTCTGTCCACGACGCCAAGGCGTTCTACTATGGGTACGGCAAGGCTGCGGGGTTCAAGGCGAACACAGGCTCCAACCGCCGCGCCACCGGCACGGGCACCATGGTCATGCAGCGGTTCCTCTGCTGTAAAGGGAACTACGCGCACAGGAGAGGTAAAGCCAAGGATTTGGATGGTGCGAAAGAGGTGGAAGAGGGCGCCGTGGGAAATGAGAAGGCGATGGCTGGTGCCTCTAAGAAGAGGGGCCGCAAGCCTGGGAAGAAGAACACGCAGGCGATCGAAGCGGAGAAGGGTGCTGCGGCAGCTTGCACAGAGAATGGTCAACGGGTTCCTAGTAGGTGGGATTTGCGGAGTGGTAGGGATAAAGAGGATGTTCCGGAGAAGGTTGTCGATACTGTCATCGAACTGGAGGAAAAATATGGCGAGGTGGCGGATGTTGCACTTGATGGTGCACATGACGCCGGTGGCGATGGCGATGACGCTGGCGATAATGCTGTTGAGGATGAGATGGAAAAGGAGGTGGAGGTGAAGGAAAAAAGAGGGAGGGGAAGCCGAGAAAGGCTGTTACAGAGGGCAATGCATGTGTGTTGAGTGACGTAGGTGTGGCGTGGTCGCAGTCCACTAATGATGACAGGAAGAAGATTCTTGATAAGTATCTTTCGAAGCGACAGAGCAGAACCGTTTCAGAAAGGCCTGCCAAGGTAAATCACATACAGCTTGCTATTTGTTGTGATGGAGTTGTGATGAAGGATATATCATACACTGCAATGTTGTGTAATGTGGCGCATATTATAGGATGTATTTAGGTGTCACGCTACATTGGGAGCTTACATACTCTGCTTGTGTCAGGAAGAAAATTTATATACTCGGCACATCAATACTTGTGTTATCTATTCTGTTCTTTCTTCATAGAAGGGAATGTGACCAACTTTCACTTGTGAAATATTTGTGCTGCACATTCTGATGATATGAAACATCCGTGTGTAGATGTGCAGCATCCTTAGATAATCTCATTTCTGGATGATTAGCAATATAGGAACTTGGTAATGGTTCCAAGTTGGTGTGTACTCTTGCCCTTCTACTTTCTGTGCAAACTTAGTTTGGTGCCATTCTTAGCTGGAAGCCAGAAATCACTGTTTGACCATGGATAGGATGATTCAGTTAGTTTCCCTGTAAATTCTCGAAGCTTTCTATTGTGGCGACCTGATAACGGGTACCAATGTCGCAAGCTCACTAACTATCATAGTCCTCATCTGATGTGTGTAACGTTGATTGTATATAACCATCTAGCCATTATGGATTTAAGATGTGTGTATAAACCATGCGACTAGCATGGGATTGTCTGTGATGCAAAGTAACATAAGAACCAAGTGAATCCTAGTCTGAAAAGCAGAGTCTGATTTGGCCCATGTGGAAGTAAGGACTAAGGAGCCAGTCTAAGTTGAAATTAGAAGAACCAAACGTGCAATTTAAATACTAGTAGCAACTTAAATTAGCAGAAAATGACGAGGTAGCGGATGTTGAACATGTGTTGCATATATCCGGACTCCGGACATAAACATGTGTTAGAATGTTGAACTGTCTGGGTACTTAGCCCATAGCAACTTAAATAGCACATAATAATATTCCATCATTGTACTTTGTTTTACTTTGTAAGTATGTGTGCTTCTCCTATTTAGATTGTCTCACACCAAACTTTGGCGGATAGACGTCAGCGTGGTGATGGAGGTAGATTTCTGGCAAGCGAAGGACCGCAGGTAAATTTGCTTGCACATCACCTAGAAGTATTCATGAATGCCCTGTATTATTGTGCTCTATTGTTGTTAGGTGTTTCTGTTAAGTGGGTGGTTACATAGCCAATGGAAGAGAAATAAAGAACTCAGTTGGTTTCTTAACTGTTATCTCACAGTTAGAACATACAAGTTACAGCTCATTGCTGTTTTATACATACTGGCACATTAAGTGGTGCACCTGTTATATGGTTGATATTTTCACGTGCTTAGGGTTGGAGCCTAATGTTCTTTTCAGTTTATTGATAGCTGATGCAGTAACATGGCTAGTCCTCTCTTTATAATTTATATGGAGGGTTGTGATAAAGCGAAATCCCTTAGGCTCAAGCAGTAGGCTGCTTGTCCTTCCCATTAAGCCCGAGTCATACACCCTGCCCCACATGACAGATATGTTCTGTTACTTCGTTTGCTTAGCCACTTTCCATTGCGCTACTAAACTTGTAGTCATACAACATTTTTTTCACTATGTACTTGTATTCGACGTGTCAATATGTCATTGATTTATAACTGTAACTTCTATGCGGCTGATTTCAACAGTGACTATCTTTAGCTCTTCTCATTGGCCTTTGCTGAATTAATTTTATATGAACCGTGGGTGGCTTGTACTTACCTCCACTTTGCAACTCTTGAATGCTAACACAGTTTGCATTTTTCTTACCTGGCGTGTCTTTGTATTGAGGTCTCTCATGAATATGGAATATTTGAATGAACAAGTATTAACGTGCTTCTGTGAATCAGTTTTTATCAGAAAATATGTGAAGCATTTCTGTGACCTCTCATTGTTCTTATGTTTCCTTTATCCTTGTTCTTAACAGCCTTCAAGGCAACCTTCAGAAAGGCGTTCCAAACGTCTCGAGAAGCAGAATCCTAAAAAAAAGAGAAGGTAAGCTTATGCACATAATTTTTAATTGCAATTATCTGTATTAACCTTTTCTCTGCAAGTGTTGCATACAAGATAATTGTTTGAGTTCTCTGTATCTTAAACTTAGTTACATAACATGAAAAAGAAATATCAGTTTCTCCGATTATACACCCTTCCATATGAACTGCTGCGCTTGCATATTACTATATTTTACTATCCCCTTCACTTTAACACGAATGAATGTTTCCCCTTGCTCCAGCATGAGAGTAAAGAAGATGAAATAATTGAAGCAGAACCGGATCCAGAAACTGAAGTAGTTGCTGGGCCTGGAGGAGAGCCGAAAGCTGGAATGGTTTTCCTGAATGAAGACAAGGCCTATGAGTTTTATGTCAGCTATGCTGGAACTGCAGGATTCAATGTCGAAAAGGATGCTCTGAGAAAACATCAAAGAATGTTAGGATATCTCGGCTTATGTGTGTTCTAAAGAGGGATTCCGCCCTAAAAGTGTTACTGCTGAACCAAAGAGACAGCGACCAGAAACAAGAACTGGCTGCCAAGCACGCATGACTGTTAAAATCACAACTAGCGGCAAATATGTAGTGACTAGTATGTGTCTGATCATAATCATGATCTTGAAGCTCCCTTGGTGACATTCAGATTCTGAGATCACAGAATTTATTAGCAAAGTTACAGCAGCCGCCTGATCCACCAAAAGTTGTCTTGATACCAAATGATTATAAAAATTACATAAGGACAAGCCACACAAAAGATATGCAGTCGGGCGATGCTCGGGCGATTTCTGAATATTTACAGAGGAAGAAAGGCGAGAATCCTTCTTTCTTTTATTCCATTCAAGTGGATGAAGAAGACCAATTCACAAATGTATTCTGGACAGATGTTAAATCAATGATGGATTATAACTACTTTGGAGATGTAGTATGTGTTGACACAAGGTATAGCACAAGTGATTATGGTAGGCCTCTATGTTGTTCATTGGAGTTAACCACCATAAGCAACCAATCATATTTGGCGCAGCATTTATTTATGATGAATCAGTCGAATCCTTCAAGTGGTTGTTTGAAACATTCAAATCTGCTATGAGTGGAAAGCAGCCAAAAACAGTTTTGACTGACCGCTCTACATCAATAAGGGATGCAGTCGCTTCTGCTTGGCCAGGGACTGTCCACCGCTTCTCACTGTTGCATTGTATCAAAATGCTACCAAGGTATTAAGGGATATATTCCAATGCTCGGAAACTTTTGCCCATGATTTCAGCAGGTGTTTGTATGGCTATGAGGAGGAGGTGGACTTCTTATCTAGCTGGGAAATTCTCTCGGCGAAGTACAATTTGAAGGATAACGAGTGGCTAAGTAAATTGTACGAGGATAGAGAAAGATGGGCTTTGCCTTATGGGCGTGAAATATTCTGCGCAGATATTGCAGGAACACTTCGAAGTGATAACACGGATGCTATCCTGACAGATATTCTTAAAACAGAAATAGATCTTCCGTACTTCTTTAACAGATACGATACATTTTTGGAGGAGAAACGTCTAGCTGAACAACAAGCTGACTACCTTGGAGTTCAAATGACGCAGAGGGTAGCACCGCTGCGGTTACTTTGGCAAGCTGCTAATGCATATACTCCTGCACTGTTTGAGATGTTCAGATTAGAATTTGAACTGATCTTGGATTGCATGGTCTATAACTGTGGTGAAATTGGATCCATGTCCGAGTATGAGATAACTGTCAAAAACAGGCCTCGGGGTCATCTTGTTACATTTGACTCATCGAATATATGGTCGTTTGTAGCTGCAAGAAGTTTGAAAATGTAGGCCTTCCATGTTGCCATGTATTGAAGGTTCTTGAGATCAGAAATATTAAAGAAATTCCACCACACTATGTTTTGAAAAGATGGAAAGGATGCTCAGAGTGAACTCCAAAGGAGAACTATGGTTTTGCTGTTGTAGATGAAGACCCCAAGTTCTCCGTGTCAAAAAGGTACAACTCGCTGTGTCGAACTTTATATAAAGTTGCAGCAAAGGCTGCAGAAAATGTTGAAGCTCATGCATTTATGGAGAGCCAATATGATCAGCTCCTGGAGCAAGTTGAGCTTCTTTTGCAAGCAAAGCTGCATGACAAACCTTCCTTAAGCACTATCCTGAAAAGTCATCAGCAAAATCTCCTTCAGAACGATGCCACCAACAGTGAACCTCCCAGAGGAAGTAGTAAGAAAAATAAAAATGTACAGATGCGTGGCCGGCAGCGAAGTCCTCTTGAATCAATTAAGAAGAAAAAGGGCAGACAAGGTTTGTTCATCACCTAAGCTGCTCCATACTAGTTTGAACATGACAGTGTTTGATCTGATTAAGCTGTTGCAGGTCTAGTTGAGCCTGAGGAGGCTGAACTCCCACATAGTGTTGTTTCTCCCACAATATCAAATGACATTCCACATCACATTAGCACTCCAACCAACCAGTTTCTTGCACCAAGTCATATGATGCAGGTAAATCTTATGTTCCCTTCTACATTTCATAGACCTTTGTTTTAATGTACAGAGGAGTGATGCGTTATAGCTTTGCCAAAACAGGCACCTTATGTTACACAGCAGTTCGGCCTTAGTTCTCTTCAAGGATTTTCTGGCATGTCACCATTTGTTCAGGTAATAAGCCTTTTTATTTCTTGAAAAATGTATGCAATTTGTACTTTGCTCTCATTGCAAATCGGTGTGTCTAGATGCAGGAACCATCACATGTTCATCTTCAGCAACCTCATCTACAACAACCACCCTTTCATAGCGGCCCTCAAATGCATGAGGTGATTCTACATCTCTACAACGATGCATTACTCTATGTTCAGTTGCACCATGTTCTTCCTGAGGGATCTTTTCTGTACTCTACATAATTTCTTTAGCAGTAGCCACAGTAGGACTTTAAATAAGCATTGAGTTTGCATCCACCCATTCGCCTCTAGAGTAACTTCTCTCCATGGTAGATATTCATGTAGGGGCCGTAGTGAGTCAAGTTGATGTAATCATCAATATTTACTTCTCTCATTGACTTAATTTTTCTTAAGGTGTGAAAAGGATAATAGCTTCTTTTCGCTGCGTTCTGATGCAGGCCCATCCTCCAGATATCCAGTCATTGCAGTTTCTTAGCAGCAATGCTCAGCTGGGTCACCAGAGCACGGATCAAGGCCAGTACACCATCCCAGTCTGGGATTTCCTGTGATGTAGCATGTGTTTATGCCTGACTGTAGAACCTGAACTATTCTAGCTGTAAATTATGTAATGAAAAAGAATGTAGGAACTGAGCTATCCTCCCTTGCTCACCTTGTTTATATGAAAATATGGAGCATTGCTTAAAGTGGGACTTAATCTTGGTACTACGGGAGAAAGGTTTCGGCGCGTTGAAAGGGTACTCCCTCCGTTTCGATGCGAGAGATTCTACTTTTGTCCCAAGTCGAAAATCTTTACATTATAACGTTCCATTAGATTCATTATGAAATATATTTTCATGATTTGTTTATTCAGTGTTGTGGTATATTTTTTCCTGTGAGCGGTCAAAGTCAAAATTCAACTTGTGACAAAACTGGAGTCTGTTTAATTTTAGAATGAATGAAATGAGCTCATGTGATATTGTCCTCATGGAATGCACATTAGTTCCACCAGGGATCCCGTTCCACCATTTTGAGTTCAAAAGAAATGCATGTGAAAGCTATATGGTTATGCTTCTCAAATATTCTTCCAAAAAAGATATGATTTGACTTTGCTGAAAGGAATCAGTTTACTGAGTACAACATTCTAGTGACAGCTTGGTTAAAAAAACACAGGATCTTTCACAGCTATGTGTGATAGGTTAATAGGTAACCCCACATCATATATCTATCAAATGCTGATCTTCCCCTACCGCACAATGGAGAACATAGGATGAAGCTCCGTCTTTCAGGCATTCAGTATCACGTTGGACTTCTGACTGAGTACTGCTGCCAGGCCTCGCCGGAGCCTTTTTCTTGATGCTGACGGCCATCTTCAGAGCAAACATTCTTGGGTCCGTCATAGTAATGAATGTCCGTGTTAGCATTTGCACGCTTCCAGTTGTCGGGAGCTTTAGATAATCGTCATACAAAGCCAGAGTCATTGCCAACCTAATGCTATCCCTGAAAGGGATGTCCAAACACAATCAATATGATTCTGTAATATATGCTGAAGATGATTCTTGCCCATAACACAATCAAGTCACCGACCTTTGATTAGATAGGTTGACAGCCCTGGCCCAGAACAGGATAGCGCCCATCAGATTCTTCTTCAGATTACGTGGCTCCACAATAAGCACATCAAAATCAAGTATGCACGCGTCCTTGTCAAAAGGTTTAGTATATACCAAACCTTTCAGAGCTGTTCTTTGAACAGCATTCAGAACATCCATACTGATGTAATCACCAAGGCGCTTGCTACAATCTTCAGCAGCACCTATGGCGTAACTGCCTAAATCAATGCTAGCAAGGTCTTCGATTTTTCCCTGGGTAGGAGAGTGATGTTTCACATAAGGCCATGCGAAGATACTGAGAAAATGCTTACTTGGGTATAACACTTAAACGTGACATTATGCTTCTATGTTTCGCAATTGGATCTGCATGCTCAAAAGCTTGTCAGGAGCTATGCCTAGTTCATCAAAGAGCTTATAACCGGCAATATGATCCCCGTACAGTATGCAGGTCTATTTTTTGATTGACTGATTCTTCAATTATTCGACAATACTAATGCAAATGGCTTATACAAACTTCTTGAACGCAATTGGGGCACTCTATTTAAATTATCATCAACTACTGCTCACTATGACAGGGCAAATTGAGAGAGCAAACATGTAGTATGCTGATAGAACTATCTTTTGGCAAAAAAAGTCTAGATGGGATCAATGATTGTTTTTCCAGAAGTTCAGTAATAGGTTCTGCGTAAATAGATTAGATGTATGCTAGTACCTTTACAACTGAGTCTGCTGAGATATAAACATGTCTCTTAAGCGAAAAATGAGTTGCTGCAATAATGATTGGTGATAGGTCATTGCGGAATGACCAAACAAAGTTTCCTTCTGGAGTGGCAACATTTAGCTTATCCTTGATTTGCTTTTGACTGAAGAGGTAAACAAGTATAAGGACAGACTCATTCCAATGACAACATGAGCATTTTAATTTGTGTGCTCTCACCTAGTAACAGTAATGTTTGAAACAGGCAGTACTGATTTTATCTTGTAGAAGGGCAACTTATCATTGCCTCCTTCAGGTATCAAGAAATTGAAAGATACATCATGTGGATCACTGTCAAACAAACAAAAGGAAACATCTTGGCTATTGTTAGAAGTAATCTTGTCATATGTATGCATGAAGCTTCTGGAAGGTCTATGAAGTATCCAGGGCATAGGAGAAGTCCTAGTAGTAGTAGAAGTATGAAGGCTTCAAGTTAGTTTTGGATAGCTTAAAGGAGTTTTGTAGTAGTTTCTAGAGTACTGTAGACCGACCTACTGTTCAGTGAACAGTACCGACCTAGATAGCCTATATAAGGATGCACTCCCTTTGTAAGAAAAAAAAGCTTGTGTGATATATTGTGAAGATATATAGAGCTTCATATATTCCTGGTGTGTGACTGTGTAAGAGTGAGGGGTGTGTGTGAAGCACAACCTCATTGGAAGGGAGCTAAGTGATTTAGCTTCCAACAGCTATATAAGACACTATAAAAACTCTTGAAGCCACACTTGTGTCATTAACTCTATCTCATTAGTAGTGCAATGAACACATAAGTAAAACTATCCAATACCAATGAGTTTTATCATTTATATTCTGTGGCCACCATTGCTACATGAAAATGTGAAATAATCATGAAGTTTATCATGTAGAGCAGAATTCTTATATACCAGTTACAGCAAATTCTAGTAGTTAAAGTTCACTACTATCATGCCAATTTCCTCGGAGCAAAATTACTAAAACACACGTGAAACGCATAGACAAAACCTTGAGCTGGACAGGGTGGAGTTTGTCAGCACAGCAAGAGCACGAAGATCCATACAGCTTATCCAAGAGAAGATATCCACGCCTGCAACCTGCAGGGAAAAGAATAGAGCTTCCTTTGGTAACTCAAGAGTATTTTGTAAATGAAATCAAATCAGTACAAACCAGTCCAACATCTGCAGAGTGCAGTACAATACTAGAAACGGATTGACATAACTACTGTCTGTTGAGGTTGTCCTTCAGAATTTTAAGAACCCATGAGTGTTACAATATTATGAATCCCATAATACTAGCGAATTAGTGATGCGATGGTCTGAACCGTGGATGTGAAATGTGGAGAGTGGGAATAATACAGCTCTGCCAACGCAAAAGACACGTAGAGAACAGACAGCGTGACAGGCAGCAGAGAGCAGTAGAAGTGTACCGCGGCGTGTTGCGAGGGGTCGAAGGGGATCCAGTTGCGGCCGCGGTCGGCGGGGTGGCGGAAGTGGGTGGCCGGCAGGAACTGGAGCCCCCGAGCACGAGGATGGCGGCGAGGGCCAGCATCTGCATCCCCGGCCACGCCCGCGGCGCCGGCTCGACGTCGCAGTGGATGACCCGCTGAGGCTGCTGCGCTCCCTCGCTCCTCGCGTTCGCGGCGGCCGCCGCGGGCCGGCGCTGGAGGCCGTCCATGGACGGGGCGGAGGAGGGAGAAGGGACGCGGGGCGGTGGTGGGAATGGTGTTCGAACTCCCAAGTCGTCGTCGCCGTGGGGTTTGTAGACGAATCGGGGGCTCCTGGTACGGGCCGGCCTGGCCGTTTTTTTCCTCTGTTTTTCTAACCCCGGTTCTTGGATCTTGCGACGATCGGGCGGTTCGATTTATGCGTGCATGCCATCCCAAGAAAAAAGCCTGTACACCTAGGCTGAGAATGCATATCTAGTTCGAAACAATTTTCTTTAAATTTTTTACAAAGAGGGTTTTCCACAAGAAAGTTTTGACCAAGTCCTTTGGATTGTGGTTTTGCTAGATCACAATTTGCATTTTCCTTTTTCTCTCTTTTAGCGGCACGAGGTGGAGCTAGCCAGCGACGCCGACGAAGAAGATATCGATGGCAGAGGAAGTTAGTCGAGTTCACGTTAGAACTGGGATTGGGAACATAGAGATGATAAGCGAGGTGTGGGGTACCTATGAGAGCGGAAGATGAAATTCCAAATAGTTGATTGAATATCTAGAGGATCGAGGAAAATGACTAGAATCTTAAATAAAATAGCCGCAGCTTGTGCCGATAGCAGAGCCAATGGAATGTTGGTTGATAAAATTCAAGTCTTCAACCAAAACATGTACACAATAAATAACATAATCGACTATTGGCACCAACTCTAGAACATGGATAAACTTCAACCAATTATACAAACTCTTTTTTTTTTTTTGAACTTTTCCACCATATATTAGGTCAGCAAGCCCGGCTCATTAAAACCCTGCCAGTCCCTTTGGGTACCCTGGTTAGGGAAAGAGTGCGTCTGAAAACTTGCCGCCTTTTTAGACAATATGAGTATTACAATCAAGCATTAAGGAGTCCAACGCGCAGGGAGGAACTGCCCCAAGCTTCACACCACACTCACGCTTGCCCAGCTGTGCTAAGTCATGTGCTACTCTGTTGCTCACCCGACCGATATTTCTCAACCTCACATCAGCAAGAACGCCAAGTTCAGCTCTCGCTTCCAAGAACAAACTCCAATGCCCTGAACGGTCCCTCTCAGTAGAGTTCAGACTGTTAATAGCCCGAGCACAGTCTGACTCAATGATACCAGGCTGAGGAGCATGAGCTGCTAGGAACCGGATGCCTTCAATGATGGCTAAAACCTCCGCCTCTTCCGCACTCTCACAAGCAGCTAGTGTCTTCCACTGTGAATATAGCACACCTCTGTCTGCACCACGAACCACAAGCCCAGTACCACCGGAGGCCGACGCAGCATCCCAACCCGCATCAACGTTTAGTTTAAGCCAGCCCGTACCAGGAGGTTGCCAAAGAGAAATATTGCTCACATGCGATGACGGCACCGGTGCAGCAGGCTGTGAAACAGGGGCCTTCCCATTATCGGATGTTTTGCCCAAAGCTGACTTGAGGGAGACAGCGTAATTCTGTAGGAAAGGGACCGAAGCAGCTATGGAAGCCTTCCCATCACCATGGACCACATTATTGCGATGATGCCAGACACGCCAGAAGAGAAAAATCAGCTGGACGCGCATATCCGCAGTTGCGCCATCTAGAAGTTCGAAGAACCAGCTGGGATTAGAACGCCAGAAGGTTGCTTCATCAGGGAGCTGCCAAACCTTGCGCAGACCATCACGGAGGGCACGCGCCAGCGTGCATCGGACCATGGCATGGTGTGCCGTCTCCGCCTCCATGCCGCAGATAGAGCACCGGGGGTCAATCTTAGGAATTCGCCGGTGCAAACTGTCAGTGACCGCAAGAGAATCCGTTGCGAGGCGCCAGGCGAAGACCCGCAGTTTTTGTGGTACCTTAGCCTTCCAAACCAAATTCCAAATGCTCCTATCTCCATTGGCTCAGCACTACCTTGACCACGGCTGAGGTTGGTGATTTTTGGTTGGAGGGCAAGGCGATATGCGCTCTTCACCGAGAAAAGTCCAGAGCTCTCCGGGTGCCATGCAACGAAGTCATCCGAGGCACGCCGTGGCAGCTTGATCTGCATGATCGCTTCAGCATCATGGGGATAAAAGTATTTTCTGATAAGGCCTTCGTCCCAGGACTTGGACATTGGGTCAATGAGCTGCGAGACCCACTTTAGTCTGCATCTCTCCTTCATACCCGACACCTTCATACATCCAGAGCGCGGGAGCCAATTGTCACGCCAGATCTTCACCATTGAGCCAGAACCAATGCGCCAAATAGTGCCCTTCTTGAGCAGCTCTAGACCGTGAACCACACCTTGCCACGAGGCCGACAAATTTTGAATAAAAGTGGTGTCCAAAAGATGGCCATTTGGGTAATACTTCGCCTTCAAGAGTCGAGCACATAAGCTATCTGGAAACTGCAGAAGTCTCCACGCCTGCCGAGCCAGAAGCGCCTGATTGAATAGCTTGAAGTCTCGGAAACCCATGCCTCCAGCCATTTTCGGCAAAGTGACTTTATCCCAGGATAGCCAGTGCATCCGCCTCCGCTCGTGCTCGTCTCCCCAATGAAAATCACGAATCATCTTATTTAGTTCTTCAATGAGACCAGCAGGAAACTGAAAAACGCTCATAGCATAAGTGGGCAGTGCTTGCAGAACAGCCTTGATCAGTATTTCCTTGCCACCACTCGACAGATACTTCTCAGTCCAGTCACACAGCCTCTTGTGGAAACGTTCCTTTAGGGACTGGAATTTTCCTTTTTTCATGCGACCTTCAGGAACAGGCAAGCCAAGATACCTTTGTTCAAAAGTTTCAGTTTCATAACGGAGCAGTTCCTTGATCTCAGCTTGCACAGGTGGTCCGACTCGATGCCCATACATGATAGAGCATTTTCCGAGGCTCACAAGCTGACCCGTGCCCCTCTCATATGTATCCAAGATGTTCTTCACCACACGAGCTTGTTGAGTAGAGCCTTCGAAGAACAACAAGCTGTCGTCCGCGAACAACAAGTGTGACATGCCTGGCGCATTCCTGCAAATTTTAAGCTCCTTTAATCTGGCAGCCTCAGCCTCTCTCTGAATCAATCTTGACAAGCCGTCTGCAACAAGCAAGAAAAGGTACGGTGAAAGTGGATCTCCTTGGCGGAGTCCGCGAGTTGGTGTGAAGGTATCCAACACATGACCATTGAGACGAACTGAATACCGTACGGTGGTAACACATTGCATGATCCACCGAATCCATGTGCTATGAAAGCCCAGGTTCGTCAAAACACCTTCCAAATAACGCCAATCTACACGGTCGTAGGCCTTAGCCATATCCAGCTTGTACGCACAAAAACTCGCCCGCTCAGGGGATTGCTTTGAATTGCATGAATGCACTCGAACGCCATTATCCGTGATCAATCTGCCGGGGATGAAAGCACTCTGCATAGGAGAGATGATGTCGTGTAGCAAGGGTCGGAGCCGGTCCACAAGACACTTTGAGATAATCTTGAACACCACGTTGCATAAACTTATGGGGCGAAAGTCCTTCAGCTCCTCAGGGTCATTCTTCTTTGGGATGAGAACAATTGCCGTGTCATTGACCTCCTCCGGCATCCTGCCTTCTGAAAAGAACATCTGCACAGCTGCAACTATGTCTCCCTTGAGAAGCTCCCAATTGCGCTGCAGGAACCGAGCCGGAAAGCCGTCGGGGCCAGGAGCCTTCAACGGTCCTATCTGAAATAAGGCATCGCTGATTTCCTTTTCTGAGAAAGGAGCGCACAGTTTTGAGTTCATCTCCGCGTCTACTCTCGGAGAAAATAAGTCCAACAGCTCAGTGGGGTTCACGTTGTCATCTTGTGTATACAAGTTCTGAAAGAAATCAGTCGCTAGGCGTCCCATCTCCTCACTGTTATCAGTCCACGAGCCATCGGGTTTCTTCAGACGTGAGATTTTATTTTTCCGGCGTCTCCAAGTAGCCTTACGATGGAAATAGCTGGTGTTACGATCTCCCTCGCGCAGCCAAGCAACTCGAGATCGCTGCATCCACATGAGCTCTTCTCGATAGAGGAGTTCATCCATCTCGGCAAGAATATGCTTCCTTTCATCCTGCTGATTCGGGTCATTGGCTCTCACTAAAACCTCCAGCCTTTGTCGTTTTTTCTCCAGCTCAGGCGCAATTGGCTTGAAGTACTGCCTCTTCCAATCATAAAGCGATCCCATCACTCCCCGTAGAGAGGCACAGACATCCCCCAGGTCACGGACACCAACACGACGAGACCAAGCTTCCTCCACGGTTGCTGCAAGGGTAGGTTCTCGTTCCCACATGATTTCGTAGCGGCGGATAGGTTTCTTTCGTTGCTCACCCGCACTAGCTGGAATAGTTGTCAGCAGGAGTGGACAATGGTCTGACCTCGGGAGACGAGGTGACGGACCTGCGCCAAAGGGAACCGGAGCGACCATGCCGGGGAAGCAACTGCACGGTCCAGACGTACCTTCACATTCCTATCACCACGCTGTTTATTATCAAAGGTCCACGGGGTACCGATAAACCCCAAGTCATGGACATCACAATGTGATAGCACCTCCCGGAAGTCCAACATAAGCCGTTCAGACCGGCGAGCCCGGGAGAAATGTTCCGCCTGCCACATTGCTTCATTAAAGTCACCAATCATCAACCACGGTTTGGAGGATTCATTTTTAATACGCCGAAGAAGTGTCCACATATGGTGCCTCTCACTGGGTTTTGGATCACCGTAAACAAAGGTCCCTCTCCACCGTGCACCAAAAGGACCTCCCAGAATATGAACATCTATGTGTCTTTTGCTGTAAGAGAGAAGGCTGACCTCCACATCCTCATGGTGAAACAAAGCTAGACCGCCTCCCGATCCAGTGCCCTCCACAGCAAAACATCCTTTCATACCCAGCCGAAAACGGAGATTGCGAACTCGATCAGGCTTTTGCCTAGTCTCACAAAGGAAGACTAGACTGGGGTGGTGAGTCTGCACCAAGCAGACGAGCTCTTGAACTGTCGGGGCCTGCCCCGCCCCTCGACAGTTCCAGCCTAGTAGACTCATTGCTCATGTCGGGCCTCGCCGTGAGGTCCCGACATGTTTAAGTTATTTGCTGTAGAAACTTCATTTAACCGACTCCGCTTTGGATCCACTATAATGTCAACACTTGACTGCTCCTCCTCATGCGCATGAGTCATCTCAAAGACTCCCAGCCGTTTGCCCAACAGGCTATTTGCTTGCAGTTCAGCTCTGCCCTGCGTCCCACCAGTCTCTCTTATACGAAGTTGCTTGATAGTTCCCTTCCGATTCTTGTAAACCCGGTAGTTGATGCCTGTCGCCTTACAGAGTCGCTGCGATTCTGTATCTGAATAAGTTTTCTCACTGCTCTGAACTGATTCAGATGGTGTTTCGGTTTCAGTTTCCTTCCCTGGCTCCGCTACATTCTTCTTTTCACCCTCCGTGGCCAGCTTGGAGTTTTTATTGGCAGCAGCACGTGCTTCCCATTCCTGCCTCAACTGTCGGACACCATCAAAAGATTTCTTCAGGTTCTCTTTTGTTTCCTGCATGCGGGCTGCGCGTGCCCCTTTCTTATCAGTGTCTGCGTTCTGTGTTGGAGCACTTTTTGTTGGGGTGTTCCGAACATGGAGCCTCGCCTGCAGATCCTGCTCGAGTTTCTCTTTGGCTGCCTCTACCTCTTCATTCGCAGCAGATGGTTCCGCAGCATTATCAGCTGGCTTCTTCACAGACGAATCCCCAGACTCCGACGCGTTCCGAGAAGGGGATGGCGCACGCGACGGTACCGGGGTTCTGCGTGCCGGTGTCTTTGTGTATTCACCACAGGTGCTTTCATCTTCGTCAGGGAATAGCTTCCTAGCTATCCTGGGTTTCTTGCTTTTAATAGTGAATCGCTGGCCTTCCGTCCTCTTAAACGGTGAGACTCGCAACTCCGGACCATACCTCCGCCCAGGATGTGGTACTACCTCCAACTTACATGCCTCGCGAGCATGTCCTATACGACCGCAAAAGAAACAGAAGTTCGGCACCTTCTCATACCGCATGTTGTAACGCACGGTCATCCCCTTCCTCGTGACCGGCAGCGTGTACACTAACGGCTGCCGGATCGGCCACTTCATCCGCACCCGCAGGAAAGGCCCGCTTGCTTGCTCACCATCGTCAGTAAACACCTCGGTGACTTCACCAAGCTGTTCAAGCAGGGCCGTACCCTTCTTCTTCGTCATCAGAGTACGCGGCAGGTCATAAATCCTCACCCAGACTGGGAAGGCATCCGGTCTTGCATCCGCCGCACATTGATCTCGACCAAAAGGAACAACAATCACTGCATCATGGCGGTGGTGCCATGAACCCCCAATGACGAATTTGTAGTCGCCCTCTCCATAGAAATCAAGTTGGAACAGGTTGTCACCGAGATCTTTGAATGTCATCTTACTCTCTGTTCGCCAGATCGCTCCCAGTTCATCGAACATGGTACGCGCACTGAAGCGGCGGCGCGAGACGTAGCGAGCCAAGGCCGTCCAGCGCCCAGCTGCCACATCCATGTCATCCTCATCATCGTCATCGATCTCCACCGGTCTCACCCAGTCAACCTCTTCAAGGATCTCATCAGCTCCCTCGTCCGCCATGGCGGCATCAGGGTTGCCATCACCATCCGCACCTTCCATATTGTCGCCAGTTCTCTCGTCCGTTCTCCGGTTTGGAATCTCTCCACTGGGCGCCACCATTGGGGTCGACGCGCGGGGTTGGTCGCGGTTCCTCTCCCGATCTGGGGGATCTTCTTTGCGTGAGATGTGTCCGCGTGGACTACGGGAGGAACCCTGTCCTCAAGAGTCCCTGCCGCACACGTTGCCGGAGACCTGGATGGGCTCCGAGAAGAACTCTCCGGCCGTGGGTTTGGCCGAGAATTCGATCTGCTCGCGTCTCCCATGGCGGCGGCGGCAAAACCCTAATCGCCTCCGGAGTCGCAGCAAAAGTTTTTACAAACTCTTTATTTTGTTCTCTACCATGTCCCATTCGTGTATATATGTAGCTTTTCTTTGCTAACTTTTTCTCAAGAATTTTCGTTGTACATGTGAACACTATTGCTCGAGCGCATTGACAAGAAGATGGCTAAGAGTGTTAGGAATGGTTGGCAACAGGAGTACTAACAACAGTTTCTTCATACTCCAAGGTTTGCGTAAAATGGTATGCATTTCTTTGTTCTATCTTCATGTAATGAAGATATTAGCAACGTCCATTTAGAACTACCAGTTGAGTAGTGAAGCCATGGTCTGATGTACCGGACACCATGGTTGAGGTTGTGAACAAAGACTTGCCCCGTATTTCGTAACAAAGTGTTTTTCTTTACTCTAAAGAAAATAACAATTATAACTTAACACATTTCACGACATGCGTCCTAGAACATACAAGATTGTAGAGAAGATTTGGAGCTTTAAGCATGTAAATTACTGAGTATATGTCAACATGATGTGGATATGGATGGACTCTTTGATATGTAGTTGTTCCTAGTGCATCGTTTTGGGGTAGGGTAGACCGTCGATCTACTGCATAGACGTACACATGACTAGTAAGGATAGCTTTAAAGCATGCACATACCACGAGTAACTCCCAAGCAATATTGCTCGTGATATGTTGGTGTTCAAATTGAGAGCTGGAATTAACCCGTTTTATATGAGTAATCATGGACTAAATATGTGTAATACGTACTATGAGTTTGCTTCATGGTAATGGAATCTCAAGTGGATAACTCCTCAATCCTACATCATGAGTTTTTTCTTATATGATATTTTTGCAGTTGTGAATTTCTTTGTAAATTTTTCATATTGCCTAAAACATGGCTTTCGAGTTTAGAGTATCTTCACACATGAGAAAAAATGTTAATACACCTGATATTTTTTTTGAAACAACATGAGAATGAATAAATAAGAAATATCTCTCTGCATTATAGATGGGCCAATTAGCAAGCTGCAACGACCTATCTAGGCCACTCAACAGTCATGTATCTCATCTGGTTGCACTATTTGGTCGTAGGCTGATTGAGATTTACAGTATCGTTGGCTTGCGGGATAATAAAAGCATAGAAACATGCATTATAGAAAAATATGATAGGAATGTATGCACAAAAAGAGTGTTGTAAAACATAGTATTTTCTTAAATTTGGATGCATGGTTCATAATAATTGAAAAATACATAAAATATCGTGAAAAACAAGGTCAATGTAAAGTCAAATCAAATTCAAAGCTATAATTAGATGTTATCATGGCACTGAAGATCTCAAACATGGTAGACTAAAAATGGTTTCAAACTTCAAAATCACCGTCACTGTGGGGTTTGTAGAACAGTCAGTGGCTCTTGGCGCATGCATGGGTTGTCGTTTTCTGTTATTTTTCTCACACTTTTGAATCTTGTGGTGACCGAGTGGTTCGATTTATGTGTATGTTCTAGGCCTGATTTTACTCGTCGTCATGCGCGCCATCCCGAGGAAAATGCCTATACCAATATTTGTAATGTATACCTTGTTTCGGACAAAAGAGTTTACTAGAGTTCCATTAGGTGGGTTTCGTCCACAAGAAACCTTTTTGACCTAGTCCTTTGAATTGTGTTTTTTTTTTGCTTCGTCTTCTTTCTCCCCCTTGTGGGAGAGGTGGAGGCGACACCAAGGAAGGAAATGGAAAATGAATGAAGATGTAAAAGTTTGGCTAAGATTCAGTTGGGGACACATAGCGCATAAGATTGAAGAGAAGTTGGTGGCTTAGGAGTCAGAACATAGAGTGCTATCCTAGGTATATTGGTGTATTTTAAGAAGCGATTATCCCCAATACATTACGTTTAAGAGTTTTATCTAAGTCATATTATATTTATCTATTTAGGACTGAATTGGGGCATCAATTTCTACTCTATTATCCCGTGCAAAAACCGTATGTTATCTTAAGGCCGTCGCAAATGCATTTTCTTTTAGAACACCATCCTAATAAGTGGTATATCTTAAGAAACTAGCACTGAATGTAGTATAACCTTACACAATACTTCGGGACCACTGGATCGAGATGTTGTGGGACCAGAGCCAATGGCTTTATTGGCGCTAAAAATTTAAACCTTTAACCAAACATGCACACACTAAATGGCATAACTCCCCAAAATTGTTTGGAACATGGGAGAGTTCACTTGATTACATACCCCTTAATATTTTTGTCTATCCATCATAGTTCTTATATAAGTAGGTTTTCCATTGTGACTGTTTTGTCGCGAATTATGATTGTATGGACAAACACTGTTGCTTGAGCGCACTAGTAGGGAAACAGTTAAGCATGTTAGAAATGATAGGCAACGGGAGAGCTTGCGTGGTCCATGTCGAGTTGTTCAGTACTTTGTATACTTGAACAACATCGATCACCGTCCTTCAGTTCATGTTAGTCGTGGAGAACTCAACCTAGTGTTCCTGATGAACTCCGAACCATTATTAAGTGAAGTAGGAATTCACTGGAAAGCTAAGTGTAGGAACAATCATCGAAAACAGAGCATTGCTTTCGTGCCAGCAGGTAGTGTATAGCAGATGAATTGCCCGATGTTACACAAGTCAGTATCAAAGATATAAGACTTCACCAGCGATATAGGAAGGTAAAGTAGACCGGCTGAAATCTAAAACACTATATATGTTTAGGAAGCTAGAGTTGGCTGACTGAGATCTAAAATGATAGTTATGTTATATATGTTTAGGAACGACTTATCTCAACAAGTGCAATTTCTTTCAGGCTTGTTCACTTAAATTTTTAGAAATATTTCTCCTTTCTTAATGATTTTTCTCAATCCGTGGCCGACGCATCGTTGTCGTGGGGCCCGAGCCCCGGACGGTGATGGCGCTGCTCGGTCTCCCACAAAAAACATTTTTACCTAGTCCTTTGAATTGTGGTTTTCGTTTCTTTTTCTTCTTCTTTCTCCCCTGAGTGAGAGAGGTGGAGGCGACACCAAGGAAAGGACATGGAAAATGAAGGAAGATGTAAAGGTTTAGCTAGGATTTGGGTGGGGACACACAACGCATAAGATTGAATAGAAGGTGGTGGCGTCGAAGTCGGAATTTTGAGTGATATCCTGGGAAGATGTATTTTAAGAGACGACTATCCCCAATACATTATCTCTCAAGAGTTGTATCTATGTGATCTTGTATTTACTGATTTAGATCTGAATTAGGGCATTGATTTTTCATCTATTATCCCGTGCAAAACACGTATGTTAGCTAAGGCCGTCAAAAAATGCATTTTCTTTTAGAACACTATCCTAATCAGCGTCATATTTTAGAATATTACTGTCGAATGTATTGTAATCGTCACATAAGATCTCGGCGCTCGGGACGATCTTGTGGGACTAGAGCCAATAGCTTTATTTGCTCTAAAATTTGAACATTTAACCAAAAATGTACACAATAAATGGCATAACTCCCCGAAACTATTTGGAACATGGATAGAGTTCAATTGCTTACATATTCGCTTTATATTTTTCTCTACCTATCCTAGTTCCTATATAATTAGGCTTTCCATTGTGACCTTTTTGTCGCGAATTATGATTGTACACACAAACACTGCTGCTTGAGCGCACTGGTAGGAAATGGGTAAGCAAGGTAGAAATGGTAGGCAACAGGAGAGCTTGCGTGGTCCACGTCGAGTTGTCCAATCCTGCTATATATAAAAGTCCTACTATATATAAAAATACGACAGAATCGCACCCCATTTCGCGTTCCACGTCACCCCAATTACGACAGCCATCCGATTTATCAATCAACGGTCCAGATCGCGTCAAATAGCGTGCGGAACCCCGAGTTACTGTAGCTCTCGAGTTTCTACCAATCGCGCTGCCACGTCGCCTCCAGCGCGCCATTTTGCAGAAAACCGCCCGCAAAGGACTCAAACGCAATTTTAGACAAAATCAGGGATCTCCGTGTAAAAATACCAGCACCACACGGTCCTCCTCTTCCTCTCTCCCCGCGCGAGCGCCCGCGCTCGGCGGCGCCGCCGACGCCTTGCGCCGCCGCGTCGCCCCTCCCCGCTCAAATCGGAGCTCACCACGGGCTCCGCCGTCGCCGCCTCGCCCTCCTCGCCGCGATTCGGCCGCCGGAACGCCGCCCAACCGCCGGAATCGCCGCCGCCTGTCCCGCCGTCCTCGGTCGCGTCCGGACGCCGCCACGGCCTCTCCGGCGACCCAGGTGGGGCGGCGCCGCCACGTGCGGGTCGCCCGGCTCCGGGCGCATCCAGCGCGCCCACGCGCGCGTCCGGGAGCACGGCGACGCGCCGCCGGCGAGCCCGACGCCGCCGCGGGAGCCTCCGGATTTTTTTTCTTCTTTTTTTTAAAAAAAAACTGGCATGCGGGACCCACTGCCAGTTTTGGAATAACTACTGAAAAAATACTATAAATTGAAAAATTAATAACTTTTAAATTACAATTCAGAAAAAGCCAACTAATATACCAAAAAAATCAGAAAAATAAAATCTTTATAGCTAACACATTTTCTTAAATACAAATTGTAAAATTCATACCTTCCAAACCAAAATTCAAAATGCATGTAAATTGTAAAACTATTAACTTTAAAACCATAATTTAAAAAAAAACTAACATACCAACATTTCCAACAAATTAAAATCTTTAAGCCTAACACATTTTCATACATACTTAACCAACTATAATTCCTACTTAATTGTATCAAACATAAAAATTATAAAAAAATGACATCTCGCCTACATTTAACCCCATCTTTGTATTTCTTTTCTTTTGTTGTTAGCTTCCCTTTTGTTATGCAATAAAACAACATTGGAATGATGATAAAAAAAGAAAAATAAATGGAAGACATTTTAATTTGCAAAACAATTGTAATAATATTGATTGTAGTTATATTTAATTTCACAATATTTTCCTATAGAAAAGCTAACACATTTTAAATAAATGTAAAACAAAAAAAAACATCTGATCATTTAAAATTGCTAGAAAATTAGAATTTTCCTATAAGAAACTAACACAATTGAAATAAATGTTAGAAAAAAAACAACAAATTTGAGCATTCAAAATTGTTAGAAAAATCTTTGTATTTCTTTTCTTTTCTTCTCTTTTTATCTTCCCTTTTGTTATGCAAAAAAACAACATTGGAATGACGATCAAGTAAAAAAATGCAAGACATTTTAATTAGCAAAAACAATTGCAATAATATTTATTGTAGCTATATTTAATTTCACATTAATTTCCTACTAAAAAACTAACACATTTGAAATAAATGTTAAAACAAAAGCAACACATTTTAGCATTTAAAATTGTTAGAAAATTATAGTTTTCCTACAAAAAAGATAACACATTTAAAATAAATGTTTTTTAAAAACAACAAATTCGATCATTTAATTTTTTTTCGAAAATTGGAAACACTCTAAAATATATCTCACAAATTACGTTCGCCCTAATTATGAAGTTAAAACAAATTTTATGTTATAATCCAAATATGACCAAACATCCCAAATTCCCAAATATCTAAAAATACTCGATATGACAAATTGCTTCTTATACAATAAATATATATCATAAGTCTCACAAACAAATACATGCAACATATTTGAAAAATTGAATTTGCTAAAAAAAGAAAAAAATGAAATCCTCTAAAATATATATATCTCACATATTATCTCACATAATCCATTCTCCCGAATTATGAAGTTTCACCACTCTAATTTGAAAAATATTTGTACAAATTCCAGATGAATTTTCTCTAACTACAAATTAACTTTAACAGACGACCATATACTATACATCCTCCAATTATAAAATTCAAACAAATATGTCAACAAAATACAAACATATAAAACCATTCCACCTTACTAATTATAAAATTCAAACAAATATGTCAACAAAATACAAACATATAAAACCATTCCACCTTACTAAACATTTAACGTAACTCTAAAATGTGTGAACAAACTCAAAAAAAAAATTACTAACTACTTACGAATATTTTCAAACAAAAAAACAAACCACATTTGAAATTGAATTACAATAATTTCAATTTTGAGCAATCTCCAAAATCAACCCATTTTTAAAACGGAAGCATTTTTCAATTTCAATGATTTCCAAACTTAGACAACTTTAAAACGTCACCATTTTCAAATTCAAATTCAAAATCACACGCGCGGCATCTGCCGCGCTTATATCCCTAGTACACTCTCAACTGGTTCACCATCAACCATCGTCCTCCAATTCATGTTAGTACCGGAGAACTCAACGTAGTGTCCCTGATTAACTTTGAACCCTTATTCCTAGTGAAGTAGGAAATCAATTCAAAGCTAAGGGTTGGACGAATTATCGAAAGCGGAGCTTTGCTTTCGTGCGAGAAGATATGGTACAGCAGTTGACTTTCCCGATGTTACGAAAGTCAGTATCAACGATGCAAGTCTTTCAAGCTAACTATAGGAAGCTAAAGTAGACAGACTGAGATCTAAAACACTATATATGTTTAGGAAGGTAGAGTAGACCGGCTGAGATCTAAAATGCTAATTATGCTATATATGTTTAGCACCAATTAACTTATCCCAACAAGTACAATTTCTTTCGGTCTTGTTCACTTAAAAGTTACAAATATTTTTTCTTTCTTAATGAATTTACTCTTGACTTCATATGCAACTACGTGTCTCTACCATATGGGCCCAATTGGTGAGGCTAAACACCTTTTGCTTTTTTTTTTACTCGTGTCTTACATTTGTTAGATCGAGCTAAAAACGTTGGGCTGAGCCTGAGATGAAACGTTGTTTTTTCTTGACATGATGAAACGTTGTTGGGATCACTTGTCGTGCTGCCGAACAAACCCATTTCATTTCAGGTCGAGTTCGGTCCCGTCTCCACTACCGCGCGTCCGGTCCGTCCCCACTCACTCCCACTGCCCCCACTCCCCTCTTTAATCCCCGCACCGCCGGACCACGCCGCCGACACGGCGAGCGCCACAGCCCACCCCAGCCTCGCCCCGCATCTCGGCGAAACCAGCCATCTCCTCGCGCGCCATGGCGGGCGCGTCGTCGTCGTGGGCCCCGAGCCCCGGGGCTGTGATGGCGCTGGTGTCGCTGCTCGGGCTCGGTCTCGCCGGCTACATCGTCGGCCCGCCGCTCTACTGGCACGTGGCCGAGGCGCTTGGCCGCTCGGCGGGGGCCTGCCCCGCATGCGCCTGCGACTGCGACGCGCTCCCGCTGCTCTCCCTCCCCGAAGGTACCTACCGTGCTGTCCTGTCGGTGCCCGTAACCTCTACTCAGATCCCCTTCTCCACCGTCTTTTCTGTGCTTTCGCCCTGCATTTTTCTGTGCTGTGAGCACGATGCGCTAGTGGCTGTTGGCTGTTGCGTTCTGCTGTGGGCGAGACGCGATGAACTTGAGAAAAGAGGCTCGAGACGAGCCCAGCTTTGAATTAACAAAGCCAACAACCGGCCAGGGAAAGAGGCTCGAGACGCGATGAACTTAGCATAGTGTGTATGTAGATTAAGAGATCTGTAGATTCTTATGGGCGAATTACCCTGTGGCATGAATGTCCTACCAAGCACGCTTACATGAGCTTGGTCAATTTGCTCAACGCAGGTGATATCAGATTTTCTATGCCTGGGCTTGTCATGACTGAATGATTATGACTTCTAAGTATACTTGAAATTTGGAGGTGAACCAAGATGTTTTCAGCTACTCCTAGTCAGAAGCCAAACATAGGTTCAGGTTGTAGCTCTCTATTTGGAGTATCGTGGTAATATAACAAGATAGACTAGAATGTGTAACATGGCTTGATACAGAAAGGTTGTCTTGGTGCGTTTGTAATTTGGCGCAGTGATATGACTGTCAGATTGACTACCTGGCCTAGGATATGAAATGTTCATCACCGAGTATCTGTTAATTTTTTGCGTTAGTCATGACCGTCACATTTCCTGAATCTACTAAAAAAACTTCTAGTTGCTATTCATGGAAATCATTTGCTGTACCAGTAACCTCAGTTTTTTCCTCCCTATTTACAGTAAGTGTGGACTTGGATGTTATGGTACTTTTGAAATAGCTGAAAACAATTAAACATGGAAAATTGATATGTTTACCTCTGAAGTCATACTACGTAGTATCATTCTAATATCAGGCCATAGGCTCTACCCTTGAATAATCTTAGAAGCACTGTCTTAATCTGTAAACGTGGTCTGTACATAAGCAATCGAATATGAAAAGTGGAGCATCCACGGGTCTCTATTCCATACCATATTTTGCAATTTTGAGGTGACTGCTTTAACTGGTTATGATTGGTTCTGATGTTTTCAGACTGCACCAAACAGTTCAAAGGGGCTAGGGGTCGCGCTTCTAGTGAAGAAACAGAGAAGAGCTTCACGGAGCAACTGATAGAAGAACTGAAGCAGAGAGAGGAGGAAGCAGCGGAAGCTCAGCAAGAGGCTGATGTGAAATTGCTCGAGGCCAAAAAACTAGCTTCTCAGTATCAAAAGGAGGCTGACAAATGCAGTTCAGGTATGGATACGTGTGAAGAAGCTAGAGAAAAGTCTGCAGACTCACTGCTCGGTCAAAAGAAATTGACTGCTCTGTGGGAGGAAAGGGCTCGGGAACTAGGATGGAAACCCGGGAATGTTAAAGCACACCAGAACCGGTGATGAACACCGGCAGATGGTAATGTCAAACCATGCAACATGCCAGGCAACAGAGATCTCATAACAAATGCCCTTCCTCGAAGGACGCTCTAGAGATAGAGGAAAGAGAAGTGTTTCACTTCAAGTGATCTCTATCCAATTTGCGCCACCACGAGTTTCCTTGTCCATAGTTAATTATATCTGTTTGTAGTATACATCCGTAGCTGTTTTGATCGTTGTGTTAAAAAGGCCATATAATGACATATTCATCACCTGTAAGTCTTGAAAGGATTATCAGTTCTGTCGTTGTTGATTATGGATGATGGTAATTAAGAAGGAATTGCCCTTATGTCTAACGACTTGTTGACTAGATAGTTGTTTCATGAATTTGGACAGTAGTTTCCCCCCACATTTTCATGGTACTGTTGAGAAGAAGATAGTTTGGTAGAAATATTATTAAGATGCTATTTAGTGATGCGACTAATGAAGACACTGTATGATGCTACTTAGGTCTGGAGGATTCAAGTTCCTATACATATGCCCACGGTAAATGATATAACTGCATGTGCCAACTCTCTGAACAAAGGAAAGTTCAACTTTTATGTAGACTCGTCAATCTTCACCACGATACCACAGTTCTTATATAAGTAGGTGATACGTCTTCCCCAGCAATTGTAACTGTTACACTCCAACAGTATTTGCTCTAGCTTGTTGGTTGGGAAATTGCAGAGTGTTAGGAATGGTAGGCAACAGGAGCACCGGCAACAGTTTCTCCTGTCGTCGCTGTTTGCACAAACTGTTGTGTATCTCACAGTAATATATCCATGTAAGCACGCTACCAATATCATCCAGATAGAAGGAAGGAATACTATTGCGAATTCAAAACAGGTGAGCAGCTCGTCCATATCATCGAACCGCGAGTAGATCTTGCGCGTCTACCCCTTGTGCAGTAACAAAACTAACCGGGTGTATGAAATAAGCAAAAATGCTGAACGGCTCTGCAATCACTAGTTCATCAAGTTGGGTAGGGTTGGCCTCCGAACTGCTCCACCTAGGTAATATATGGTCAACAAGGTTGCTAGGTTAGTGTTTAAGCAAGGACGTCCAGGCTATCTTCCTCCAGATGTGTTGGTATACAAATTACAATTCATGTCCTCGTTTCGAAATGCGGGAATTAAACCCTTTTATACGAGTAATCGCAAACAAAGCTGATGGCCCTGCACGGGCTCGGCCACGCCGGCTACATCGTCGGCCCGCCGCACTACTGGCACGTGGCCGAGGCGCTCGGCCGCTCGACGGGAACCTGCGCCTGCGCCTGCGACGCCTCCCGCTGCTCTCCCTGCATAGATTAGCTTGTGAGATTTATTCAAGGCAAACGCATCAGATTTTCTATGGCTGGGCTTGTCATGACTGAATGTCTGAATGATCATGACTGTTAACTATACTTGAAATTTGGAGGGGACGCAAGATGTTATCAGTTAGTGAGAAGCCGAACATAGGTTCAGGTTGTGGCTTTCTATTGGGAGTATGCATGGTAACAGAACAAGATAGAATACAGTGTCTAACATGGCATGATACCGAAAAGGTTGACTTGGTGCGTCCGTAATTTGGCGCAGTGATGTGACTATCAGATTGACTACCTTGCCTAGGAAATGAAATGTTCATGAACGAGTATTATTAATTTTGCATTAGTCGTGACCGTCACATTTCCTGAATCTACTCAAAGACTTCTAGTTTATATTAATGGAAATCATTTGTTTTCCTCCCTATTTACAGCAAGTGTGGTCTTATATGCTATGGTACTTTTGAAGTATCTGAAAATATTTAAACATGAAAAATTGATATGTTTACCTCTGAAGTCATACTATGCAGTATCATTCTAATATCAGGACATAGGCTCTACCCCTTAATCGTCTTAGAAGCACTGTCTTATCTGTAAATGTGGTCTGTACATGAGCAATCGAATATGAAAAATGGAGCATCCACGGGTCTCTGTTCCATTCCCTATTTTGCAATTTGAGGTGACTGCTTTAACTGGTCATGATTGATTCTGATGTTTTCAGACTGCGCCAAACAGTTCAAAGGGGCTCGGGGTCACGCTTCTAAAAAAAAAAAGAGTGTCCGTACTGGGAAGAAACCAGCAGCGCTGTTTTTTGATAGCAGTAATTGTGCGTACGCACCACGAATGCGAGCACGGAAGCTCGAACGCGGGCGGGCTGGGGGGCATATCAGCATGCCGCTGCCACCGGGCTATGCCTCGGTCCACGGGTCGCGCTTCTAGTGAAGAAGAAACAGAGAAGAGCTTCACGGAGCAACTGATAGAAGAACCGAAGCAGAGAGAGGAAGAAGTAGCGGAAGCTCAGGAAGAAGCTGATGTGAAACTGCTCGAGGCCAAAAAAAACTAGCTTCTCAGTATCAATAGAAGGCTGACAAATGCAGTTCAGGTATGGATACGTGTGAAGAAGCTAGGTAAAAGTCAGCAGACTCACTGCTCGGCCAAAAAAAAATGACTGCTCTGTGGGAGAAAAGGGCTCGGGAACTAGGATGGAAACCCGGGAATGTCAAACCAAACCAGAAGCGCTGATGAACATCAGCAATGGTAATGTCAAACCATACAGCATGGCAAGAAACATAGATCTCATCACAAATGTCATTCCTCGAACCATACTCGGTGATAGAGGAAAGAATAGGGTTTTACTTCAACTGACCTCTGTCTCAATTTGCGCCACCACGAGCTTCCTTGTCCATTGTTAATTATATTATTTGCAGTATACGTCCGTAGCTGTTTGTGATCGTTATGTTAAAAAGGCCATATAATGACACACTTATCACCTGTAAGTATTGAAGGGATTCTCAGTTCTGTTGTTGTTGTTGATTATGGATGATGGTAATTAAGAAGGAATTGCCCTTATGTCTACCGACTTGTTGACTGGATAGTTGTTTCATGAATTGTGACATTCGTTTTCCCCAAATCATGGTACTATTGAAAAGAGAAGAAGATGGTTTGGTAGGATATTATTGAGATGCTATTTAGTGAGGCGAGTAACAAAGACAGTGTCAAAGAAAGGGAAAGAGATACGGAAGACTTCTCCAAACCCTGTCAGTACTTTTCCATTTGAACCGTGCATCCTGTCAGTACTTTTCCATTTGAACCGTGCATGGTAATGTGATAGCCATCTCATGTGTTTGTGCTCTGTTTCTTACATGCACGTGTTTGTGCTTTTGAAATCTCCTGCTTTGCTAATCTGTCCATGTAAATGGAATCCATACACTTAATCTTCAATCCAAAACTTCCATCCAGAGAATTCAAGTTCCCGTATAAATAGGACTAAATGACTGCATGTGCCAACTCTCGGAACACATGAGGAGTTCAACTTTTATGTCGACTCGCCGTACTTCTCCGCGATGCCACACTTCTAATATAAGTAGGAGATACCTCTTCCCTAGGAATTGTACTAGGAATTGTAACTATTACACTCCAGCGGTATTGCTCTAGCTAGTTGTTTGGGAATTTGAAGTGTTAGGAATGGTAGGCTGGGAATTTGCAGTGTTAGGAATGGTAGGCAACGGGAGCACCGGCAACAGTTCGTTCGGGCGGCGTTGTTTGCACAAACTGTTGTATATGTGACAGTGATATCTCCATGTAAGCACGCGACCAGCATCATCCAGATAGAAGGAAGGAATACCATTGCGAATTCACAACATGTGAGCAGATCAGCCAAATCATCTAACCACGAGTAGATGTCGTCTAGCCCTTGGGCAGGAACAAAACTAACCGGCTGTATAAAAAAAGAAAAAATGCTGGACGACTCTGCAATCGTTAGTTCATCCCGTTTGATAGGTTTGGCCTACGCGATCTGCTCCAGAAACGTGATATATGGCCAGCAAGGTTGCTAGGTTAGTGATTAAGCATAGACATGCCACAAAGAACGTCTTGGCAGTTGGCAATCTTCCTCCAGATGTGTTGGTGTACAAATTACAATTCATGTCCTTGATTCCAACTGAGCAAACAAAATTGGTGTAATAGCAAACAAAGCTGGTGACCCTGCTCGGGTTCGGCCTCGCCGGATACATCGTCGGCCCGCCGCTCTACTGGCATGTGGCCGAGGCGCTCGGCCGCTCGCCGGGGGCCTACCCCTTTGCCGTGCAACTTCTCTTCGGAGCGAGCAATGCGTTTGTCGCTGCTGGCTATCGCGTCCTGCTCTAAGCGAGGCGCGATGATAAGACTGTAGATAGGCTAAGAACTAAGCGTGATGCATGCGTATGTGGATTAGGAGATCTGTAGATTCTTTGGGCGCTCTAGCCTGTGAGTTGAGGACTCAGCTTCAGTGACTTGTAGGTCACAGGTCACCGAGCGACTTGTGTGCATCTAGTCCCTTCGTTTTAGATCTGACGAACACTATTCACCCAAATCTGAAACAAATAAATAAAACTTTTGAGAAAAAAATTGAAAAAATTCCAGTAAATCATAAATGTTTCGTTTTGTATTCTCTGAAAGTTTCGTCCTATTTAGATAAATGGTTTCCGTATAAATAGCGTTTTATGTTTTAAACGAAAAAAAACTATGTATTCCCAAATCATTGGTCCAAATCAGATATAATTTTCACAGAATAGCTAGAGAAACATTTATGATTTACTGAATTTTTTTCAATTTTTTCTGAAAGGTTTTAATTTTTTGTTTCAGATTTGGGTGAATCTTACCCGTCGGATCAAAAACGGAGGGACGAGATCATTCCAAGTCGCTCGGTGACTTGTGACTTGCAAGTCACTGAAGCTCGGTCCGTGAGTTGAATGTCCTGGCAAGAGATAATAGCGTAAACATACCACACATTTGTATCGAAATTTACCGATTGGTACCAGTCGTCGTCGAAATCGCATTTACATACCACATTTTTCCGAAGTTTTCTTAGAAAACCCAAACCGTTCTTTTATTCAATTTAGACAGTCATCCCAGCTGTAGTATGACGCGGCAAGTTTAGTAATTTTTTTTGACCTGGACCCACATGTCAGTCCAATTAAACAAATCAAAAAATCTGAAAAAAATCTAAAAACGTGGCCTCCACGAGGAAGAGGGCGAGGGGGCAGTGGCCATGGCGCTGGAGCTCGGCCATGGTGGCGAGGAGGTCGGCCCGAAGGAGGCGCTCCCGGCCGCCGTGCTCCGCCCTCCTGGCTGATACGCTCCCCCCGCCATCGCGGTTCAGGCCGTCGTGCTCCCGGCCGCGCTCCACGCTCCAGGCTACCGCGCTCCAGGCCGTCGCGGTCCAGGCCACCACGTTCCCGGCCGTCGCGCCGACCGTTGAGCTCCTGGCTTGCCGGAAGGCTGGCCGGCCTCCAATCTTGTCCTCACGCAGGTGCACAAGAAGACGCACGCATGCGCACAAGGCATGTGCTAGCTAACCGCGCGTGCTCGCCCGCCGGCCGGCTGGGCGGGCGTGCTAGCTCTTGCTCCGGATGGCGGGCCCGTCGCCGCGCCGGCCACGCGCCAACCCACGCCGTCGAGCTCCTGCTCCAGAGGCACACCCCGACGCCAGGCTCCTCCCTCGTGCTCCGCGCCGCCATCGATCCCCACGCCCCACGGCGCACTCATCATGCCCCGCGCGCCGTCGAGCTCCTGCTCCAGAGGCACACCCCGACGCCAGGCTCCTCCCTCGTGCTCCGCGCCGCCATCGATCCCCACGCCCCACGCGGCGCACTCATCATGCCCCGCGCACCAATCACCTTTGGATGTAAATTTTCCCTCCTACTATAGTACTTCTCTTTCTAAACGAATACTGCACAATAAATTGTTCACCTACTATACAAGCAACCATCTCCTTGCAGATTTGATTCCTATATAATGTCTTCTCACACGTTCTAATACCCAGTCGCCCCTATATATACATATTGTCACGTCTTCGCTTGTTTCCTTGTGACCAACTTTAACACTCGATCAAATACTCGACAGCCCAGTGTATCCGTTTATGTATTGGATAAAAGAAGACAGTGAAGTGTTTCCTAGAATATACTGATACGGAGTACCTGTTTAGGCTCGATATATTCAACAAAAGATGGTTAGGATTTTTCTTCGGGGGGAAAGATGAGTAGACTTAGGATTGGTAGACATCGGAAGAACCTATCGAGAAAGTTTTTGCTTTCGAGGGAGCGAAGGATCTCATCAAAGGGCTTCTTCAACGACTTTCACTGTGAAGAACTGGTCGGAGCCAACTCCAAATATTGCTTCAACAAGGAAACATCGTGTAAATCCAACAGTGAAGGCCCAACTAACAAAGCAAAGTCACAAGGGATGCAGACTCAAACGGCTACCCAGCACTGTGAAACTGAAGTAGACTCGCACAAGCACGTTCTATTCTGGTTACGAAACATTTGTTCTCATGTGAAAATGGTATCCCTGTAAATCAGCTGGTATGGAATAAACGGCCACCTTTGATTTAAGTGAGGGTAAAATGGAACCATCTCTCTCATCACCCTGTCCAAAATCAGGTACAAAATCATTATAGTTTTCCCCTCAAAAAAAAAATCATTATAGTTTCAAAGAAAATTAAGTGAGGGTAAAATTTAGCTCGAGGACAGTGAGGTTGACGGTCACACGCTCAGGGGCTGAGGGGTGCTAGATGCAGCGTGTTTCGGTGGCCGCGTGGCGAGGTGCACATGCTCGTGGTAGGGCACTGGCGCTGCTGCCCGGCGAGGTGGTTGATACCGCGAACTTTTCTTCCTTGTTCTGAAACTTTCTCCACCCATGGACTCGATCTCAGTTGCAAAAAAAAAAACGCACAGGAAAGAAGAAATATACAAATATGGAGTCAAAACAGAAGACAAAAAATGTGCGCAAGAAAGAAAAAATATGCAAATATGCAGCCAAAACAAAAGAAAGCTAGAATAGAGCAAATTAAAGCTAATCCTGAATTTAGACGCAACACACCATGCGATAGTGAACCCTGCATATATCGCAACAGACCAGGAACTTAGTACATCTACCTCCAATGTATACCAATAGGTCATATGAAATAAATTTGTATCAAGTTATTACGGAAAAAATGTATGAACATATATCTTTTACCCATCGAGTTATTTTTACTGTTGTGTCAACTTGATACTCATTTGGGTAGAAAACAAATTATTCTATGTGAGTCGATCCACTTTGGGGGTAAAATTTTGGTTCTATCAAATTTTTTTTTTTTGACAAAATACTAATTTTTGTTCCCGTTGCAACGCACGGACATGTTTGCTAGTATAATATTAAAATGATAGTTCACAACCAAATATTAGACTGAGCTCATCACCAATAGTCCATCAATGTAAGATCTTTCCCACGCAGTACTCATCTTGAAATGTTGCATATTAAATTGTACACGTACTGTAAGACCAACCATCTCTCCTCACGAATTCTGGATTCAGCTTCATATATATATATATATAATCCCCCAAAGGTTCACATCTTAGCTTCTTTGTTTGTGATTTGGTTCTACACTCGATTAAATACCCAATAGCGCAGTGTATATATGTTCTAGGAGAATACAGTGAAGAGTTCCAATAGTATATTGTAAGCATAGAGCAATGCTTCGAATTACAATTGGATAACACAGGTTATGGAGGGGAGATGAGTAGACATTTTCATCTCGGAAATGAGAAGATACAGACCTTGGGTTGGAAGGCATCGGAACAATCAATCAAGTATGCGCTTCTTTTGAAGGAAGAAAACATATACCCACTGGAGGTCTCATTCAAGAACTTCGCCACAAAACATGTTCAAGCAAACTGTAAGCATTGCATTCAACCTGGAAACAGTGAGT
This sequence comes from Poa pratensis, assembly GCA_947311845.1. Classification (NCBI taxonomy): domain Eukaryota; kingdom Viridiplantae; phylum Streptophyta; class Magnoliopsida; order Poales; family Poaceae; genus Poa; species Poa pratensis. The sequence goes on from CAMZMU010000048.1 coordinate 22,546,164, forward strand.
AAACCAACCAATGAAGGCTCAATCACCAAGCTTCGGTTTCTAGGATGCACATGTCTATTTTGGTTACAGCACATTGTGTACATGTGATAATTGAAGCTTGTAACTGACATGTAGATTCCAGTCGAAAAGATAACGTGGAGACTTGGTGAGACAGAACTGAGCAGCATCGGTTCCTCAACTCCAAGTGTTATTTCAAAAGTCACTACAGAGCCGTCATTAGGCACTAAAGTTTAAAGCAAAATATCCAGTGAAAACAGTCTAACATCTTGCAACTAAGAACATTTGTTACTACTGTGTTAGGCAGCTACAGCAAAATTCTAAGGGCGACAAAAAAATTGACCACGCAACAAACTTCAATTCCATCCCTGCTTGGTTGCGCCACGGCAGAGCATCCAGTATTCTCTGATGCCAATATGCATCCAAGGGTATGGAGAAGACGGCAGATGCAGTGTTGTAGGAATCCTGGGGCCAAGTAGAGTAAGTGTCACGAATGGCATAAAAAGGGATAAAACTGAATCATCGAGATAAGTAGCAACCTTGCACCCCTAAGGATTCCATGTGCCAATTGTTTGCAGAAGGGGAGAGCGATACCATTGAAAACTTTTTGGTAATGTGGCCCGATTACTTGCGCTGCATTTAGCTTCATTTATGTTAGCAAAATCTCAGCTGAAAGATATTACATAGGAGAAACTGTATGCTAAATATGATTTCATTCCTCAAAGCATTTGTCCATATGTTAGCACCCTCATTTTTTAAGAGGAAATCTTACAAAAAGTGCCTTGAATAAAAAGTAGTACAGCTACACCGATAAACAAGTGTGGCATGAGCATAAGAAAGGTGTAGACAAAAGGTACAGAGAAACAGCTTACCGAGTGTGTTATAGTTACAGTTAAGTTCTGAAACTAGCGGTACTGAATGTACATGGATGCATTCGTCTGTTTTCTTTTCACCAGATCCACTGGTTGAAGAATATTCAACTTGTAGAGCATCATCTTCATCAGTAGATACTAATGACGATGACACAGGCAGGAACAATAATCCAGCAGGAAATCTTTGCCTCCTCACCCACAGAATCAACGCAGCATAAGGAGTACAGTGGATCATACAAATTGCAATTTCCAATACTATGCACAAACAGATGATTGTGCTGCTCAAGATAGAGAAAAATATATAGAATATAGAAGCCGTGGGTAGAAGAAGCAATACTGGGTAAACAACAGTGAACCAACCACATGTTGTTCAACCGTGTAGTCATAGCTATCTAATCTCTGCCTAAGAGGATTCCATTTGCGCCCTCTGTTAATAATACAAGCATGTATCAGCAAGTCTACAAGAAATGTACAAAGAATAAACCTAATGAGAAACAAAACATTTTGGGACTTCAGTCGCTATAAGTTCATTTATAATCGCGACAATTGATTAATTCATCACATTAAAAAACAACTGGTTATGACAGTCATCAAAATAATGATGTCAAATATCCAAACTTTACAATTGCGATGTTATGGGATAATACTTAGCATTTTTGTTTACTCTCTCTAAAAGAGGTCGGTCCCACAACTGATTTCTAAACATTAGATTTCACCATAAGACTAAATCAACTTGCTACTAGCCTGCTCTCCATCTACACGGGGTCTGGCTCCATGTGCTTCTGAACATTCGATATCCAACTATCCAGTTACTGTAATATTTTACGACAAAATATGGCAATTACAAGTCATTAGTTAACTAATAATCCGATGCTAGTCATTCAGCAATACTATCAGGTTTACGTTGCTACAAGTTCTTTTTATACTTGAAAATGCCGCGTGAATGCTGGAAGCGGAATTGGTGCTTTTATGGCAATACCAATATGAACCCGCCAGAAAGAGTACATAGCAACGTATCCATTGTAACAGAACACGTAATCTGGCACAACAATACAATGATGTGTACTGTATAAAATAGAACAGGTGCAATTTATCTTTTGTAGTACTAAGTATAGTTTGTTGTTTTTGTGTACGGTGCACATATGATCCTAATATATTTTTTTACATGCACAACACATACAGTTCTAGTGCCATGAATTCTTTTCGAGATTTAATTTCTGAACTGTAAAGCAACTAACCCAAAAAAAAAGAGTTCATTTCATCTTAGGTGCATAGGTTAATTGCCCACAGTTTACCTGAAAAGACGCCACAAGGATGTTACTGTCTGAATCTGCCTTGAATATATTAAGGAGATTAACCACTGAAGCATGGTAACATGCAATGTCGCAAGCTGGATAATGTCTATGAAGAATGAAACAGGAACCGTGAAACCTAAAAGGATTCCAGAAAATGCAAGGCCTTGAATTATATGCCTCAGGAAGCCTCCCATAATGAACCAAAGGGTAGAATAAATTTGGATTGCATTCAGAGAAATCATGCCTAGAAGCTCTGCTAACTCCGTATTCAGCTTAAAGCCTGCTGGAACACCCATCAGCCACACACAACCAGATCTCAAGACAGCATCTGTCATGTAGTGGAGAATAGAAAAAATCCAAGAGCAAATAAGCTCCATGTTTAACAATAGTGCTGTTCCGAGGATGAAACCCATTAGAAGATCCATGATAATATTTGACCACAGTGCATGCTTCTTGATTGCAGCTTTGTGTGCATATTCAACATTCACAGGGGAGCTGCAGAGTATAAGAAGTAACATGCTCAAATAGAGTACCAAGGATAATTGAAGAGACGCTTAGTGTTAATAACAATTTATTTTATCAACACCACTAACAGCTAATATAATTGTAACCTCAACTTTTAATATTGGGGAAAGCCAAAGGTTCCTTACATCGAGGTTAACATGAACCAACAAATGGAATGAAATACAGTGGTTAGCTAACATAAAGCAAAGAAACCAGGTGAGTTTCGCAACCACATTTGACATGTATAGACATGATAACTAGCTGACGGTCGGCATCATAGGCCTCCCAAGTTACCTTAAGGAGGTGTCTTGGAGGAAAATCGGCCAATACAGAATTTGGGAACAACGGAGCTGCATGTTTTTCCATGTGTGTCTGAAAACCTTTTGTAACATTAAGTACTCGGACACGTGGCTCAAACATTTTCGGAACAGTTGAATGAAGATGTAGACAATAGTCGATACTGAAGCCAAAACTATTCCGGTAAAATGCTGTGCCAATTGAACTAAGGCATCAAACCTGAAAAAACAAGCAGCAGTCAGGTAAGAGAAGAAGAAAACAGTGTCAGTCAGAGAAGAGTAGGAACGGATGATGCTTACACAGTTGCAAACAAGAAATGAGCAGCAGAACTATTAGTAGCAGTTTTCCAAGGAACTGGTAATCTAGCTGCATTTGAACAATTAAGCGCCAAAACAATCGGATCCTTCAAACATAGATGTGGACCAGATTATCTAATTGTTTAAACTATACTGTAATAACATGTAAATGCATTAAGGACATACCAAATCAAGAACTGACTGTTTCTGTTGCAGATTATCTATCCAATTTGGCTTCTTGAAGGGGAAATTCAACCTATGAGGCACATCATCACCCAGGGAAAAATGGTTTCTACCATAAGTTGGCACATCATAAAGTATGACCTAAAATTCAAAAGTACTAAAGTAACTGGTCACAGTAAAAAAATTGAACAATATGAACGAAATAATTTACAATTATCCAAACTATGATTATCAAAAGGATGTAAGAAGTGAGAGTTGACTTACATACATGGCAATGATTAATTTCAATATTCTGGCCATCAAGATACAAATGATGAAGCATTGGAATTTGATTCAGATTACATTTGAAGCTCTTTTCAGACTTACAGCAGAAGTGCACCCAGTTACCACTTTTAACTACTGACTTCTTGCAAGTATCAAGAAAACCATCTAATATGCTACAATCACAGTCCCGTTTTCTATTATTTCCAATCTGCTCTTGATCTTCACTTCCCAATGGTCCATTCAATACAACAGAACTGTCTTGTTTTCTGTCAGAATGCTCCCTCTTAACAACTTGAGTGCGCAACGGCTGATGTTTTTGTTTAACACGGCAGGCTTCAAAATCTCTTGGAAGATGAACAACACAATCCCCAAGGATGGTAAATGCTGCAGATTCCTGTAGCGTTATTGGCATGCTTTTATTTGATGAAAGGATGATGGCCTAACAAGAAAGAAAACATTGAGAAAGGCAGCTATCAATAAACCAACTAAAAACAGATAATGGAATGTGGTGTTCATTAAAAAAAATACTAACTTCACCATGCACTTATAGCTACCCAAAATAGTCTCCTCAAGGACGGGATGGGGATGCTGGAGTTCAACGAAGAGGAGCCACCCAAAAGGACATGGGACATCTTATGTTGCAAAATTAAATTAGGAAAAATAAATAAGCAAGTTTTGTTCCCATCCTTGCACCTTTCTATCTTTCATCAAGAAAAATCCCATCAAATGTATCACTCCAGGAATTATGAAATTAGCAGCTAAAGATGACTCCGCACTGGATGTTGTATCCCCCTACTCATAATATATGTCACCTATTTTTATAGTATGTGAATTGAAGATTGCAGTAATCAAGCAACGGTCCTAGTATCAAAATATGTTAAACAAACAAGCTGCAATAAGAATCGAAGTTGAGTAAAAGATTGAGGATTACAAAATACAGCCCACCACAAAAGGATAATCGGTACTTGTTAAGGGAAAGCTATCATGGTTTATGCATATAATAGAGATTTGCAGAAAACATCCAGCCTAATTGTCCCAAACGTTTCCAAGTCAGCTGTTTGTATAATAAAATTATACAAATATTTAGAGCCTTAAGACATAAGTTCATTCAAAACAAAAAAAAGTGTTACGAGAAACCCATTCAAAGAATGGCGGTGCTAGGGCTCAAGTGGTGTGATGTCAATTCTTCATAATTGCTTAAACACGTAGGATTTTTTGTCTAGAATTCAATAACTCAAGATTCATTTGGCAAATATGTGATCTGTAGCAGAAAGATTTAATCCTAGAATGGTGTCATTCCATTTTGCTAACCAAACATTAACTTGTTGGATCCCATGATACATTTCAACTAGCCGAACACAAACCAGCCAGACCGGATGACTCCAGGATGCGGGCATCCATACAAAAAAACATCCATTTGGTTCCTGGGGATTTGAACTCGTAACCGCTAACCCAAAGCCTTCGCTGTTATAAGCATGCATAAACAATATCCGTTCTTTAATCGCAATTCAGAGTAGGTCAATCCCTTTTTTTAGGATAAGCTCTAAGTGCAACTAAAAGTCCGTCATGTAACAAAATCAATTAATTCTTTACAACAAACAAAAAATTGAGGCTGGTTTGGCTGGCTACCCCACGTTACCAAGTGTTGCATGCCATGTACTACAGCAATAAACTGCCAAACCAACTCAAGTGTTTTGCCTTCTTAAGTGATCTGTTATATTTAAACTAGGTTATTTCCCCTTAAAATTACAAAAATCTTCTTATAAGAGTATAAAAATGAGCTAAACTGGCCATTGTCACAGCCTTCAGCTAAACTCTACCAGAATCCAAGATAAACGGGATAAGATGGAAAGAACACTTTTTATTCAAGAATAAGCTCTAAGCGGAACTAAAAGTAAGTCATTTAACAAAATCAATAAATGCTTTACAACAAACAAAAAATTGGGGCTGGTTTGGCTGGCTACCCACGTTACCAAGTGTTGCATGCCATACAATAATCTGCATTGCGGTTTATGTACTACAACAATAAAATGCCAAACCAACTCAAGTGTTTTGCCTTCTTAAGTGATCTGTTATATTCTAAACTAGGTTACTTCCCCTTAAATTACAAAAATCTTCTTGTAAGAGTACACAAAATGAACCAAACTGGCCATTGTCAAAGCCTCCAGCTAAACTCTACTAGAATCCAAGATAAACGGGATAAGATGGGAAAAGAATTCATTTAAAAGCACCATTTTTGCTACTGAAGCGCTGCCCCGACTGACCTGGAAGGCGTCGAGGGTGGGGAAGGACCGCAAGATCTCTCCCTCGGAGACGAACGCCGCGACGACGATGTCGACGGTCCCCGCGCGGGGGAAGAGCCATCCGAACAGGAGATATCTGGCGGACACGGACTCCAGTTCAGGCTGGCGCGGCCACCAGATCCTGCACCGCTCCATCAAGCAGGGGGATCCAGATGGTGTGCCCGGGAATTGTGAAGGTCCCTCCCTCCTGGTGAGATTGATTTAGCTAAGAGAACCGCTCGCTGCTGGATGAGAAGAAACAACCTAGCTCATACCTCAAAGGAAGAAAGGAGGCTGGAGCAGGAACACGCGCGCTGTTCCGGGCGCCGAGCACGGAGGGGGACGGCGATGGCGACGGCGGCGCGTGTGAGAGGCGGGGGGCACGGGGCGGGATCGAGGCGTCGGCCGTCGGCGGTGAGAAAAGGTACCGGCACGGCGGAAGCCACGGCAAAAAGGGCGAGTTTGGTTCTTGAGTTTTGATATTATTATTTTTTAGTGACAGTCTTCTCGATACTGACCCGGGTATTTTTTGTTGCTTTCAGGAACTAGTAGCGCACGTGCAATACACGTCTTCAACATATAAACGTCATTTATAGTTTAGTGATTTCTTTTGTTACCATAGCAATAATTTCGAACGTATAACGATGCGTGAACAACATAGAATGCATACGCATCACTTAAAATCCACAAAGCACAAAATAATAGTTGCAATGTGTAGAAATATTACAAATCAGCAGAAGTTGAAAAGTGATAATTGAAACTAAAATAACAGCTATTTTTGTTCTAAAATGTGTTTTACCAACCTAAAATCAAATAGTAATCTTAGTTAATTTCATATTTTGATATGACATAAAATAATCATGATACGAAGCAAAATATGTCTTTTTCGAGAATCGAGGGTATCGGACAAAATATCTCCCGTGAAGTACTCCATGAAATTTAACATCGAGAGGCCACAAGATGACCTTCCCGATTATAAAATTTTAATTATACAAAATATATTCAATTCAATAAACCCAATTATACAAAATCTTAATATTATTTTATAAAACCTTTAAATCGATCATTGAAATGACTGAACCAATTTTTATAAAACTTTCAAAATCCTAAATCTCACGTACTCCGTACCTAATACTCACTACACAGACGGACACTTTCGTGATATTATGCCTAAATTCGGCAGACACTTCACACTTGCAGGATAGAATTTTAAAAAAAAACAATCACCACCGACGGACAGTTGCCCGAGATAATCTCAGTCTCTCACTAAAGCTCCCCTCTCTCATAGCACCACCGCCCGCTTCCACTTCATCACCACCGACGGCAAGAATCCCCAGCGGCCACCCTTCCCCAGCCGCCGGGCCCCTGTAGGCGCGCTGGTCCATGGCGCCCGCCAACCCCTCCTCCCACCGTCGCGGCCCTGTCGGCACACTGGTCCTCCCGCCGTCACGCCGATCCACGGCAGCACCCCCTCCTACCACCGGCGCGCTGGTCCATGGAGGCCTCCCCTTCCTCAACTTCTCCCCCCTCGCAGCCCGAAGCTGCCATTCGACCTCGCCTCACTTTTCCCCGGTGCTCTCCAGGCCCGCCACGCACCCGTTGGCCGCCACCAGCCTGGTCCGCAGCCAAGGCTCCACTCCGGAATCCTTGGATGAGCTTCTTCTTCTCCAACGGATCATCAGCACTGGCGGCCGCGCGGCCTTGGAGGGATCCGGCAGAGGCTCCAGGAGTGGATGCCGATGCCCCTCCCCACCTCGACTTCGGCAAAGGGCCACATGCGCTCGTCGAGACCCTCGGTATGTACGGCGCCTCCGTTAGCGACCCCAAGAAGCAGACCAAGGACGTGCTGCTCGCTTTCCTTGTAACCTTCTCCAAGGATTTTCAGAAGGTACTGGTATTTTGGTTCAGAGCCAGCCAACTATTTGGGTTTAGTCATGTCTGTGCTGCCTGAGCTCCGGCGTCTTCCTGCGGAGGGGAAGGCGTGGTGCGGCCTTTCTATCCCTCCGCTCCTCCTCCGTCCGTTGAAGATCGGCCAGGTAGTTCTTCTTCGGGGAGCTTGTGAGGTACTTGTCCTCCTCCTCCGTCTGGCCAGGGGTGGAGTTTTCGGTTCGTATGGTTTTCGGCTCCTGTGCGGTGGCGGCGTGGCTCGGGCTTGCTCTCCGTCGGGGTGGCGCTGGTTTCGTCGCCTTCCTCAAGCTTCGAGTTGTTCGTCCGGTGCGCTCTCCTCTCCCTGTTTCTCTAGCCGGCCGTGGCGGCGAGGGGAGAAGGAGGTGGAGGTGGGCGCTCTGTTTTGCTGGTGGTGCTGCAGGTGGTTTACTCCGCTGGCTCTGCTCCGGCCGGCCGTGGCGGCGAGGGGAGCAGCGTCTGCTGGCGGAGGGGTGCTGTTGGTGGTGGACCTGGCCGGTGCTGCGTCGGCGGGAAGGTGTGGTGGTGCTCGGGAGCTGCTGCTGTGGCTGTGTTCGTTCAGCGAGTCTAGGTTCCGGCGCGTGGCGGCGGACGACTCTTGCAGCCGTCTACAACATGTGGTGGTGGCCTCTCCCCGGCGGATCGTGGTACGGCGACGGCAGCGTCGGCTAGGTGTTCGGGAGCGTGGTGGTGGATCCGATCGTGGTTCTTTCAGGGCTCTCAGGGGGCTCTGTGCATTTTGCAGGGGTCTCTTCGTAATTTCTTTTCTTTGTTGGACCTGTTTGTAAGGTGCTCTGAGTTTCCTGAATATAAGAGTCGGATCCTTTCCTCAAAAAAAAAACTATGTTTCACTGCATATGCAGCTCGCCATGGTACTGACGATTTTGAGGCTTTTGGTTATACTGTTTCAGCAAACTGGTAAATGTCACGTTTCGTTGTGGTGGTTTCTGAGGCTTCTGCCCTTCCATGTCACGTTTCTGGGGATCCTTGATGGCAGTGGGTATGTATTCTTGTATCTATACAGATTGTTCTATTCTTTCCCTCCTCAAGATTTAACAACTGGATTTAGTTTGTTGCAGGAATTCCAGTGTTCATGCGTCCTGCTGTCTACAAAACATGGGCTAGAGCATTTCACTCCAGTATGTATTCTCCTGTTGTCGTGATTTCTTATGCTGCAATCTGTTAGGCGAGTTTAGTTTTCCAAGTCTCTGGTAGTTTGCCTTTTAAAGCATTTAATACTTGTATAGTTCGGTGTATCATGTAATATTAGTGCATCAAATGAATAATGTACAACCAAGCGTACTGTATAACAATATCAGCCAAACAAGTTCTTCCGAAAACTTGCTCTGTAAATGCTGGTGGCTGTAAGCAAGTAGTGCTTAGTGACGTATATTCATTTTAGTTCGTGAGAATAGTACTACAGTAGCTGAGATATCTTATACTAAAAGAGTAAAAGGGTGATACTCTCGTCATGTAGGTTTTTATTTGCTAAGTAGCATAAACTCCATGATGTATTAATTGTTTCTGCTTAATACATTGACTTTTGGACTGAAATAACTATGTTGCAACAGAATTTCTGAGTGAAGTGCAGTTGATACTCTGATTTCCTTTTTGGTTCAAGTAGCATTTTCCATTTGACCAATCATTTTGGAATATTATATTATGTTTGATATACATACACTAAGATGCTAATAAGCTGGTCTGACCTCATGCAGGCAAGAAATTTCTCTGGACAGTTTTGAACTTTTAGATGGGATCAGGTGGTCACAAGTATCAATTTGTTTGATAGATAGCTTGACTGAACCAGCATTTATGAAATGGATTGAAGATGAACAAGCCTTGGAAAATGGCAAGATCGGTAAAGTATATCATCACTTTGAACTGCCCTCCATTTCTCCGTATGGGATATTCTTCCCAGCGGTCTGATTTTAAATTGTTTTTCTGTTCCAGAAGCTTATGTTGGTGATTAGTACGACAATAAAGGAGGATGATGGAATCATAAAGAGATTCAACAGATTAGGGACACCTGAGCTCTATTTGAATCTGCTATTTTTCATAAGATTTGGTTATGTAAGGTACTATCTTGCTTGATGCTTAGTCTTCCGTCCAATTTTTTCCGATTTCAGTTTGATATCATATTTAAGAAGGTAATAGTCCTCCATAAGGTGCATAATCACATTATAAATTCCCTGTTAAATGGTGGCAGGTCGGACAACTATTTTCTGCCAGCAAGTTGGTGGACCTGGTTATTTTCTTAGCTGATGTGATTGCTAGTATTTATCTAGAGATTATGTTAGTTGATGGCGAGGTTGTTGGCTCCAGCTTAGCTCTATGTTCTCTATCAACAAGAGATCTTCAGAAGCAGCGTAATGAGGTAATAACTGCGAACTGTCCAAGCTGCTGCTTCTCTTTTTTACTTTTTGTTGTGTATATTCCTGTTGTCATATTGTTGACCTCATAAGCATTTATGATAATTTATGCTTACTAAATTGACATGGCAAATATATGAACAGTAGACATATATGTAATGGCTACCTTTTCAGACAAATTTGCTCTATTGCTGCCAGGGAGCATCTGATTCATTGAATCTACCCGTGGCTTTTATCAGTGTTATTTTGCTTCCTATTGTGGGCAATGCAGCAGAACATGCTAGCGCAATAATGTTTGGTATGAAAGATTAAGTTGTAAGTGTTTTGATGTGCGTGATGACGATCCTTTACCATTAAGTGTCCTTCCTAACTGTAACTGCAATTGCTTTTATCTGCTACAGGACATAAAAATACTACAATAGGTGTTGCAGTTGGATCATCAACACAGATATCAATGTTTGTGGTATGCTAACTATTTTCCTGATATGATTATTCTTGCAATAAAAGTTGGTTTCTCACGGAATTATGTATATGCATTATGCACTGTTGGCAATTTTGATTCTTGTTCTTGAATACAATCTGAATTTTGTGGAAGATTGACAGTAGGAGGAAGAGTAACATGTCACCGTCTTTACAGGAGTTGACGGCCGCCCACTTGATGGCGAGGTGGAGGGCAGCGAGAGCGCTCTCCAGCAAGACGACGGTGCAGGACACCTCCTGCTGCCGGTTGGCGAGTGCGCCGTTGAACAAGAGTTGCTGGCGGGTTGTAGGGTGTCGTCCAGCAAGACGACCGTGGTGCCCGCCTGCGTGGGCACCGTCCAGGACGGAGACCTCTCGCGCTGCGGTGCGGCGAGCGCGCCGTCGAAGAAGGTGCCAGGCTGCTGGGCGCGACGGAGACAAGTGCTCGCGCCGTCGAATTGGCGACGGGCGGACAGGGAGTTGCCGTGCGGCGAAGGAGCCTGGTGGCGATCAGTTTCTGCTTCCGTGATGAAGGTGCCGGTGCCGGGCTGCTGGGCGCGACGGAGTTATTGAAAAATAGATAACCCATGTAACATGGAACCAGCTGAGAGACTAGTTGAATGTATCAAACTTAGAAGCTTCAAAATACTTAGTGACAGCGAGTTGTTGGAAGATATCATCCACACCATTTGTCACATAGGCCCAGAAATCGCCGACGCCATTGCTGCTTCCGCCACTGCTTCCACCGACCTCACATTGCAGCATCTCTGAGCCTGGAATCATCGCACCCATCGGATGTCTTTGCCGCTCACCATACCCAACCAATCTCAACATTCACCCTCAAGCTCAGCCCTATACGCTCACCGTCTCTGCCGTTGGGTTTGAGGGTTAGGAACGAAACCTGGGAAACACGATTTGTGATTTTCCGTTTAACAGAAACGATGACCTATCCTGCTAAATTCGACATGATGCAGCAGCTAAGGCGCGTCTCCCTTCTAGCATGTCATAACACGTGTCGTCTCCATGGCCACTCTATACTGATACCAATCCGCAAGACAAGTTCCAGTACCGTGGTTTCACAAGTTGCAAGTTCTGAATTGATTCATGTAATTACCTCCCAAAAAATGCACTCCTTACAATATTATAGGATCTCACCTTAATTTTCCGAGGATTATAGGATCTCACCTAATATTATAGGATTTGACCCATATCTTCTTTTTAAAATGTAATAATAATCGTAATCATAACCGGTCGAGTGCTCTTTCCAAAGGCGGTACCCAGGCAAAGAATGCTATAGTGTGAAGCATCCGGCTATCCTAGTAAGTTCTCTTCGGAATTCCTGTCTTGGTGCGCCATCTTAATAATTTTTATTTCCCAGACCATCCCGTTTCATAAGCTTGAGGACGAGTGTGTACTCACCTTTACCATCATCACGGAGAGCGAAGACGAGGAGGAGTCGGCTCCTACTGGTGCGTCAAGGCTGAGGAACCTGACTAAAGAGGCTGGGTCTCGTCGAGTGTTGCCAAGGGTAGGTCTGTGGCCTCGCAAGATGTCGCAGCAGTGGAACATGGGGTTCCCCTGATGCTGCCAAAGTAGGTCCTCCACTGGGGCCCACCAAGAAGATGGACAAGGCAAGGAGTCAAGTACAGCAGATGGGTTAGCCCATCTGCCTCAAGGACACCCGACAAGTTCGACAGCAAGTCTCTGCGGCTAAGGACCAGGTGACCTTCCGGGTCACCCCCTCGCCCGGAGAACCAGGCGAGATACTCGCGGGTCCGTGCGCCTGGCAGGAGGCCAGGCACGCCCCCGGTCCTCCATCCGTACCACCGAGAGGATAAGATCGCCAGCTCGCCGGAAGCTGGTAGAAGACTTGGACGCCAAGATGAAGGCCGCGCCCTGGTGACGTTGCCACGAGCGCAGTTGGTGGGGCGGGCACGCTTTGTCCGTCCCACCTTTTCCAAGGGCGGACGACCACGCCGCCCTCCTCAGAATGCTTGGAGGAGAGAGTGCCACGTCTCCTCCAAGGACCGCCGAGGGGTTTTCCCGCCAAGATCCCTCATGCCTCTCGCGTGCCCATGTCGGATCCCCTTAGCCTATAAAAGGAGGACGATGGCACCGAGGAGGGGGGAGAGGAACAGAAGCAAGCTAGAGCTCAGGCAAGACTAGATTAGGGTTCGGAAGGTAGAGAGAGAGAGAGATGATCTCCCCAGGGCAGGATCTGCTTTTCGTCTACCTCCGGCCGAAACTCTGCCGGGTTCACCCCAGAACACCCTTGTACACCACACCATGATGAACCTCTCAATCCAGACATGCAGGAGTAGGGCTTTTAGCCTCCGGGCGGCCTGACCCTGGGTAACTCCGTGTGTCCTTCTGTGTTGTTTGCTCTTTCCCTCTCGACGAAGAACTTGGCGACCTTGCTCCCGGGTAAGGCGTCTTCCAGCCTCCTTCGCGCCCCGTGCCGAACCTAAAAAGAGGTATCATCTACTCCCGGTGTCCGTCACCCGAGACACGACACAAGATATCCCAAATTGGACGGGCGAAGCAGACGACGATGAGGTGATTTGGGATTTTTTCTATTTAAAACAAAATGACGATCTGTCTTGGTAAATTCAACTTGACATATGGAGTTTGTGCAATCATTCAAACCGAGACGCGTCTCCTTTGCCAAAGTGGCGTAACACATGTCGCAACCATAGCCACTCTATACTGGTACCAATCCGCAAGACAAGTTTCAGTATCGTGGTTTCACAGACTGCAAGTTCCAAAACTGATTTGCACGTGCGGAATAAGCAGTTTGGTGTCTGTGTAATTACCTCCCAAAAAATGCACTCCTTCTAAATATTATAGGATCTCACCTTTATTTTTGAGGATTATAGGATCTCACCCAATATTATACTAGTATCTCACCGATATCTTCTTTTCCAAAATGTAATAATCGTGATTATTACCCGTAGATTCGACCAGCATAATCTCAACTCTGCTCTATTCGAAATAGGAAAGCAGGCGAAAGCGTCCTCGAAAACCTCAAAAAAGGGAGAGAATTACAAAATCATACCACAATTGAGGCAGGAGTAACGAGTCAGTATCAACACTACTAATTTTTTCAAAATCATACCAACACTTGGGTAAACACAACACGCGGCGCTGATAGCTCGTTTTAAACGCTCTGACAAGGCGGGGCCACTGTCAGGGTTGACGGCCGTTAGCTGCTGCCGTTGGAAATTGTTCTGACTGGTGGGTCAACGCTGCTAATCTGTCTTGGGCGGACCTCGTCGACCATCCGCACCACGTGCCCGACCTTGGCCGCTGCCCGGGCTCGGCGGCCGCGCAGCTCAGCGCCAGCTGCAGCATGGCCACCATCTCCTCCTCGATGCCCTTGTCCTTCATCAGCTCCAGGTCGAACACCTCCGACGTCCACTCCTCCCGCACCACCGACTGCACCCACCGCGGCAGCTCCATCTCCGCCTCCCTCGCCGCGCCGCCGTTGCTGCCGCCAGGGCACCGGCCCGTCAGGAGCTCCAGGAGGACCACGCCGAACGCGTACACGTCGCCCTTCTGCGACGCCCAGGGAGGCGACGGGGGCGCCTCCGGCGCGCGGTACCCGGCCGAGCTCGGCGACGAGCCGCTAAGCTGCGCCAGCCCGCAGTCCGCCAGCCGCGCCTCGCCGGACCGGTCGATGAGAATGTTGGTGCTCTTGATGTTGCCGTGTGCGAGCTTCGGCGTCGTCGTGCCGCCGGCGCGTGGTGGATGAAGGCCAGGCCCCGCGCGGCGCCCGCCGCGATGCGCATCCGCGCCGCCCAGTCCAGCGGCGTGCGCCCCGGCCCTCGGTTACCTGCACGCGACGACAGACATTTGTTCACATTCATTTCAGCAACGACGACGACAGCAAGTGTTCGACGGAATTAAAAAGAATTGGGCGCTTGCCGTGGAGGAGGGAGAAGAGGCTGCCGTTGGGCATGAACTCGTAGACGAGCAGCTTCTCGTCGCGGGCGTAGTAGTAGGCGTTGAGCGGCACGACGTTGGGGTGGCGGAGGCGGCCCAGCACGGCCATGTGGTGCTCGAACTCCTTCTTGCTCGAAGAAGACGCCGACGACGCCGGCGCAGCCGCGGCGTCGCGGAGCCGCTTGACGGCCACGACGGTGCCGTCGTCGAGCACGGCCTTGTACGCGGTGCCGCAGCCGCCCTTGCCGAGCATCTCCGCGGACGCGCGCAGCAGCTCCTCCAGCTCGAACCGCCTCCCGCCGGTCCCGAGCTCCTCCAAAAACACCATCTTTCCCCGCTCGAACGTGCCGCCGCCACCCGCCGCCGCGACCGCGCCCGTGGCGCCGTACGGGCTGGAGGAGTAGACGATCTTCTCGCCCTCGCGGTGGCGCCGGTCGCCGCGCCGCGCGGAGAGCCGTGGCCAGAAGTAGCAGAAGAGCAAGCCGGCCACGAGCCCGACCACCGCGAAATCCGCGGCCACAATCGCCGCCACTGCGCCCCGGCTCATCCTCCCCGCCGGCCTCGCCGAGTCAGAACAGCAGCTAACGGCCGTCAACCCTGACAGTGGCCCCGCCTTGTCAGAGCGTTTAAAACGAGCTATCAGCGCCGCGTGTTGTGTTTACCCCAGTGTTGGTATGATTTTGAAAAAATTAGTAGCGTTGGTACTGACTCGTTACTCCTGCCCCAATTGAATTGTGGTATGATTTTGTAATTCTCTCCAAAAAAGGCCACCACTCCTCTCAACCCCCGCACGCTTCATCACAGGAGCAGACTGCAGAGGAAGACAGGCAGGCAGGAGGGCCCCACCCGCCTTCCGCTCGCTCGCTGACTCCGCCCTCCTCCTCCTCCGCTCCGATTTTAAATTTCGAAACCCCCTCCTCGTCCTCCTCCTCCGCCCTCCCCTTAAACCTCGCTCTGCCACTGGGCGCACGCACGGACGCAGCCAGCTCCGCGCTTGGGGATTCGGCGCTCGAGGCGGGGGACGCGGTGAGCGGGCGAGGGGGAGCACATGGGGTGCCTGTTCGACTGTTTCCGGGCGGCCGGCGGCGAGCCGCGAGGCGGGCGCGCCCGTGCCCAGCTCGTCTCCTCCTCCGTCATCCCCGCTGCGTATCCCAAGGTATTTTTCTCCTCTGCGAAGTGCGAACCCGCGCGTCGATTCTGGGATGCGGATCAGCTCGCTGGGCGTGGAAATTTCGGGCCGCGATTCGTTGGTTAATTTTGTCCGTTCGTTTGTGTCCATCGATCAGGTTGGCGAGAGGAAGGCGGCGGCGTCCCGGAACGCGCTCTCCGCGGTGTTTCTGCGTGAAGGTTGGCAAAATTTCCCTTCCCCTCTACGTGTTTCTCCTTCCCAAGCCGATTCATCCCCGTGGTTTGGTTCTGACGCTGCTGTTTTCGGCTTTGGTGAACTGAAGATGAGGGATCGCAGGCCACGAGCTCGGAGACGAGCCAGGAGGCCGAGAGGAAGAGGAAGAGGGCGGATCGGGAGCTCGGGCAGCACGAGGTATGGCGATCGCTTCTGCGAATCTGGCCCGGTTCAGATCTGTTCCCTTGCTAATCTATTGCCACTTGAGCTGAATTTTGTCTGACTAGTCACGCTCCGGCATGTGTAGCAGTAAGCTTGTTCTATTCTTCTTTTGTTTGTCATAGTTTAACCTCCTATCCAGCATTTTCAGTAAAAAGGTCATTCTGTGTACATCTATGCAGCACCGATACGGATACGCGTATCGGTATCGGGCCGATACGGATACGGAGATACGACATTTTGAAAAAGCGTCGATACGAGGATACGTTTTCATAGTCTTTAAAATAAATTAATACATGTAGTAGCTAGAGGTGCCAACGTGATTACATAAATTATATTTGCATTTGGTGAGAGCATGAGAGAGGAGGCTGAGAAAGCAGTGTGCTGCTGGCTGCCTGCGACTTGCAAGGGTATCACCAATTCTTTAAATGCTTTATTTACCGATATGTTGCCAATAGGTATCGAACAGGTATCGTGTCCGAATTGGTATCAGATACGGTATCTGACACGGACACGAGCTCCAAGCAAGGTATTCGTGCAGCGTAGGTGTACATGTGCGTGATGTTTGTGGCGTTATCTCTGTCGGGATTCACACTGACATTGCCTGAACCACAATTAGCATTGCAATTGTGAGCTGGCCACTGTTCATTTTTTTCTTGCTTGTACTGAACATATGGGTTCGATGCTTCAAGCCATTACAACTTCTAATCGTACTTATAATGGCATTTGGTGATTTTTATTCTCTTAAATCTACATTGATGTTCGCAGCTAACTGGTGATCTTATATGTGAGGATGATAATTTGTTGTTCATATACATTAGTCACCTGAGTATCACAGAGTGGACACGTAGCAGCAAAATTGACATGTTATTTACTTCTATCCGTTTGCATGTTTTGCACAACAGACTGACTTTCACCGGTATATACAGGCTACTTTCCTCAAAAATGACGATGCACTGTTGGAAAATCCAAATGAAATCAGAAAAGGGCATGAAAACACGGATTCAGTTTATCAGAGCGCAACACATTCAGCAGTTCTACCTGCCTTGTCTGAAAACTTGGATTTCATGGACGTGTTGAAGGCCGAGGATTGCGAAACTCCTCCAGAATCTCATCAGAGCTCCTATCTACCAGATGCTACGAGGTATGCCAAACTTGTGCTATCTGTTGACAATGCTAATGTCTGTATTCTGTTCCCTGCATGTGAAGAGGCTGGAATCCTCACCTTCGCTGTAATGTGTAGTAGATTAACATTTTGGATGTTCCTACTTTTTGGTAACAGATCTTCTTGGAAAGGGTGTGATGCATCAAACCTGCATGAGTTTGAAGCTGTGAGCAAGACTGAAGATTCGAACGGTGTGAATAATGAGTCTCTGATTGACTGCGAAGTAAAGTTATCCAGCATAGATTCATGCTCTTTCACCAGCAATAGTGGTGATATCTATCTGGATATGTCCACGTCTTCACTGTTTTCAACACCTACGAAGGTGATTGCTGAGATACATGCTCCAGCTACTAATGCACCTAACTTGGAAGGGTTGGAAAGTGAGAACAGTTCGCAGCATTTATCTAAAACTCTGAATCCAGCTGGGGATTTCCAAAGTTCTGAGGTATCCGGAGAGGATTTCTTCCAGCTCAATATATCAGACAAGGATCTCAAGTGTGCAAAGACAGGCAGTCTGGTTTCAATTGAACTTCCAATGTCTGATGAATGTTCCCTGTTCCAGAACTCCGAGGGTTCTGCATCATCTTGTAACAAGATAAGCGATAGCATGAGCACAGTTTTTGAGGAGAAATGCCAGACCACTGAGGTAACAGTTCATGCCAGCAGAAAGAAGGTGATTACAAACAGTTGTTCGGACGTGGAATTCCCAAGCTTGTCCGTGTGGTTGAAGCCTCCAAACTCTAGGTCAAGTGACACTGCTAAGAGTTCTGACGATGATAGGCCTATTATTGGAATGGTCGCGGCTCACTGGAAAAACGAAGAGCCAGAGAATTGTACTCCTGAATGGTGGGATGGAAATGGCATTCCTAACTCAACAAATAAGTACAAAGAAGTAAATCCCTTTTCTGATTCTCTTACTTTCTGTTACTTCCGTAGACGTGACTTACCTAGTAATAATGCATTACATGATCAGGATCAGAAGGTTAGTTGGCATGCGATGTCATTCGAGGAGAGGCTTGAAAAGGCTTTATCTGAAGAGAAGTTGCTTTCTCAAAGGTTCAGAATTTTCTTCTACTTCACATCAAATCACAGTTTGGTCTGGCACAATCATTCTTTCATATCATGGTGTAATGTTTCTGTTCGATTTTGGCAGGAAATGCTACAGCGGAAACACATCTCAGTTTTCAGGTGTAGAAGGTGACGAAAGTGATACTGCTGCATCTAAGCATCTACGTGTTGCTGCTTTTACATGATATCTTGATATGCAAAGAGTTATGAAGCTTCCAAGTAATATGGTTTTCTGTTGCCACATTCCTTATTGATGGCTTCTGCACAGTTTTGTTTTCCTCTACTATCCTTCAGTAGGTAGCTTCTATAAGCGATCTATCCGCCGATTGCTTTGTATTAAAGGACCAAATGTTCCAAGTTCCAAGACAAATCAACATTGTTGATTTCAAATATAATTGGCTTTAAGATTCTCAACTAGTGCTGCTGACTATTATGTACTCTTCTTCGTGTGGTCTTTTTATTTTTCTTTCTTGATGTGCATTTTCAGTTCTTGATACTAGTAATCATACAAGGCACGGCTGCCACAAAAGAAAATTATATATTTAAAAACTGCATAAATGATCAATTGTTCCTGTTAACTTGAAAAGGAAGCAAACAATATCTGACATATCGTCTAAGACTGAATTTCTTATCCTTCGCCTTTCTAGTGTCTTCTGTGGTGCCTTTCAATTAAAATTTGCCTTCCCATCCTTGTCTGCAACGCATTTTATAGCTTTTGATTTTGACTGTTTCTAGTCCAACACCACTAGCTAGCTTGGCCATCTTATTAGCTTTGCGAAAAGCAACTTTATGGCCTCTTGGTCAGATAACCCACAGAAATGTGCTTATCTCTTCTTGCAGTTATCCTAACACACTGATGAATATTATAAACTGGATGGGTAATTAACATGAGAAAAATGTCGATCGGATGGATGTTTCCTGCCCTTATAGTATATATATTACAGTTTCTTGAGGTTTTGATGATTTCATATTTAGAAAGTCACATTCAGCCTCCAGAATGGTACACATTTTTCTTTAACTGTTCATGGAGTGACATATGCGAAGATGTCCGCTGAGTTTGATAGATCGATTGACATTTTAATTTTTATTCAACTGTCATGCTTCAAGTGATTCGAGAGCATTGAAATTACAGCATCAACCTGGTACAAGTTTGCTAGGGTGCTGGAAGAGTCAAATCATGGGGCCAGCACAAGAAATCTTGAAAACGACCCATTGATTACTTTTTGTAATGTAACATCGTATAGATAATTCTTGGTCTCAACAAGTGACAAAGTCTATCTGATCTTGTCTATTCCTCGCACGCAAGCACATATCATGCGCAGGTTTGCGTGACTATATGGGGGCGAATCAATTTAGGAGCGACAAAATGAATGTCCACATGGTTCATTATTTTAGCTCACTTAACTCTGAAAGTGACAGTAAATCCGGAGAATCATACCACTTCTTTAGGGCATCTCCACTCGTCCCCCAGCGCCCCCAGAAGCCTTTTTTAGTGCCGGCGCGAAGGAAATTTTACCAGTCGCCCCCCGGACCTCGTTTTGCGCCGTTTTTAGCGTCGTTTCGCGCCGGCGCACCCAAGCCAAACCCAGCGCGCTGGGTTCGCCCGCGGGGGGGGGCAAAAGGCGGCGTGGCCAGACCTGTCGGCGAGGCAAGGCGATTTCCCTCCATATTTTGGCCCTTCCCTCCATAATTTTGCTCTTTCCCTCCATTTCGCCCCACATATACCCTCCCCACCGGCCGATCCCGCCATTTCCCTCAGATCTGGCCGCCATGGCTCCCAGCAAATTCACCGCCCCCGCAACGTCGCCGTCGCTGCCGCGCCCACCGCCGCCGTAGCGAAGGTGAAGAAGCCAAGGAAGCCAAGGGCGCCGATGAAGAGGCCGACGGGCTGGAGCAACGCCAAGTGGATCGCGGACCAGGCGCACCGGAAGTCCGAGAACGCGCACCGCCGGGAGAGGGAGAGGGTGCTGCGGGCCAAGTGCCTGGCCGAGGCTGGCGGCGAAGAAGAGGAAGAAGAGGAAGAGGAGATGGAGGTGGTGGAGGAGCCAACTCCGGCTGCGTCTGCGGCTCCACCGGCCAAGCTGAGGGTCGGCTTCCCTCCTCATCCCCATTTCGCCGGATGGGCCAGCCAAGCTAGCGTCGCCTCGCCGACCGGCTACTCTCCATCCCCGTCGCCGCGCTGGAGCGTGTCCCCGCACCACTACTCCCCTGGGTACACCGACGCTGACCCCCATGGTGGCTTCAACCCCAACGTCGCCTTTCCCCACTGCGCTCCTCCACCGATGATGTACGCTTGCTCGCCGTCGCCGTCGCTTCGCCGCGCCCTCCCTTTCGTCACTCAGCAGGACGCCCGCAGCCTGTTAGGCGGAATGCACGCCGACTCCTTCATGGAGGAGATCATCACACCGGCTCGATGGCGACGGCGGCATGCCCGGGCTTTCTCTCACAAGGTGGGGAATTTTTTTCACAGAGCGGCGGGGAGCCCGGCGGTTCTGGCGGCGGATCTGGTGGCGACACGGTGGGTGAGGAAGACGGGGTCGAGCCGGCGGCCGTCGACGAAGGAGGGGCACCGGCCAAGGGTGACGAAGCCGGCGGCCATCGACCCAAGAAGGTCCCGAAGGTGCCGAAGCCTCCCGCCGAGCCTCGCATCAAGTGGACGGCAAAGGAAGATGTTCTCCTCGCCGAAGCATGGAAGACGGTCAGCCTGGACGCGATCGTCGGCGCCAACCAGAACATGGACAACTACTGGAAGAGGGTCAAGTCGGCATACGATGAGCGCCGATGATTGATCCCGATTACTCCATGTGCGTCACTCCGCGCGGCGAGAAGGCCATGGCCAACCATTAGGCGAACATCCAACATGCTTGCAACAAATGGCATGGCATTCAAGAGGAGGTCGCGAATCGGCCGAAGAGCGGCTCCAACTACGAGATGGAGGTGAGCCTTCCCGCCGTGATTTCCTTTTTTACTTCGCCGGTTTGCTCATTCCGGCCGGTTTGTCATGTAGATGGTCCGGATGTTCGAGGCGTACCGCGACGACGAGAAGGCCGACTTCAAGTTCCTCCACGTCTTCGTCATCGAGGGGTGCGAGAAGTGGGCGCAAGTTCGTCATTCTCTCGGCAAGGGCAAGGAGTACGTCCCGGACGCGCCGGCGGCCGGTGCGGCAGATGGGCGCCTTGACGGCCACAAGAAAGCCAAGGCGGCGAGAGACGGGGCACCAGCGGCGGCGAAGCTCCAAGCGTCCATCGAGACTTGCATCGCCGACGCTCAAACCCACGCCGCAGTGAGAGAGGAGAAGGCGACGCGAGGTGGAAGGCGCTCATGGACAAGGCGGACGTCAAGCTCGACCTCCTCAAGACCGGCACCGCGGCGAAGAAGAGGAACAACGACCTCGCTTTCCTCATGGGAGGCGACCCGGCGGCGATGGACCCCGAGGTCAGGACGTGGTTCATGGCGCAGCGGCGCGTGATTCTCAGCCAGATCGCCCGGCCCCGGCCCCGACCCCGACGGCGACTCCGAGCTCACCACTCCAGCCGACACAAGCTCGCCAGTCCAGCCGACATGAGCTCCACCAGTCCAGCCGACACGAGCTCAGCCACAGTCATGCCGCCTCCGAGCACCGAGCCTATCGCCGAGCCTACGGCCACTCCGAGCTCTGCCCCTGCTCCGACGACCACGCCCATCGAGCTGGACGATGATGCCGAGGTGTCGCCGGCGACCATCTGATCTGCGTATAAGCATGCGAATGTGGCCGTTTCACCAGATCGCTGAACTGCGGCTTGATCCATTCGCCGAACTATGGCTTTTTTGTATGATCGTCCAACTGTGCCTGTTTTGATCGCCGAACTCGGGCTGTTTTTTGGGGGGGAATATGAACTTTCAAATTATGTTGATGTGTGTTTTCGCTGGGGCCGAAACGACTGGTAACTTCACCCCCCCAGGCCCAAGTTTGCAAAAAGGCGACGCACCAAAACCTGGGGGGCCGAACGAGTGGAGATGCCCTTACATTCTGATGGTTCATTATGGAGCAGCAGGGCTGCACTATTGAGCTACAGGATAAATCTGTTACACAAGCAGTCTTGCGTATCAGTAACAAGATGTCTGTTCGAGTGACCTGAACAAGTTGCAGAGTGTTTACACATTGACTGAAGCAAAATAGTTATGTGTTACTGTTACTATCTCATACACACAAATCATACATAGTATCACAAGGAAATATGTTCTACACATTAGATCAGAAGAAAGAAAGTTCTGCCCATGAAGCTCTGCTGAATACTACCGTGGCCTCTGCACCGTGCGGCACAGGCCCTTCATGTCTGTCCCCCACTTGAATCTGTTCTAGATTGTCGGCGAATTCAGTGTGTCTAGCCATCTACATCCTGAACTCCGATGAAGTTTTCGAAGCTCACGGTTTGCAGCTGATCAGGCGTATGATCTATAGTCATAGAATGCTGCTGGATCGTTGACCTCCATCATCCTCGCGATCTCCTCCAAGTACCCTCCGACCTTGTAGAAATCGTTCGTGCCGGTGGCGAGGCGATGGTCATTCTGATGAAAGGCGACGGTCGTCGACAGCGGATTCAGTGCTTTCTGCTCCGGCACAGGCGCGGCGGGTAGGGTGTCCCATTGCCCCTGAAACTGCTGGTTTTGCATGGCGTCTCTGTAGAATAAGTGGACGTTGTTCGCCGTGCTCATCTGGCTAACGTTCTGCTGCTGGGGGATGCACGGAGCGGCGGGGCTGCCGGAGCTAGACAGTTCATGTACTCCTCCCGCCTTCCGACGACTCGAAGCTCCCCGTGTTGGAGCTCGACTCGGCGACTACGGTGGTGGACAGCGCCGGCGCCGGCCTCCACGTCTGCTGCTGCGACTGCTTCCTGTAGGTGATGGTCCTCCTGAAGATCCTGCAGATGGTCCACACCTCCTGCATTTTCGGGCCACACGTCAGATCAGAGGGTCGGTCAATGTTGCACCACACCACACACCCACACGCATGATGCGCCGGACTCGTCGCCCGTTGCAGAACCACACATTTGCGTCCAGCCGTCCACACGTGTGGAACTGGATATGGAAATTCTGGAAGAACATGCGTGGACTACTTACAGCTTCCTGCATGCTTGGGGAGGCGTTGTTGGTGGCGGCCGGCGGGAGCCGGAACTCGTGCATCATCCAGTCGGTCTTGGTGCCCTTGCCGGCGCTGCCGCGGTAGTAGACGAGGGACTTCTTGAGCCCAATGGACTCGCCGGAGCTTCCACCGGCGGCGGAGTAGATCGGCCGGTCGATGCCCGTGGCCTTCCAGAACCCGGAGCCGGTGACTCTGTTGGGACGGACGCTGTTCCGATACTTCCTCCCCCTCAGACAGAAGAAGTACCACTCTTTCTCGCCACCAACCGTGCTCGCCTCTGCACAAAGGGATTGCGCTCCGTCAGATAAATGATGATAAGTGAAGCCCTGAATTTGTGCATCAACGCTAGTGAAATGATGGATAAGTGACTAGGAACAAGATCAATAAGATGCATGAGCATGATAATGGTGCATGGACAGAGGGAACTTACTGGGGAGATCCCATGGGTCGTGCTTGTAGATATCCATCTCCCGGATGACCTCTATTCTGAGCGCCTTCCTCGCCACCTTCCGCCGGAGGTAGAAGGTCACGAGCTCCTCGTCGGTCGGGTGGAACCGGTACCCCGGAAGCATCACGTCCTCGTCCTCCTCCTCCTCCTCGTGTCCGGCGGCCCCGAGCAGCACCTCCCCGTCGCTCTTCACTCTCTCCATGGCGTTGATTTCCTCCTTGGCTACCATGGACACCATCTCGATCTCTATATGATCTAGCTAGCTCCTCCTGTGATCTTGCCTTTGTCTCGCGGCCTTCTGGAACGTTTATACGTCTTTGCTTGCTGCTGTGCTTTGGTGCGTGGTTCTAAATTTGGATCTTCTTGATGCAGTCTATCTCCTCGTGCTGCGTGTACACGGAGTATATATAGCTACCAAGCTCCCTTGAATGGCCTTGGAGTTAGGAGATGGAGGAGCAAGCTTCCATGGGGTTATAAATGGGGAGAAAGAGCAGGCTACGCGAGAAGCTAGGGATCGGCGAGGTGACATATCTGGTCCAAGTCGCTGGGTTTGAATCATCTTTGGCCACAGTCGTCCATCTTGACGAATCTTCACAGCAGCAGCTTAACTGCAATAGTACTGGCTAGGTACCTGTTGTGTTACTCTCCAGCTCCTCGTGTGGTTGTTTTGTGAGTGTAGAAAAAGTCACTGGATGGTGAAAAGTTTGGGAAGAAATAAAAAAGGGCATGAGCTCATATAGCCTTTGACTGGGTTCTGGATTAGCAGAGAGAACGGAATATTTGTGGACGTATTCGGTTTTTTGTGTCAAGGGTTTGTCCTTCGCTCCGCAATCTAGAGACGCAGATGGAGATCTTGATTCAAGACTTATCTCTTTGTGATGACGCACGCGATTGCATTGCTAACTAAGTAAAGGGTTGATAAATCGAACCGAACTGTTTCTGACTTGGACACTTGGTGCAATGTTGTCGATCGGAGAAGAAAATGTAAAAATTCAGGGGAGCAATGTTGACTTGGACACTTGGTGCAACGTGGTGGAGTAGCAAGTAAAGTAGGCTGTGCTAAGTCGTTTTGTCATACGCTAAAAAGAAGCATGCACGTGTAATAATCTTCGTTGACATTGAAGCAAATGTGAGCAATGTTGCTATAGCACGTACGCATGTGTTATATGTATGTTCCAGAAGGGCGCGTAACGTGGGTTGTGTTATATATCGTCTGGCTGGTGAATATTACACGCGATTGATAATCTACCGACACATGCTTCCAGTCAAAAGGGGAACTTCTTCTTCTTCGTCTTACTCTTTGCTAGAAAGAACAATTCGATTAAACATTGAGACTTGTGTAAGTATAAAAGAATAAAAATAATCTTTATTCTGAGGACTAGACTAAGAAATCACAATTTTAAAGTCTATCGAGGAATGGCCACTCCCCTTTTTTTCATCAAACCCTCGGCCAAATACGGTTTCAAATTAAAAATATATATATATTTCTCGATTATCCTCATGTTTATGTTTTATCCATGAATTGTACTACAGAAGACAACACATTCAAAAGAGATCATCACTCATACACCAAGACAAACCTAAGATGCTTTCAAGAACTGATTTATAGATTTAACAAACAGAGTTCAGTCTTGGGGTTATCAGTCTGAAAGAGGAGTTTCTAGGCAACCGATTTTCTTCACAAACAAGATGACACATTTCTGTGGCATCCATTCAATCGATCTTTTAACTTTGAGTACAAATATCATTCTTATTATCCATATCTGAAAATTGTAAATCATGCCCATAAATTGACTCAAAAATACTATGTTTACGGTCTTATAAACCGTTTTGGTTTTCACAATATAGCACAGCAGAAATTAGTGGCCAACGACACATTTTAAGGACCATGTGAATGCCCAATACACAGGGAGCAACTAGTTCACCAACTAACATGACGGCCCCACCTGTGGTGGATCGGTAGCAAAAATACGTTTTTAGTGCGTGGTGGAAGAATGTTGGAAATTGGAAGGTTTTAAAAGGACCACGACGCATTCCGAAATTCTTAGTGTCGTTTTCTATGGCCCACCGGACCAGGTCAGCCGCCGATCTGTCCGCAGATGGGCCCACGTACGGCCCGGCCTGCTGTCAATACACGAGCGGAGGGGAGGACTCTTGTGCGTGCTGCCACGTCAACACCACTAAGCAAGCTAGCGTTGAAAGCTAAACAGGATTACCGCTGCGGGTAAGCAGGATTTCCAGCAAATTAATCCTGATCCATATGCATGCATGTGTACTCCACTGATTTGGGCTCGTGCCTAAATAATCATAATCGTGCTTCACTCGTGTGGTACTCCCTCCGTTCCTTTTTACTCTGCATATTAGGATTGTCTTAAGTCAAAAACTTTAAAGTTTGACCAATTTTATAGAACAAAATACCAACATTTATAATATCAAAATGCTATAATATGAAAATATATTCCATGGTGAACCGAATGATATTGGTTTGATACTACAAATGTTGATATTGTTTCCTATAAAATTGGTCAAAATTTAGCAAGTTTGATTTAAGACAAATCTAATGTGCAGAGTAAAAAGAAACGGAGGGAGTACTATACTGCTCCCTCTGTCCAGAAGATATCTCAACTTGGTCTAAATTTGCGTGTATCCAGACACAATTTAGTTTGTAGATACATACTACAAATTTAGACAAAGTTGAGACATCTGTAATCTATTTATGTACGGAGGGAATAAAAGGTTTTCACTATTACCCCATAAATCAAGACAACATATTCTCCACATTCGTACGTACATTCTACTGTATCGCTGTCCATCTATGCGGTATTAATTGCAATCCATGTGTAAAGTTAACCTTCTTACAATACTGTTGAAATTGACTTTTAACAGGCCACGTACGCGCAGTGGCAGAGCCAGAATTACAAACTTCTAATGCGAAATACATGTATTTGTAAGACTTTTGTAATTATTTCGTATAATTTCTAACCTACATATGAAGAGTATGCCATAATGTTGTGTAGTCGGTTCTAGTGAATCTTGTAATTATTTCGCATGATTTCTAACCTACATATATTTGACTACACAGTTCTAGTGTGGCTACGAATGAGCCAGTTATCTACAAGAGGTGACATTACATGGGGACACTAGTAGGAAAAGGCCTACCGCTGGCGGACGGTCTACCGCTGCCGGGCGGGCGTCCGCCAACGGTGATTACGCCAGTGGTAACGTTTTACCGCTGGCGGGCGGCCGTCCGTCAGCGGTAAGGATCGTTACCGCTGGCGGGCACGACTTCTGCCCGCCAGCGCGAGGTTTGGCAGCGCTGGCGTGCAGCCTCGGCCGCCAGCACTAAGGTACCTCGGCCGCCAGCGGTACGCCTCGATGGTAGGAGTTCTGAGAGCGCTGTCCGTCAGCGGTACGCCTCTCTGTCCGCCAGCGGTACATTTTCGTGGTATTTTTTGTTTTTTTTAAATAACGTATTACAGCAATATATCAAAATATTCAGGTAGAGCCGACCAAAATGACAATAATACCACATATAGATGACCAAATTGTGATACACAAATACATAAGTTCATTATCACATGCATTACAAACCATAGTATAGTACCAAAATAAGAACCACAATGTGATACACAAATACATAAGTTGTCATACACAAATACATCACATAAATGATAGAGAACCACAATGTTTAAGAGAGGGCGCGATCGATGAATTGGCGTTTCGATCATCCGGTTGTTGTTGCTCTCTTTCAGTGGCTTCAAGTCCTCTTGGCGTTGACAACTTCCCCACTAGTTTCTTCATTTGTAAGTATACACAAAAGGCAAATAAAAATTTAGCTAGGCAACTAAATTGTTCACATGTCGTGCATAAATAAACAAAGTATACACAAAATAAACTAAGCAAACTTGGAAGAATGCATGCCTCATATAATAGATTGGACACACAAATTCAGGGATGGTGTGAGCGAGCCAGTATGATGCAGAAGATATGTTTTCTTGCATTATAGGTCTCACTCACAACACCCCTGAATAACATAGTGTCACCTCATTTCAATCATCAGCATTGTAAGACTTAGACAAAAGAAGATTCAAAAAAATATTATGCCTCATACTTAGAATATTATGGGAAGCACACAAGGAATTCTGATAACCTTGTCGAACCAAGTAGGAGGCACAGAACTTGTATGTGTGCATGATATAAGGTTCAACAAACTATCAGAATTCATGTAGTGCGCCACATCATTTTAATCATCGGCATTGAAAAAATGAGGTATAGGGACAAATGAAAAGCATGCATGCCTCATACTTAGATTCGGACACACAAATTCAGAGACGGCGCCAGTGAAATCCAGTGGGATGCAGAAAATGTGTATTCGTGCATATCACAGGTTTCACTGACGTCGCCTCCGGATCACATAGTGCCACATCATTTTAATCATCGGCATTGTAAAGGAATGAAGTATTATTGGAAGACTTAGACAAAACAAGATTCAAAAAAATATTATGCCTCATACTTCGAATATTATTGGAAGCACACAAAGAATTCTGATAACCTTGTTGAACCAAGTAGAAGGCACAGAACTTGTATGTGTGCATGATACAAGGTTCAACAAACTATCAGAATTCATGTAGTGCGCCACATCATTTTAATCATCGGCATTGTAAAGGAATGAAGTATAATTGGAAGACTATAGCTAGGCAATTTAAGAGAGATGGTGTAAACTAGAGCTAGGCAATTTAATTTAACAAGAGTACTAAATCGACAACACACCTTTCACTTCTGGCTCATCGTGGTCGGCCTTGACATTGGCTTCGGCGGGAACGGTTCAGAACCATTCAGAGAGTTGAATGGCCTGTCGTCACACTGTTGTGCTATGCGATTTTGTATATCGACATTAGATGGGCATGCACCTTGGTAGTAGAACACCCCGGGTGGCGTTGCACGACAAACATCCGTGAAGATTATTGAAGCAAACCTCATCTGGATTAGAGCAAACTTTTCCGTGATATCAGCATAAGTGGATTTCGCCATGTCTTTGCACCATTTATCCATAGCAACTGGAAATTCTAGTCTTCGGTGATTCTGTAAGAACTGGTCCATCAGATAGATGACATACCATGCCTCCGTCGGACTGCCATGCGTCTTCTTGATGCAGGGTAGATCCACTTTGTGGATGAATGACTTCTTGCCTCGCTTAAGGTTTAATCTTCTTATGATGCCTTCATTTTGATAGCAGTAACCGTTGATAGCATCATCGAGAACACTACCGATGTGTTTGTAGTCTTTCTTCTTCTCTTCACTACCCGCATCGAGATAGAAGGCATTCGACTCTTTAGGGTACAGAACGATGAGGGTGCCGTCTTGGTTCCTGCACAAAACAATGAAAAGAGACCATCATTCGCACTTATGCAAAATTAACGATAAAACGTACGAAAATATGTTATATATGACTTACTTGGGAAAGTAAGGCATGAGAAAGATGTTCATGGTAGTATTTGCAACGAAGATATATTCGATGAACTTTGTCACGCGTGTCCTACCCACCGGGGTGTTCGCATAGCAGTCGGACATGTAGTAGGGGTCGATTATCATGATGTCTCCGGCCGACTTATCATTAAGGAGTTGGTGCGCCATACTTAGCGCAAACAGGCGGACCATGGATCGGTGGAGTGCGAATGTGTTTACGATATTGCCCTTGATATCAAGGTTGTCGTAGTCTTTCGGGAAACGGTACGATGCGTGCAACTTGGAAAGAAGGTGTGTGGCCACATGTGAGTTCTCTTTATCCCTTATGTTCTCCTGGTGATGTTGCCGAAGTCCCGCATAATGCATCCCAAGGCTAAGCCGTACCCTTTTGCATATTTGTTTGGCTCCGAAGGAATCCCATTTGCGTTCACCTCAGTAAATGTCAGTCGACCGCTAGCGAGCTTGTTTCGGCGTCTTGGCTTACGTTGACGCGTTGTTCCGCCAGCAGATGTGGTCTCGTTACCACTTTCTTCGACGGCAGATGTGGTCTCGGGGCCACCTCCACGGCCAGCAGAAGTGGTCTCGTGGCCACCTTCGCCGCCAGCAGTAGTGGTCTCGTGGCCACCTCCGCCGCCAGCAGATGTGGTCTCTTCGCCACCTCCGCCGTCACCAGATGTGGTCTCAGCATCGGAATTGTTCTCCACATCCATCTCGGCATCGGAATTGTTCTCCGCATCCATCTCGGCGTCCATTGACTTCCGAACCATCTTCAAATATGGATCCTCCGGCTCCTTGTTGACTCCACCTCGAGAAGTCCCGGCCTCCATATAGTTAGCCATCTGCGCTCACACACAAAAATTCGTAGTTAGTAAAACAACACTTTAAGGAAAAATTCACTTGGATGGTGATGAAAAGTTCGGGTACTCCATATGTCATAATTTTAGCAAGTCATGCCAAATTTCATGAAAAAATTCGGCATGACCTTTGCTAAAATTATGGAATATGGAGTACCCGAATTTGCCGGAATGGAAATTAATCAACATTCCGGCAATCTCAAGGGTCTCTAGGGTACCTTCAAACAATTCATACATAGCCACAAGGCCGCAATCACAGCCACCATCACAAGCACAATAATCACCATTGAACCATTTTCAAGACAGCCACCATCACCATTTTCGACTAAACAATCACCTAAAAACTAATTTTGAACTTCAAATGTTGGGCTAGACATTTTCACAAACACCTTGTGGGTTCTACATACATGAAGGGGAGGGTGCGGCCGAACCTTGTGTTGGCGCGTGCAGGGGTCGACGTAGGAGGTCACAGTGGTCCAGGGGTCGACGCGGGGCACTCGGGCCGTACACGGGGGCGGCGAGGTAGGAGATGGGGCAAGGGCGGCGCGGGGGAGAGAAGGAGATGCGGGGCGGGGACGACGCGGCCGGAGAGATCGAAGGAGTATGCGGCGTCGCTCGGGGGCAGCGCGGTAGGAGTCACCGGCGGCGTGGAGAATAGGGCGGCGTGGGGGAGAGAGATTGGGGCGGCACGGGAGAGAAAAGGGGAAATTTGGGGGCCGCGCGCGAGAAGAGATTTGGAGAGGGAGGGCGCGGGCGTGGGCCACGTGTAAGTGGCCGAAACATACCGCTGGCGGACGGCTTGTTCCGTCCGCCAGCGGTAAGGTCTGCTTTTTTTATTTTCTGTTTTTCTATTTTTCGTTTATTATTTCAAAAAAAATTGTCTCCCGCGCTGTCGTGCGCTTTCACACCTTTTCGTCTCCTGTGCCGTCGTGTGCGCTTTGGAAGTTGATCAAGCAGCCACACGTGCCGTTTTAATGAGGAGCTTTGGAAGATGATCGGTCGCCGCCGTTTAATGGTGCATTGGAAGATGATCAGCCGCCGTTTTGATTGCTGCCCGGCCGCTGGCCTCCCTCTCTGCCCACCGGCCTCCCTCTCCACACTATATAAAAGGCCACTAATCTCCACATGGCCTAAAGCACACACAAATCTCTCTCTCTAATCCTCTCTACTAGCTATTTCCAATGGATCAGCCACTCGCGCGCGTTCCATGGCCTCGGCCTCGGTCTCGGTTGTACTACTTCGTCAAGGAGGATATGAGCTTCAAGGTATGGGTCACCCTCCGTGCATCACGCGTGGAGAGGTGGATCCGCGACGTGAAGAAGTTCTATCTCGACGCCGCACCGATCAAGTGCGTTGGACTCGACTGCTATGTGAAAGGATAAACTCGATTTACCGGTATAAAGTTTACTATACTAGTTGCTATGTGAAATGATATACTTGATTTTTGACAAAAGTTTCACAAACATTCTTCAAAAAAAGCACTATCATATAGAAACATCTACAAGTTTCAATTCATCTATCGATCAAAATGACCAAGTTATGTCAATTCTCAACGCATAGTTTGTGATAAAGTGCTCATATTCGACACATAAGTGTGTCTTGGTATAGGAATCAATGGTTCCTAAGGAAATTTATAGATTGTTTTTATAAATATAATTTTCCTAGTTATTTTTATTACAGGCTAACTTAGCGCTGGCGGACGCTTTAGTGTGCCCGCCAGCGGTACTGAACTGACCCCTGGCGTACTTTCTTTAGTCAGCCCGCCAGAGGTACTGTCCCTTTTTTTTTCCAGGTGAGCTCAGCCGCGGCCACTACTG
Organism: Poa pratensis; assembly: GCA_947311845.1. Classification (NCBI taxonomy): domain Eukaryota; kingdom Viridiplantae; phylum Streptophyta; class Magnoliopsida; order Poales; family Poaceae; genus Poa; species Poa pratensis. The sequence goes on from CAMZMU010000048.1 coordinate 22,578,330, forward strand.
CTGGCGGCCCTGTCTTTCGTCCGCCAGCGGTACGTTGAGTACCTCTGGCGGGCATACGTGCCCGCCAGCGGTAGTTTGCCCCGCCTCCTCCCAGATTTCTGCTCCTACCGCTGGCGGGCAGTGTTTGTGTCCACCAGCGGTACGTCCAGAACCAGTGGCGGACTCGAAAAACCGCCCGCCAGCGGTTGTATCGCTGGCGGACGAAAATGTTGTCCGCCAGCGGTATGCTGGTGGCTATAAGCCTTTTCCTACTAGTGGGAATGTTTACCCTACGTAAAATTGTCTACACCTGATTGGTGTCACGTTATATTGCTTTTGTGAGACGGAGAAAAGAAGTAGGAGCAACGATAATAAAGTTGTGTGTAATTCTAGAGACATTTTGTATGATGTTAATAGACGAATTATGTAATTTCGCGGCTGTATATACAGACATCACCCTTTTCTGCAAGAAGGTCGGCCGATCTATATTAATGATAAGCCATAGGGAAAGAACCCCAAAAGTAAGAAAAAAATCTGTGAACTATTTAGCGACGAATGAAACCACTGGAGCGAGTCGAATGCGTGCCGCCGTCTTCGCCCCTCTATTACCAGAACCAGGTAAATCTTATCGTAGTAGAGTTCTTTTTAGTAGACATACGAGAAGTTCATCATGATAATGCCGCCCAATGTACCGTCGCAGACCAGTAACCATCGTCAATGATGAGAACCCTAACTCGAAAGAGTCGGACCTACAACTAGTCCAATGGAAATGGAAATCGATTGGACCACGGGATCTCCGCTAGACACACAACTACACGCACCCTGCACTGGCACTAGGCGCACCACCAGAGCGAGGATGCGACGAGAGAAGCATATTCTTACTTCAGAGTATCACTGCCACTTCACCATACCGAAGCAGACACTAGAAATCCAAAAAAAAAAGGAAACCCTCCCACCCGAGGGAGGGTGGTCTGTCACACCCTCCAAGATCCCAAGGGCCAGAAGGCACAATAGACCGACGAAACCGACACCGAGGGGGACGGAAAATCTAGATAGCCTGCTCTCTCCCTAGCGGGCCATACCGGTTTGTGTTGTTGCTTGTTTGCAAAGACCGTATGGACATCAGCTCTAGTTTACACTCATAAATTTTGAAGCTAAATTAGGTAATGCATCGAGATATATTCAGAATACGTCATGGAAAGACATATCGTTTGTATAGTGTAGTATAACACAACAGATGTATGTGAATAAAAACAAAACTACATGTCCTGCAACTACCTTGTCGGCGTGCTGGCCATGTCAGTGAATCTCTCCCACGAAGGAGGTTCACCAACTTCCGCCGGTTCGCTTTTGCCAGGCTTTGTCGCGGCGGGATGGATTGAGGAGACGAAGTGCGGAAGTGAGGGATGGAGAGAGGGGGGGGGGGGGGGGGGGGGGGGGGTGGCAAGCTAGGGTTTGGAGACGGCACGGACGTTTGACCTATAACCGAGTTTGTTTCTTGGTGGAAGGTGAGACTAACCGATTGGAAGCTTTGGAATCTCTACCGTTCCCATGACCACACACGCACACGTACCGCCATGTCCATGTCACCATGCATACCGTCGTACCAGTAATAATTCTCCTGGAAGACTAAAAAACAAGTAAATAATTTCTCCTGGACCTAAACTGGAAATACATGTCGCTCCCTTCGTTTTTCACCTTTCTGTTTACCGAAGCCTCCTGTCCTTTTGAAACCTTCCAAGAGAGAAAAACGGCGCCTTTGAATCGGCTCTTGTCCTCTAGTCAAGAAAGGACGTCGATGCTCCACTTCCCAAGAGAAAAAATTGACACAGGAGAAAAGGCAACCCACGGTGATTTTTTTTTTTTTTTGAGGAAGGAGAAACTCAGTACAAGTTACAAACAGGCCCAGAAAGAAAAGAAAATTACACATAGACCCAGAAACTTGCACAAAGCACCCGAGCCACCTGAGGAGATCACAAACAGATCCAGCGACGAGCCCCAGAAGCCTAGGCATCGCCGGCGACGCCGTACCACCATCCGCCGGAACGCGAGCACCACCACCTCATGTAGACAGCCGCAGAAGCCGTCCGCCGCCGAGCGACGGAACTGAGAGACGATGAACGAAAACGGCCACAGTGCTCGCACCCAGGAACCGCCCTTCTTCCAGCCGCGCCGTCGACGCCGAGGCCAGCCACCCACAGACCCGAACCACCTCCAGTCGCCGCTCCCACGCCTCCACGGCCGGCCGGAGCAACCGTGACGAAGAAGACCACCACATCCAGCAGCAACAAAAGCAGATCAACCTCGCCCACCCACTCCTCCCCTCTCCACCACGGACGGCCAGAGAAGCAGAGCAGGAAGAAGAGACCTGACGAACCACCTCCACAACCTCTTCGGCGACCACGCCGGAACGGGGAACAGAGGGGGAGGACAAAAGCTCAACCACCGCCGCCATCGCCACCGTCTCGATGCCGACGCGAGCCACCCACACACCTACACCTACACCTATACTATACACGCACGGCAGCCGGAGCTCCCCCTACCTCACAACGCCAGAACGGCGGCCGGAGGCAGAGGGGAGCAGCGGATTCGCCGGCGGGAGCAGAGCAACGCGGTCGCCTCCTATTTCGCCTCTCCTCTACTGTAGCGAAGCGATAAGGTGGGAGGAGACCAACCCACGGTGATTTTTACCACATCAATCCACGTTATTTTATTTGTATACATCTACTTGATTAACCAAAGTCGGTGCGTACGATTTATTTATGTCAAATTACGGCATGCAGAGTAATTAGCTAGATAGTGTGAATTGTGAAGTGGAAGCAGCATATTGCCACCTTGTTTTTCTTACTTTAGACATACGTGTGACGTCTCTCTCTTAGTTTACCATGGTTAGAGTGACAGGTGACTAATGGATCCACTACTTTCTTAATCAAATGGATTTATTATTTGGGGGCAAGAGTCGTTCCAGGAAATGCAGTGTTAAGACTGTAGATTAGCTTAATCAGTCCACGCTAATGACTAGTTAACGTATAAGAGTTCGATTCTAATTGTGGAAAATGCGGGCCAGGATAGGCTTGAGGCACTTCTGGACTGAGGGTCTCCATTTCATGGGAGATCCCAGACCGAAATCAATTTTGTTTCTCCCACATACCGAGTAGAAAACTCGGCTGTTTTCTGGGATTTGATGTCGAGGTCCTGGATTTTTCATGATAGATTTCAGACTGAAATCCAAACAAAAAGAAATGATTTGATCTACTCCTGGAGTACAAAGGATTTTTTTTAGCACGTTGGTCATAATCCTGGCAACAGGTGTTTGGTAAACTTTGAAATGTATTCCTTCACGGATTGAGAGAGAAGACATGCTAGGGAAAAAGGACAGATAATTAAGACGTTGTACGGAAATTATGTCCAAACCAGCCATCCTATTACTGTTCAAACGATTACTGGGTGGTAAAACCACCAAAGAATTAGATCCGGTTATTATTTCTGATGTGGTCTCAGATTTCGGAAAATTCGGATGCTAGTGGAATTGTATGTAGTAACCTATCTTGCAAAAAAGATGAGCATATTTCCCCGCAAAAAGGAAGAAGATGAGCATATTATCCCCACTCTGAACCAGACATATACTTTATTTAACCATACATATACATCGGTAGAAGCTGAATTGTTCACTTCTTCCGGTTCGGCAGGTCCCTGCATTTTGTCATGAAAATAGTACAGTGCATGAACCTAGGACCTTTCTGGCCAACTTATAGTATAAGGAGAAAACCAAAAACCGTAAAGCGGTGATGAAAGAAATAGAAATCCAGCAGACAAAAATCTACTTTTGTGCCGAAATAACCAAGGACTGTAGTCTTATCAACATAATCTTGGAGAGTGCACACTTACATATGCAGTCTAGCAACGCAGCTGACATTATCAAGGCGGCAACAGGCCTACACAGGATGAACCTGACTTATGGAACTGACATGACATGAAATTGTTCAAAACATTTATGACTGTTCTTTTTTGCTTCCAGCAGCCAAAATCTTACTATTTGGTCAGAAGGATAACTGCCGCAAGATAGTAGCAACAGCATAACACATAGTGGCCTACAGGATATGCAATTAACATTTGTACTTAATCCTGGACGGGAAAGAATTTCCAGGAAGCAAGCCCTAGAAACAGCCTTTTAGTCGACATGATCGATGAAGTCAAGCAGCCACAATCAATTCCATCCATCGCATTCGCAGTTCAAGGACTTAATTGTTCCTTTCAGGTTGGACCGGCTGTATTTTTCCTGCAACAGCAGAGCCAAGAGAAATGTGAGATATTAACCATATGACTGTTTTCAGGTCTGCTCAAGCAAAAATCCTCATCGCTGTCAGTTGCCTTATGCACTGCATGTTCCGTTCCTTGTTTTTGCGATAGTTCGCCGCCGGCCAGAACTTCGCCGTCAACCGATCCTTAAGTACAGTGGCGGCAAGAATGATGGTCCATCCTTTTGGAAGTTAATTATGCTGGTCCAAAGGACAGAATGATAGCTAGTAGTCAGGAGCAGCAAATGCAAGATGGTCACCCGAGTTCTGATTTTGACTGGACAGAGATAAGGGTTGAAAATTTTGTACTACTAGACTTTGTGTCGTCAAATTTGAACTCGTGGCAGAATATTATGGTTGATACAGTGAGCTCTAGGTCACTGTATGCATGGATTGACCTTCCGGGAACTATGAAACCTAATATCATGAAGTTTCTTCAGAGAGATCTATGATTTGGTCAAGAAATTGAATCCGGTGAGTCACATGATCTGACCATCAACTTGAGCTAACAATGACCAACTACTTAAACAGGCTGCATGCTCAGCGCATGCTGATTTACCCCTAGGAGAGAATATCAAGGCCCAGGGTTGTTTGATAACAGAACAATTACCCAAAAGTGAAAAAGTTACAGCAACATAAAGCTATCTTAGGATTTCCGACTCCAGTAACACCTTTGCCTGAACATATGCCTGTGCTGTGTGTCATGTTTGTCAGATAATATTTCATAAATTACACTATTACTACAAAGTACTGCACCTTGCAATCTATCTTCAGAAAGTTCGATGAAGTCCTTGCATTATCAATGACATGTTGAATTTAGGCAGTTTTCTGTCTTTGTAGGTTCTTTCTGAGTGTGCTCTTAATGAAGAGTTGAACAGAGTTAATGTAAGCTTCATTGTTTGAGGAATGTTTGCTACCACATGGTGATGACTGGTAACAGATTCAACAATGCCATCTCATTATAACCTGGACCGTTTCTGCAGTCATCAACCTGAGACACGACGATCTACTGATGGACAAAATTGGTTGGGACACTGTTGAAGAGCTTCCAATGGAACAACATTCTTCTTCTAGAAGAGGGTAATAAGTTCTTTTGGGTGCCCACAGAGATATGAACTGCAGGGACTCTTTCAATGGAATGCAATAATCTTCTCACGATTCCTACATAATTGAATTGAACTCTGAAATTTCGTTACAAGAAGTTACTTTTGACAGGTTTACAAGAGTTCAATCTTTGGGTAGTTGTTAATTTTCACTAACAGAAGCTAACAGATTTATGCTAGTAAGTTAGTTTTGATACAACAAGATGTGCATATAGAAATGTTCCAAGTCACACCAGACAGACATCTGACCGGGACAAATCACAGTCATTTGATCAACATCTAGCGTGAACTGGAGGTTGAAAGTCAAATAGTCAATGAGTCTTACACTCTCTATGATTCTATTTATAGAACACTGCAATCTCCATGAAGCCCCAATAAGAAATTAAATGCTTGATGTGGAGATCACAGCAAAGAGACATAGTGCAGACTTTTCGACCAGGAATGTCCACTGCTCCTCTACATGATATGCATTGCTTTGACACTGCAACAATATAATTCATCACTGTATGTTGAATTGGATGCTCTGCATTAATCTGGGGGACCGTTCTGGTCCTGCATGGATCGACTTAGATGCTTGTAGGATTTAATAGGAACTTTCTAGAAGAAATGACGCTGAATAATTCTGATAACAGAGACCTTGACCAATGGTCACAGCTTTGGAATTAGGAGGATTTAGGAATTATATCAGTCACAGCCGAAGGTTAGACAAATGCAGAGTAGATCAAAAATTGGCGGTCCTGGTGGAAAGGTCAGCAGATGATCGAGTTACTCGTTATGAAACTTGTATCCTTGTTCAGATGTATGGTACAATCAGCACGTCAATGTTAATAATGTCGATGGAAAGCGAATCGCTACCTCATCGTGATCGATTCAAAGTAACTTCATCTCATTATGCACAGGCTAAAAAATGTTCCCGGATTTCCCCTTCCCCATGAGCATGTCCTTGGCCTCGTTTATCTTGGAGGCGATGTAATGGCTCCCGCCGCCATCAGGGTGGTTGGCTACCATTACCCTCTTATGGGCCTCCTTTATCTTGTCCAGCGCAGCACGCTCTCTGAAAGAACAGTGGAGTTAACAATGACAGTGGTGTATCATTTATGCTGACAGGATTTCAGTGGTTCAGTTAACAAGCATATAAATAAGGGGAAGAAAAATCACCTTACGCCAAGGATCAATGCTGCTTCTCGTCTGCTCATCTCTCTCTCAAATCCACCGGGATAGAACCGACGCACCCGTGGCATCGCCGCACGGATTCGGAAGGCTTGCCATGCCTGAATCATGTATCTGCTTCCTAGTGCAGCAGCAGCGACCGAAAGCCCAGCTACCAGCGGCGTAGCCTGTTGGTATCAGAGAGTATTTTGTCTCACCAGTTAATTCAAGGTGCTAAAATTCAGAACCATACTTTAAACATGAAATTTTGCAAGGCACAAGTAAACTTGTGAGTTGTGAGTGATGTGCAGGTTCAGTTGTACATTCCAATAGACATGAGTAAATTCACTATCATAATTCAAACATAAAATTATACATGACATGTGTAAGCTTGTGGCCTTGTGGGTTGTGTGCAGTTTCAGTTGTGCATCCCAACAGGTACATAAAAACAGAGATTCCATCTCGAAACTCCTAAAACTATCTCAGATACATGAACCAGCCATGACTGCTATCACTGTCAGCATATGGACCAGCTGTGGGGTGCAGGCAAGGGATTACGGCTGCTGCAGTTGATGCAGCCATGCCCCGGACCACCGGACCACACCCGCCGCCGGGACTCAGGGGCCGACCCTCCCACGACCCGATTCAACCCACCCATTAGCACTACTAATAGCAGCCCGGTCGCCGTCCTCCGCCATCAAGGGAGGGACAGGAACCCCCTCCCGAATTGGCCAGACGGAGCAAGCACGAAATTTCCCAGACAGTGTCGCTGCTCCGCCGTACCTTTCATCCAGCCGGCTCGGCTCGGGACCTCAACTAATTGGATTCTACTTGAAGAGATAAGAGAGCTGCGCGACCACCGCTTCTGTATCTAGCGAGGCGGGAGGCGCGGCCGGGGACAGATAGACAGACACGGCGGCAGAGCGACAGCGATAACGTTGAATCTTCTCTAGCACAAGAATCGCTTGAACGGGATGGAAGTACCAGGGGAGAGAAAAAGAGAGGCGTACCATCGGGAACCGTGGGGGGCGGAGCGGTGGCGAGCGTGACGGCCGGACCAAAATCCGTCGATCGGCGAGCGGACTCGCGGGGACTCTAGAGGCGGCGGACCGGAGAGCGCGACTGGAGAAGGTGGGCGGTGACTGTGGATTAAGGCGAGCGCGTGATCTTGCGCAGCAAGAAAGAAACCGAGTGGGGGAGGAGGAGGAGGGGCCGGTTTCGATTTTATCTTTGTTCTTTTCGTTGGTTCTTCTTGGGGAAGAAGCTGAAGAAGAAGATGCGGATGCGGAATTGGTTTCCTCGCGCGGGCGATCCTGATCGATCCAGACGCTTCGGGAGAAGGCTGGACCTGATACACGGTTGTACGCGAGGGCCCGCTTGGCCCGCATAAGAGTTCGATCCCACCGTTGAGCCTTAAGCTGAGCCCAACGCGAATTCATTAGTATGGCAGTTTTAACCTAATCTGAGCTATCGACACAAAGGTTCCAAAACTGAATAGAAATTTTCGAAAAATAAAAATAAGTTTCTTCCATCGAACCCTCAACGTCCGTGCTTCTTCATTCTTTCTCATTTCACTCGATGTAATCCCTTCAATTCTCTAAGCTCCCTGAAAATACAGAGCTGTGGTTGCGTTTGAGATGGCCCCACATCCGTATGCATCAGTGAGTGGAGAGTTTCTACAAAACGGCCGCGCGTTGGTTCGTCGTACCGAACGGCCGCCACAAAAAAGGCAAGGATATGTCCCCCCACGTGACCAAAAAGGGAAAGACCCCTTTCCTGTGAGCCCCATCCCCTGCCTTCTGATTTCCGTCCTCCTCGCCGCCAGGACCCGGTTGCCGCCACGGAGTCCAGCCGCCCATCTCCGGCGCCGGGGACCCTGCTGCCCCTAGCTCCTCGCCGCCGCGGAGTCCAGTCGCCCATCCCTACCACGTGCTCCTCGCCGTCGGGGACCCTGCTGCCCCTAGCTCCGGTGCCGCCCAGGGCCATCCTCTGCCGCTCCGAAATCCCACCCCACGACCACCTCCGGCGCCGCCCAGGGCCATCCTTCCCTAGCTCCGGCGCTAGGTATTTTTTCCCATGGAAGACGAAGAGGCTCCATGGCCACCGATTAGGAGGCGGAATCTCTCAGTGGTTCTTGTAAATAAAAAAAGGAATATGAAATGATTATTGGTCAAATTAGTTGGGGATGATTTTAAAGTTGACATACATCACACGGGGGTGCATGTCTGAAACGGCCGTGACAGCATTACTGAAGATGTGTTACTCACCACTTTTAAAGTTGAAAGACATCACATCAAGTTTCACATATGTCGGAGTAATGGAAGTCTGGCATTACACCGAACCTAGTAGACGAAAAATTACACATGAAGCATGTCAAAAAAGAAAATTACACATGAACAGCGAAAAAACAGAAACACCTTACTGATTAGTACCGATATTTGGTGGAGTAATACTTGGGAGAATTCACGAGACCGCGACCCTTACGCGCTCCTCGGTGGACGGTCTCCACGACGTCAATAAGCTCCTGCTTGTCCTTCATCGCCCAGTTGATCTTGTTGTTGTCTCCCGTCCCCAGATCGATCATGATGCGCTTGTTGCGGAAGAAGAACATCACTGTGAGGCAGGAAAATAATATAAGGGGGGCGGCGAATTTTTTCCAGCTCTTACCAATTTTTAGGGAGGGCCGAAGTACAAAAATGCAACAGTTGGAGGTGTTTTTAGCAAAGAAAGTATGGGGTATATAGAATTTTTCTGCATGTTTGGGGGGCCGGCTCCCTGTCTCCGCCCCTGCCGTCGACGGGCCGTAGAGCTCGTACAGGATGTTGAAGTCAGGGACCTCAAACTCCCCCGCTGTCGACGAGGTAGATCAAGGCGAAGTTCTTGATCGTCTCCACCACCCTCGCCACCGTCTCGTCCATGGCTATGCAGGTCTCGTCCCAGTCGTGGCCGAAGCGGATCATGACGAGGCGGTCGTTATCGGCGAGGTTGGCCTGGTCCACGGCCCATCCCGAGTGCAGGTGCGGCAGCAGGTACGACATCGATCGATGGATCGGCTCGTCGCCGGCTGCCCCCTTCTTTTCTTCCCTCGGAGCCAAAGTGTTGTTCTTTTCTCTATTTTCTCAATATCTTGATGGATCCGTCCGACAGTCGACAAATGATAATGCAGTGAATTACACACAACTTGCGTAACAAATGAAGAAATAACGACATGCTTGGAAATATTTCATGGCTTGAAGAGAAGAGAAGAGACCAGATCTTAGTACAAGCACGTGATCACCGATGCATTTCCCCGGTCACGCAGCCTGCTGACGACCTTGGTTCCTAGGTCGAGCCGGAGGAGCTGATTACTGTTGACCACCCGCACGATAACTGCGCCACTCCTCTCCCCGAACCCTTCCAGATCAAATGGTGGAGGTGAGCTGGCAAGTCCCACCGGCTTCTCGATGATCTCCTCCGTGCCGATCACGAGCTCCCGGCTCCATGTCGCCGTGGACGAGGTTGGCGCCAACGTCCACATCGACATCCCACGACTTTCCGCGACAATCACGCTCAGACGGCCATGCACGGAGGCCAAAAGAAGGTGCTTGTTTTTCTTATAATCCGTCATTGCGGAGAAGCCCCCATGCGGGAGATCCATCGTCGTCGCGGCTTCTGCGGCGACGTCCAAAGCGAGGATCCCGTTCTCGCGGAGATCCGAAGCAAGCACCGCGCAGAGCCAGTAGACAACACGGCCGATGACGACGGCCGGGCGGGGGTGGGCACGCACAAACAGCGGATGCGTAGGGATGGAGGATTCGCGGACGTCTCCCCATTGGCCGTACTTTGAGGAGAAGGTCTGAAAGCACATGTTCCAGTCCGCGACGAGCAGCTCGTAAGAGCCACCGGCATCGCCGTCACTGACGCTGAGGAAGACGTGCGGGTACACCAGGTTGGACACGGCGGTCGGGAGGAGGGTGGTGATCTTGCCGGTGAAGGTGTTGCAGACACGCAGCTCATAGTTGAAAGCATCGTGGCCGGGTAAATAAACTCCGCTTTTCCGGCGGAGGAGGAGCAGGCTGCCGCGCGACGCCACGGGCTCGAACGGTTGCCAGACGCTACGGCTTGTTGTGTCCAGGCGGACGCGGTACTTGGTTCGACATGGGGTGTGGATGAGGCGACTGGCGGGGATCAGACCATGGACGGCGTCGTCGGCGTGCCGTAGGAAGGAGACCCCGAGAAGGAGGCCAGGGTCAAAGCTGCCGCCATCAGCTGCAGATTTGAGCGCGAGGCGGCGGTGGAAGGCCGGGTCGAGGATGGCGAGACGGAGGGTCCTGCAGGTCCTGCCGAAACGGACGATGGTTGTAACGTCAGGGCAGGCGATGATCTCGAGCAGGAGATCGACTGGGAGGGATTCCAACGCCGGCGCCGACGCCGGCGGCTTCTTGCGGCACTCGCGAACGCGCCGTTTGGTAAGCATCGGCGTCGGTTGTTCAGTCTAGGGTTAGTTGTGTGCCCGATATTTTTTCCCAGCTTGAGATACTCGGATGTTAACAAACGTCATAGTGCGGGATATTGACACCAGTTCCGTATTGACACGGTAGAGGTTGTTGTATTCTGATTGTATATGATTAGATCGTTGATTTCTGTTCGCCTTGTACACCAAATTCAAAAAAATAAAAATCACTTCCATCAAGTAAAAAAAAAAGATCACTTCCATCTCATCAAAGTATTCGGGGGAGGTAAATCTTGTTTGGAAAGGTTAGGTTACTTGGTCGCTGTATTTTAACAAGGTGGTGAATTTTCCAAATTTTTCGGGGGCTATTCCGCAGAATCATGCTAGGTAACTTAATATGATTTTTCTCTAGTTTTTAGGCCAAATTATAACACACTTGTCGTTCAAATTTGAATTATTTTTTTGGTAATCACATCAAACTCATTTAATTAATGGAATATAGCTAAAAATCTCAAAAAATAAGAAATATTTAGAGATTGTGATCCAATATAATATGTTTTGTGTGAAAATTGTGAAAGTCCAATTTTCAATCTTATTGGTGGTATCTGCTTCACAAAAGTCACATTTTTTTGCATAGTTTGGCCTATGTGTGGGCGAGGAGCTGTCGGAAAACCCCCCCGAACCTTGCTTGGTGTCTTAATATTTATTTATATAAGTGTGGTAAAAGGTGGAAAGGGCCAATACATAACTCGTAAGTGTGACCCCCTTCACACACAACACTATCCTGCACAAAGATTCTAAAATTGGTCGAGGGTAGTTGGCGAGGCCGGAGGAGTCGAGGACACTCCAGAAGGTTCTTTCGATCTAGGTGATGGTTTGGCAGCCTTCCGTGAAAACTCACGCGAGAAGGGGATCAAAAAGGTGCTCGGGGAGAGATGATGAGAAGGGAGAGGGGCAGAGCAACTGGGCGGTGAAAATTCTTGCCAAGAAAAAAAAAAGAATGAACTATTTATCGGTCAAACTAGTTGAGAATAATTTTAAAGTTGACATACATCACATGGGAGTGCATGTGTGAATACGGCCGTGATAGCATTACTGAAGATATAGTTACTCACCACTTTTAAAGTTGACAGACATTACATAAGCTTCACATGTCGGAGTCGGACTTGCCGGAGTACTGCCAGTCTAGCATTACACTGAACCTAGCAGACGAAAAATTACACATGAACCATGTAAACAAAAATATAGATTAGATCAATATATAAAAGCGTGAAAGAATCACCCCAGATCCGCAGCATCCACGTCGCCCCCTATTCACGGCCGTCTGATCAGCACGATCCAACGTCCAGGAAACGGCCACGTCGCGCCCCCCCCACCCCCCCCCCCCCCCCCCCCCCCCCCCCGCGCGCGTCACTGTTCACAGCTACATTGTTTCCGATTTCTCTACCAATCAGACGCTGACACGTCGCCCCGTCATCACCCGGTGACGCCGGTGGCCAGTCGGTCACACCTCCCGCACGGTTTTTGGCGCAACTTTTTACACGAACCCCCTCGCGAAGGACAGGAACGCAAATCCCGGAAACGGCAGGGTCCTCCGTGCAAAAACGTCAACACACCTCACCCTCTCTCTTCCCCTCTCCCCGCGCAAACCCGAGCTCGCCGGCGCCGCCGACGCGTGCCCCCGCCGCTCCGCCTCTCCCCGTTCAGATCGACGAACACAACGACCTCCGCCGTCGCGCGCTCTCCCTCCTCGCCGACAGGCGCTTGCCGAAATCGACGCGGCCGTGCTCGCAGGCCGCCGCCGCGTTCGCAGGCTGCCAGCGATGCTCCGGCGACCCAAAAGAGGCGGCGCCGCCGCTCCCAGGCACCCCACATCCACGCGCCTCCGGCGAACCCATGCGCCTGTCCCATCTCGCGGTGGCGCGGCGTCGGCGTGCTCCACGCCGCCGCGGCAGATCCCGTCCACGTATGACGTCACGGCGACCTCAGCGTGGGCCCAGGCTGTCAGCGTTTTTCCCTTTTCGCAAAAAAAAAAATACAGAAATTGCGAAATTCCTTACAGGTGGGTCCCTACTACTCCACACAAATTCCAGAAAATGAAAAATATTACAAATTCAATAACTTTAAATTTACACACAGGGAAAAAAAAGAAAAATATAGCAAAATGGTCACAAAAATAAATGCCGACTATTTATGCCATGCGATGAAATTTTTAGATTTAAATATTTTTAAATTTCAAATACCCTTCAAATTTAAACATTCTGTAAACGTAAAAAGAATTCAAACCTGACCGACCTCCAATTTGAACAATTTTTAAAATCCGAACAATTTTTAAACGTAACTTCCTTTGAATTTCAAAAATTTCCAAATTTGAACAATTTTTGAATGTGAACATTTCCAAATTTGAATTTTATCACACGAGCGGGAAAAATATGACAAATATATCAGCATGAACACAAAAAAAAGATTAACTATTTATATCATCTGATCAAATTCTAAATTGTAATACTTCAAAATTTTGAAAGCATTTCAAATATGAGCGTTTAATAAACGCAAAGAGAATTCAAATGTGACAAATCAACATGATCACCAAAAAAAAACGCTGGCTATTTATGACGTATGACCAAATTCCAGATTTGAATATTTTTAAACTTCTAATACCTTCCAAATCTGAGTATTTAATAAAAATATTCAAATTTCAAATATCCTTCAAATCTGAACATTCCGTAAACATAAAAAGAATTCAAACCTAAATGACTTCCAATTTGAACAATTTTTGAAATCCAAACAAATTTTAAACGTAACTTCCTCTGAATTTAAAAAAAAATCCAAAATTGAACAATTTTCGAATATGCACGTTTCCAAATTTGAATTTTACCACACAGACGGAAAAAAATATGACAAATATACCAACATGAACACAAAAAAAATGTTGACTATTTATATCATATGATCAAATTCCAAATTGTAATACTTCAAATTTTTGAATTTTTTTTAAATATGAGCTTTTAATAAACGCAAAGAAAATTCAAAATATGACAAATATATCAACATGAACACAAAAATACATGTTGCTTATTTATGTCATATGATCAAATCCTAAAACTTGAATATTTAAAAAATTTAAATGCATTTCAAATCTGAGCATTTAAAAAACATAAAGCAGAAATCACATATGAATAACTTCTCACTATTAACAATTTTAAAATTTCAACAATTTACAAATCTAAACTTTTTTTAAAAAAAATTCGATACATTAAAATCTGAACAACTTTTGAATGTGGACATTTTCAAATTTAAATTTTTTACACTATGGTATTTACAAATGTGACAAATAGATCAACGTGAACACAAAAAAAAATTGCTCACTACTTATAGCATATGATCAAGCTTCAAATTTGAATACTTCAAAATTTTGAATGCCTTTCAAAACTAAAAGAAGAAATCACATATGAATAACTTATCACTATTAACAATTTTAAAATTCCAACAATTTACAAATCTAAACTTTTTTTAAAAAAAATCGATACATTAAAATCTGAACAACTTTTGAATGTGGACATTTTCAAATTTAAATTTTTTACACCACGGTATTTACAAATGTGACAAATAGATCAACATGAACACAAAAAAAAATTGCTCACTACTTACAGCATATGATCAAACTTCAAATTTGAATACTTCAAAATTTTGAATGCCTTTCAAAACTAAACATTTCATAAACGTAAATAATTGAAATATGAACATCTTCCCAATTTTAACAACTTTTCAAATTCGATCAATTTATAAATGTAAACTTTTTTCCAGTTTCAACAGATCTGAATCTGAACAACTTTAGAGTGCAAACATTTTCAAATTTAAATTTTTCACACCACCGTATTTCTTCTTCTAAACTATTTCCGAAATATGAACAATTTTTAACCGTAAACTTTCTTTGCATTTCAATAATTTTCAAGCCTGCACGATTTTCAAATGCGAACATTTTCAAATTTGAATTTGACCACACGTGCATGGCACATACATTTGAATATTCCAAAAAATTAAATGCCTTTCAAATCTACCCATTTTATAAACGCGAAAAGAATTTCAAATCTGAATAACTTTCCAGTTTGATTAAATTTCGAAATCTAAACAATTTTTAAACGTAAACTTTCTTCGCATTTCAAAAAAAATTCAAATATTCACAACTTTTACATATCGACATTTCCAAATTTGAATTTCACCAAACAGGCACGGCATTTGCCGCGCTAAGTTACCTAGTAGACATGAACAGACAAATTGAAACACACCTTATATAGCTAGTACCGATATTTTGTGGAGTAATCCTTGGGAGCATTGACGAGACCACGGCCCTTGCGAGCTCCTCGGTAGACAGTCTCCACAACGTCAACGAGCTCCTGCTTGTCCTTCATCGCCCAGTTGATCTTGTTGTTGTCTCCGGTGCCGAGATCGATCATGATGTGCTTGTTGCGGAAGAAGAACATCACCGTGGACGGGTCATAGAGCTCGTACAAGGTGTTGAAGTCGGGGACCTCGGCGACGTCGACGAGGTAGATCACGGCGAAGTTCTTGATCGTCTCCGCCACGCCCGCGAGCGTCTCGTCCATGGCCATGTTTCGCCATGCAGGTCTCGTCCCAGTCGTGGCCGAAGCGGATCACGACGAGGCGGTCCTGCTCGGCGACGATGGCCTGGTCCACCGCCCACCCCGAGTGCAGGTGCGGCAGGAGGTACGACATCTTCTCCGCCTGGCCTCGTCGCCGGCTGCTTCTCCTTCCTCGCCGGCTGCTTCTAGATCTCACGGTTCAAGTTCTAGTTAGTAGTTACACGTCCTGTGCATATATATGCACGAGTTGCCAACCAACAAATACCGCCTAAACCTACTCATATAAGACTTCCGAGTAGGACACACACTCGGAGTCTCGGACACCTACACTTTCCTGCTACTACAACGATACTCAGTTGACTACCTTGGCTAGTACTACTCCACACGGACACGGACTCGAGTCAAGTTCAAACCGTACTTAGTGCAACCTGCTTGCTTTAGACTAACTCAACTTGCCAAGTTCGGATTGTTTTCCAACAACCTGCACGCCGAGGTGAAGCGGCATGTATACGTGGTGCTGAATGATAACGAGGACGGCTACGACATCCACAAGCTGGACCTCGACGAATGGCGACGAACACGATGGTGGCGGTGCGCGGGGTGGGTGGGTACAGGCTAGAAGACTACATGTTTAGTGCACTTCTGTTTAAGTGGTTGATCTTTGTATCCATTTTGAGTAATCCGTGATGTGTAAATTGTTAAACCTTTGAAACTTTGTAATTAAATGCGGAAGGTTGTGTGCATCATTTTAATGCAGAGGCCGGCGATTTGCACCCCTTTTCATAAAAAAAAAGGCGAGTGATCGGCTAGGCTTTCCGGTGATTGCGGGTTTGCCGTCTATGCCAACCGATAATTCGGCCTCTTGGCCCCCTCTTTTATGAAAATGGTGCGAACGTCGTTCTATACCAATACAAAACTTGCATGATAGTAATTTTGCGGCACAATAATTTTCCTTCTATATAGTACTCAGTAAAGCCGACTCGTTTATTGTGTAAATTGAAAACTCAACTCGACTCATGTGACAACAAGTCGACCCAACCTGAATCGAGTTGCGAGCTACTTGTTTCACTCGCGAGTATCAAGTTTTAATTCCCGACCTAGCCCCACTTTGTTCTTCAACATGCCTAAGCCATATCTATATACTCCTGGGTGTACATCCTCCTATACTCAATATACCTCACATACGAGGGTATTATACCTCTTTATATTTTTTTATATACCTCATTAATTATTCTAAGATACCTCAATACAAAAAGTATGAAAAAAATTTATCACCATAGTCCTCAATTTTTTCATATACCTTTATTTCATACAAAAAGCAGTATATGTGCAAATAATATAAAATATATAGATTCAAACGAAAATTTCCATGTAACTCACTTTGGGGTATCTACTATTAAGTAATGAAGTATATTAAAAATGATAAAGAGGTATATATGATTCACCTATGTGGTATATTGAACGTGAGAGTACATACGCCTAGGAGTACAGAACCATTTTCCTATATATATATATATATATATATATATATATATATATATATATATATATATATAGGGCAGGACTAAACAGGAACCTACCCTTAAGAGTTCCTATTTAGCTTAAGTAGGAACTATACCTAATTAGGGAAGGAACAGGTCCCAACTCGCAACCCGACCCAGCCACCGTCCCGACCAAATAAATGTGTCCATCCAACCACGTCCCGACCCGCAGAAACTTCCCTCGATCCCCACAACCTTCTTCGTTGCCGGCGCCGGCGAGTGAGCGGCGGCCGCGGCCGACGCGAGGGAGCCGGCGACGGAAACGGCGAGGGACCCGGGCAAGACCACCTTCTTCCCCGGTCGGCGCGAGTGCGCGACCGAGCGAGCGCCCGCCCTCGGGCCTCCCAGCGCGCCGCCCTTCGACCGCGCTGCCCAGTGCTCCTACCGCGCCGCCCTCCACCCTCCAACCGCGCCGCCCGGGAGGGCCCCGTCCTCCGCCTCGCGCCGGCCTGGAGGGCCATCGACCTTGGCCCAGCACCGCCAGGGAGGGCCCCCGACGTCTGCCGCGCGCCGCCCGGGAGGGCTCCCAACCTCCAAGCACGGCTCCCGCGCGTAGGCCCCTGCCCCTTCTTCCTCAGCGCCGGCCCGGCCCCTTCACCACTGCGTGTTGACCGCGCCGCCTTCCTCCCAGCACATCGGCCCCGCCCGCCTCTCCCATCTGCTCTACGGCGTCCGTCTCCTCAGCTCCGCCACGCGGGAGACGCCGACGTCGGCCGTACGGGCTGGGCAGGGCTTCTACTTCAATCGATTAAAATTGATGCAGGCCACCAGCTGCTTCTTGTACCACCGCACCACTCTCGCTCATATAGAAGGCCCGCACACTACCGCCGGAATTTTCTGATTGTGTGGTTCCCAATTTTTCTTTCAAAGTTCAGTTGATCAGTTGTGCAAGTTCAGTACAAAAAAATTACAAATAATACAGCACTCGTGTACACTGCTGGTCTGCTGCTGAAGTGCCGATGTGAGCAGCACCTTGTTCGGAAAAAAACGTTCAGAAAAAAGGTTCACCTTTCTCAGAAAAAAAGTTCATTTGCAGTTAAAAAAAAGTCCATTTCAATCAGAAAAAAGTTCACCTCGTTCCAAAAAAATGTTCAGGAAAAAAGTTCACTTCATATTCCGTCTGAAGGTTCACATGTCATGCGCGAGAAGGTTCACATATCATTGTCGAGACAGTTCAGAAAGCCTCATTCCTAAAAAAAGTTTAGAAAAAACGTTCACTCCGTTAAAAAAAAGTTCACTTCATTCATAAAAAAGGTTCATTTGGTACAGAAAAAAAGTTCATGTGCAATTGCGAAAAAAAGTTCATCTCGTTCCGAAAAAATGTTCAGGAAAAAAGTTCACTTCAAGTTCCGTCTGAAGGTTCACATGTCATGCGCGAGAAGGTTCACATATCATTGCCGAAACAGTTCGAAAGTTTTCACTTCGTTCACAAAAAAAAGTTCACTTCGGTTATAAAAAAGTTCACCTGGTTCAGAAAAAAAGTTCACGTACAGTTGCCAAAAAAAGTTCACCTTGTTCCAAAATTGTTCTGGAAAAAAGTTCACTTTATGTTCCGTCAGAACGTTCACATGAAGTAGCGTGAAGGTTCACTTAGCATATCCGAGAAGGTTCAGAAAGTTCCTGTTTAGCTTAAACAGGAATAGTTTCCTTTTTAGTTGAGTTATATATATATTATATATATATATATAGGTGTCAGCTATTCTACAACCGGTTGTAGATTAAGGATCTACAACCATTTCTATACTTCCCGGAAACAAAACACTGAACTGCTTCCTGTATAGCACCCAATTTAATAGTATTTTTAACGTCATTTCCCAACCATTTGTCGGAATTTAGCAAATGATATACCGTTGAAAAGCTAATGAAATTCCGCAACTTTCTTATCTCACAACATTTTTCCAAATTCGTTACGGTTTGAAACTAATTTTGAAAGTATTCAAATATGAAAATATAACAGCGAACGTATTTTTCAAATATTTTCTCAACCGCTTATCAGAATGATGCAAACAATATGCCGTTGGAAAGCTGTTGAAATTCCGCAACTTTTATACTTTTACGGTTTTTCCAAATTCTTCACCGATTAAAAGTGATTTAAAAAATACACTAATTTGTAGTTAACATATACGGGCGGACCGAATTTTTACCGCTGTTTCCCAACCATTTATCGGAATGATTCAAATGATATGGCGTTGGAAAGATACCGACGATACCCAACTTTTTCATGTTGGTCGATTTTGCAAATTATTTACCATTTAAAAGTAATTTTAATAGTTCTAACATCACAATAACATATATGGGCGGACCAAATTTTGACCGTCGTTTCTCAACCACTTATCGGAATGATTCAAATGATATGGCGTTGGAAAGATACCGATGATACGCAACTTTTTTATGTTGGTCGATTTTGCAAATTGTTTACCGTTCAAAAGTAATTTTAATAGTTCTAACATCACAATATCGGTGTTTCACGGGAGTGCCGAGATCAAATTGACAAGTTTAGCACTTTAATTCGTTATGAAATGCAATACTTATTACAATTAGACTCATATTACACCATATGAAGCCTTTGCTACTGACATTTCAAGCATACAAAGCTCAAATCGACGAGATTATTGTGAAATATTTCCGCCCCGAAGAAACAGAGTACCTGAACTTCTCTCAATCACATACCTGAACTTCTCGTTTGATCCGTCTGTACTGCCGACGTTGTTTTCGTGACTAGTGTTTACTAAATCAGCGATAACTTTCTCATACACTGTCCGTTTTAGGTGTATGACCACTCGAAATGATCAGACTGAAAAGACGCTTGTATTAAATTTACCGGTAAAACCGGTAACGAAAATATCGAAAATCGATTTCTAAGTGGGTTTTTTTTGCTATCAAAGTTCGGTCAAACCATTTTTACCCGTTTGATAAATTATTTAGCAATCTATCCGACCTCGGAATTGAGTGATTCTAGTTGCGTTGGAAAAGATAAAGTCAGGGAGTATCTACTAATAAATGAAAATAAAAATAAAAATATATTTGTAGCTAAGTAGCGACTATTATTCACTAAAACTTGTTCATACCACACTTGTACTTCCCGAAAGTGAGTTTTGTACTTCCCGAATTGTTTATGTGTACTTCTTGTCTGGATACTTACTGTTTTGTTAAACTTTCCGGCAGGATGTGAAATTCACAAACAAAATATCTGCACTTTTTGGGAAACATACTTGAACTTCTTAGATGATGCATATGTACTGCCGACGGGGTACTATTCACTAAAACTTGTTCATACTAAAAATATGTGTAGCAAAATAGCGACTATTATTCATTAGAACTTGTTCTTAACAGACTTGTACTTGATGTCTACGCACTCTTCTATTCTTGTAGACAGTGTTGGGCCTCCAAGAGCAGAGGTTTGTAGAACAGCAGCAAGTTTCACTTAAGTGAATCACCCAAGGTTTATCGAACTCAGGGAGGTAGAGGTCAAAGATATTCCTCTCAAGCAACCATGCAATTAAGATACAAGAAGTCTCTTGTGTCCCCACCACACCTAATACACTTGTCAGATGTATAGGTGCACTAGTTCGGCGAAGAGATAGTGAAATACAAGTAATATGGATGATTATAAGTAGTAACTGCAATCTAAAATAAAGATGGCAGCAAGCAAACATGTAGCAGAACTGGTTGTAAACAGTGTTTCAATGCTTAGAAACAAGGCCTAGGGATCATACTTTCACTAGTGGACACTCTCAACATGTTAGCACAACTGAATGCAAGTAAATGATACTCGGGATTATTCTCCTTCTTGATAACACAAGAGTACTATGTGTAGGGCTGCAAAAGCACTCCTCAAAGTCTGAGTAAACAAACACCACAATTCCCAAGAATAAACCATGATAAATGTCTAAATTATTCATAGAGTCACACAAGTACCCACACTGTCACCTTGATACCGTGTTGTCACAATGACTCCAGAAACTAGATACAATCACTTGAGTAGCATAAACATTACATATAAATTCAGCGATACTAGCAATACTCATGATCACATAAAGATCACACCATGGGAGAGAGAGATGAACCACATAGCTACCGGTAGAGCCCTCAGCCTCGGGGGAGAACTACTCCCTCCTCATCATGGGAGTCAGCACGGCGATGAAGATGGCGGTGGTGTCGATGGAGATGACTCCGGGGGCAATTCCCCGTCCCGGCAGGGTGCCAGAACAGGAACTTCTGACCCCCGAAACGAGGTCTCGCGATGGCGACGGCGCTGCGGAAGTCTTTCTGGAGTATTAGATATATATTTAGGGTTTTCGCGTCGGGGTGACTAAATAGGCGAAGGGGCAACGTCGGTGGGTCCCGAGTGGGCCAAACCACCTGCTCGCGCGCCTGTGGGCCCAGCCGCCCCAAGAGGTGGTTTGGAGGCCGTGGGCCTCCCCCTGGCTTGCCCTTCTGGCTCCGTGTGTCCCTCGGAAAAATAGGAGGTTTGGCTTTTGTTTCGTCGAATTCCGAGAATATTGCCCGAACAGCTTTTCTGGAACCAAAAACAGCAGAAAACAGGAACTGGCACTGTGGCATCTTGTTAATAGGTTAGTCCCAGAAAATGCATAAAATGATATAAAGTGTATATAAAACATGTAGCAATTGGTATAATATAAGCATGGAACATCAGAAATTATAGATACGTTGGAGACGTATCAAGCATCCCCAAGCTTAGTTCTACTCGTCCTCGAGTAGGTAAAACGATAACAACAAATAATTTCTGAGGAGACATGCTTTCACACAATCTTGATCAATATATTGCAAGGCTCATGTCATGAATGAAGTGACTCAAAGCAATGTCTATAGTTTGCTAACAAATAGATAAAGAGTAAACAATGAATCATATAAGCAAAAACTTTTCATGAATAGTACTTTCAAGACAAGCATCAAAAAGTTTTGCATAAGAGGTAACTCATAAAGCAATAGATTCAAAGTAAAAGGCATTGAAGCAACACAAAGGATGATTAAGTTTCAGCATTTGCTTTCAACTTGTAACATGTATATCTCATGGATAGTTGTCAACATAAAGCAATATAACAAGTGCAATAAGTAAACATGTAAGAATCAATGCACACAAAGTTGACACAAGTGTTTGCTTCTAAGATAGAAAGGAGTAGGTAAACTGACTCAACATAAAGTAAAAGATAGGCCCTTCGCAGAGGGAAGCAGGGATTAAATCATGTGCTAGAGCTTTTTAAGTTTTCGAAAGCATATAGAGAGCACAAAATAAGTATTTGAGAGGTGTTTGTTGTTGTCAACGAATGGTAGTGGGCACTCTAACCCCCTTGTCAACCAGACTTTCAAGAGCGGCTCCCATGAAGGACGTTATCTCTACCAGCAAGGTAGATCATCCCTCTTCTCTTTTGTTTACACATGTATTTTAGTTTCTTTATAGATGACACTCCTCCCAACCTTTTGCTTACACAAGCCATGGCTAACCGAATCCTCGGGTGCCTTCCAACATTCACATACCATGGAGGAGTGTCTATTTGCAAATTAAGTTGCTTACTGATAAATCAGGGCAAAACATGTGAAGAGAATTATTAATGAAAGTTGTAATTAATTGGGGCTGGGCACCCCGTTGCCAGCTCTTTTTGCAAATTATTGGATAAGCGGATGTATATGCCACTAGTCCATTGGTGAAAGTCTGTCAGAAGTAAATGACAAGATTGAAAGATAAAACACCACATACTTCCTCATGAGCTATAAAACATTGACACAAATAAGGAGTAATAAAGTTTTGAATAGTTTAAAGGTAGCACATGAAATATTTACTTGGAATGGCAGGAAATACCACATAGTAGGTAGGTATGGTGGACACAAATGGCATGGGTTTTGGCTCAAGTTTTGGATGCACGAGAAGCATTCCCTCTCAGTACAGAGTTTAGGCTAGCAAGGTTGTTTGAAGCAAACACAAGTATAAACCGGTACAGCAAGAATCACATAAAAACATATTGCAAGTATTATAAGACTCTACACTGTCTTCCTTGTTGCTCAAACATTTTACCAGAAAATATCTAGACCTTAGAGAGAACAAATATGCATCCCAAGTCTCAACAAGCTCTACGGTAGTTCTCCACTACTAGGCTTTAACTACATGATGCAAGAGCTTAAACATGATCTACTTGAGAGCTCAAAACAATTGCAAAGTATCAAATCGAAACAAGACAATGATCTACAAGAATGCATATGTCTTTTCCAATACCAACTACTACATGTAGCATTTTCTTTCTTCCAAACAAACACCAATCAATTTATTTAAACATAAACTCTCCAAATGATAATATAATGCAGCAAGAGAGTATTTATAAACAAGTGCTAACAGCTCGAAGAGATGCATGAAAAACAGGAGCTAAAAGCACTGCAGTAGCTAGTTAAGAATACTCAACAAATATAAGTGAAGAACATGAGTATTCACATGAAAAAGCGGAGCGTGTCTCTCTCCCACACAAGGATTGCTAGGATCCGAATTTATTCAAACAAAACAAAAATAAAAGCACACAGACGCTCCAAGTAAAGCGCATAAGATGTGAAAGAATTAAAATATAGTTTCACTAGAGATGACCTGATAAGTTGTTGATGAAGAAGGGGATGCCTTGGGCATCCCCAAGCTTAGACGCTTGAGTCTCTCTGAATATGGTTGGGATGAACCACGGGGGCATCCCCAAGCTTAGGCTTTTCACTCTTCTTGATCACATAATATCACCCTTCTCGCTTGATCCTTGAAAACTTCCTTCACACCAAACTCAAGACAGTTCTCATTAGAGGGTTAGTGCATAATCAAAAATTCTCATATTCTGTAATGATACAATCAATCCCAAAGCTTCTGGACATTAGCTACAGCCACCAATGCTTTGTGGAGCAAAGAAATCCACACAAACACAGTAAAAGAGCGAATGCAAAACAAAAGGCAGAATCTGTCAAAAACAGAACAGTCTGGAATGACGAATTTTTTCGAGGCACTTAAGTTGCTCAGATGGATCTGGCCTAAAATAATGAAAGTTGCGTACATATCTCAGGAATATGCGTGATTTTTTCAGAATTTTTGAATTTTCTACAGGGAGAAAGCTCAAATCGTGACAGCTAAAAATCTGTCACTGCGCAGAAATCCAAATCTTGCATCAACTTTCAATATAGAACTTTACTTGGCACAACAATGCGATAAAATAAAGATACAAAGGAGTTGCTACAGAAGTGACAAAACTCCTTGACTCAAAGAAAAAAAAATAACAGCAAATAAAAACAATGGGTTGTCTCCCATAAGCGCTTTTCTTTAAAGCCTTTTAGCTAGGCATAGTGATTTTGATAATGCTCTCATATGTATAAGAGTTGAATATAAGAGAGCATCAAAAAGCAAATACCAAACACATTTAAGTCTAACCCACTTCCTATGCAAAGGAATCTTGTAAGAAAACAAATTATTGATGCATGAAGCTACTAGCATAGAAAGACAAAACAAGTGCAACTTCAAAAATTTCAACAAAAGAGAGGAGACTTAATATTATTGTGATATATGAAGCCATGTCTCCCTCTCTCATATGAATTTTCAGTAGCATCATTGATAAAATCCACAATATAACCATCACATGAAACATTCTTACCATGATCCATATGCACAAAAGTATCATATTTTCCACACAAGAAAAGTTCTTCTCCTTAATAACAATGGGGCAGGATCATCATAAAGAACTCTAACATGATAGACAAGTTGTATATTAAAGGGATGGTTTTGGGTAATCTCTCTATAACTATGACAAGTTTCATGAGGATGACTGTAATTATAACCTATGTCATAGTATTCTTTATAATAATTATCAAAGACTGGAGGCATAGTATCATCATAAGCAATAGAATAGTCATCTTCCAAACTGTGTTCATTCGTAAACATATCATTATTTTTAATAGAAGGAGATGTATCAAGCATATAATCAGCAATAGCAAAAGGATTTTCAAACACTCATCCCCAAGCTTAGAGCTTTTCATATCATCATTGGAAGAAACATGGATAGTACTAATAGTATGGCAATCATTAATATCATCATTTTCAGAATTGGTACCCCAAAGATTTTCAATATCAAAAGTAGTTTCATTTTCCCAATCATGATCACTAATATAAGTAACAGGCATAGGTTCATCATCAAGTTCAGAATCATCGAATTCAGAATTATAAGTATCAATTGTAACAGGAGCAACAAGTTTGGGAGAAGATACTGTTTCCTCTCTCCTTTTACTCCTCTTCTTCTTCTTTCCCCTCTTCTTTTTATCTTTAGGAGGGAGAGGTTTGAAAGGAAGCTCCTCCATATAACCTGGTTTAGTATTAGAGACAATAGAAGAAACATGGGGGGACTCCTCTCTTTCATTAATGAGAACAAAACACATATTAGTCCTGTCATACTTTGGTAAAGTCTCATCCTTTATAATATTTTGTATGTAGGTGTTAGCATGGCAATTATTAACACAATAGAGATAACATCCATGCAACACACTATTCATATCAAGATCACTCATATCTAACAAGGAAGTTTTTCTTGATAACTCTTCACACCCCAAAAATAATGTAAGTTCATCATGTTGATTAGAAGTGATTGGTGGCTCTAGGTTAATAGTGCCAGAAACAATGCTTGTACGTCACACGTCAGTTGGGAACCCCAAGAGGAAGGTATGATGAGTGCAGCAGTAAGTTTTCCCTCAGTATGAAACCAAGGTTTAATCGACCAGTAGGAAAACGAGGTTTGCTTCGAAGGTGTTGGTGGAGGAGTGTAGTGCGGCGCAACACCAGGGATTCCGGTGCCAACGTGGAACCTGCACAACACAATCAAATACTTTGCCCCAACTTAACAGTGAGGTTGTCAATCTCACCGGCTTGCTGAAAACAAAGGGTTAAACGTATCGAATGGAAATGATGTTTGTTTGCATAAAACAGTAGAGAACAATGATTGCAGTAGATTGTATTTCAGATGTAAAAGAATGGACCGGGGTCCACAGTTCACTAGTGGTGTCTCTCCAATAAGATAACTAACATGCTGGGTAAACAAATTACAGCTGGGCAATTGACAATTGATAAGTGCATATAACATGCATGTGTGAGCTGTGGTGTCTACTATGAGATTCATTTGGGCATTACGACAAAGTACATAGACCGCTATCCAGCATGCATCTATGCCTAAATAGTCCACTTTCCGGTTAACATCCGTACCCCTTCCAGTATTAAGTTGCAAGCAACAGACAATTGCATTAAGTAATGTGCGTAATGTAAACAATACATTCATCCTTGAATAAAGCATTGCTGTTTTACCCCTAGTGGCAACAACACATCTACAACCTTAGAACTTGCTGTCACTATCCCAGGTTAAATAGAGGTTGAACCCAACTATCATGCATAAATACCCCCTCTTGGAGTTACAAGTATTCACGTGGCCAAGGCTTCAACAAGTAACGGAGAGCATGCAAGATCACAAATGACATAGACATGATAATATAATATTCAGCTCCACATAGGTATCAATATAAGTCAGATCCCAGCAAACACAACATGTAGCATTACAATAAGATGATCTTGATCATGATAGGCAGCTCACAAGATCTAAACATGATGGCACAAGTGGAGAAGACAACCATCTAGCTACTGCTATGGACCCATAGTCCAAGGATGAACTACTCACGCATCACTCCGGAGGCGGGCATGGCGATGTAGAGCCCTCCGGTGATGATTCCCCTCTCCGGCAGGGTGCCGGGAAGAGCTTCAGGAACCCCCCGAGTTAGGGTTGACGACGACGGCGGCAGCGAATATGTTCTGGATGAAAGGCTCGGTGTTTTAGGGTTTTCGCGTCTCGGGGAATAAATAGGCGAAGGGGCGATGTCGGCGGACCCCCGAGGGGCCCAAACCACCAGGCGCGGCTGGGCCCACTGCCGCGCCACCTGGTGGTTTGGCCACCTCGTGGCTCTTCGTCTCTCCTTCGGACTCCGTGTACGTGCTGGAAAAATAGGGACTGGCCTTTTGTTTCGTGCAATTCCGAGAATATTTCCAGAAGTAACTTTCTGAAACCAAAAACAGCAGAAAACAGGGAACTGGCACTGTGGCATCTTGTTAATAGGTTAGTCCCAGAAAATGCATAAAAGTGATACGAAGTGTATATAAAACATGTAGCAAATGGTATAATATAAGCATGGAACAGCAGAAATTATGGATACGTTGGAGACGTATCAAGCATCCCCAAGCTTAGTTCTACTCGTCCTCGAGTAGGTAAAACGATAACAACAAATAATTTCTGAGGAGACATGCTTTCACACAATCTTGATCAATATATTGCAAGGCTCATGTCATGAATGAAGTGACTCAAAGCAATGATCTATAGTTTGCTAACAAATAGATAAAGAGTAAACAATGAATCATATAAGCAAAAACTTTTCATGAATAGTACTTTCAAGACAAGCATCAAAAGTTTTGCATAAGAGGTAACTCATAAAGCAATAGATTCAAAGTAAAAGGCATTGAAGCAACACAAAGGATGATTAAGTTTCAGCATTTGCTTTCAACTTGTAACATGTATATCTCATGGATAGTTGTCAACATAAAGCAATATAACAAGTGCAATAAGTAAATATGTAAGAATCAATGCACACAAAGTTGACACAAGTGTTTGCTTCTAAGATAGAAAGGAGTAGGTAAACTGACTCAACATAAAGTAAAAGATAGGCCCTTCGCAGAGGGAAGCAGGGATTAAATCATGTGCTAGAGCTTTTTAAGTTTTCGAAAGCATATAGAGAGCACAAAATAAGTATTTGAGAGGTGTTTGTTGTTGTCAACGAATGGTAGTGGGCACTCTAACCCCCTTGTCAACCAGACTTTCAAAGAGCGGCTCCCATGAAGGACGTTATTCTACCAGCAAGGTAGATCATCCCTCTTCTCTTTTGTTTACACATGTATTTTAGTTTCTTTATAGATGACACTCCTCCCAACCTTTTGCTTACACAAGCCATGGCTAACCGAATCCTCGGGTGCCTTCCAACATTCACATACCATGGAGGAGTGTCTATTGCAAAATTAAGTTGCTTACTGATAAATCAGGGCAAAACATGTGAAGAGAATTATTAATGAAAGTTGTAATTAATTGGGGCTGGGCACCCCGTTGCCAGCTCTTTTTGCAAATTATTGGATAAGCGGATGTATATGCCACTAGTCCAGGTGAAAGTCTGTCAGAAGTAAATGACAAGATTGAAAGATAAAACACCACATACTTCCTCATGAGCTATAAAACATTGACACAAATAAGGAGTAATAAAGTTTTGAATAGTTTAAAGGTAGCACATGAAATATTTACTTGGAATGGCAGGAAATACCACATAGTAGGTAGGTATGGTGGACACAAATGGCATGGGTTTTGGCTCAAGTTTTGGATGCACGAGAAGCATTCCCTCTCAGTACAGAGTTTAGGCTAGCAAGGTTGTTTGAAGCAAACACAAGTATAAACCGGTACAGCAAGAATCACATAAAAACATATTGCAAGTATTATAAGACTCTACACTGTCTTCCTTGTTGCTCAAACATTTTACCAGAAAATATCTAGACCTTAGAGAGAACAAATATGCATCCCAAGTCTCAACAAGCTCTACGGTAGTTCTCCACTACTAGGCTTTAACTACATGATGCAAGAGCTTAAACATGATCTACTTGAGAGCTCAAAACAATTGCAAAGCATCAAATCAAAACAAGACAATGATCTACAAGAATGCATATGTCTTTTCCAATACCAACTACTACATGTAGCATTTTCTTTCTTCCAAACAAACACCAATAATTTATTAAACATAAACTCTCCAAATGATAATATAATGCAGCAAGAGAGTATTTATAAACAAGTGCTAACAGCTCGAAGAGATGAAAAACAGGAGCTAAAAGCACTGCAGTAGCTAGTTAAGAATACTCAACAAATATAAGTGAAGAACATGAGTATTCACATGAAAAAGCGGAGCGTGTCTCTCTCCCACACAAGGATTGCTAGGATCCGAATTTATTCAAACAAAAACAAAAATAAAACACACAGACGCTCCAAGTAAAGCGCATAAGATGTGAAAGAATTAAAATATAGTTTCACTAGAGATGACCTGATAAGTTTGTTGATGAAGAAGGGGATGCCTTGGGCATCCCCAAGCTTAGACGCTTGAGTCTCTCTGAATATGGTTGGGATGAACCACGGGGGCATCCCCAAGCTTAGGCTTTTCACTCTTCTTGATCACATAATATCACCCTTCTCGCTTGATCCTTGAAAACTTCCTTCACACCAAACTCAAGACAGTTCTCATTAGAGGGTTAGTGCATAATCAAAAATTCTCATATTCTGTAATGATACAATCAATCCCAAAGCTTCTGGACATTAGCTACAGCCACCAATGCTTTGTGGAGCAAAGAAATCCACACAAACACAGTAAAAGAGCGAATGCAAAACAAAAGGCAGAATCTGTCAAAAACAGAACAGTCTGGAATGACGAATTTTTTCGAGGCACTTAAGTTGCTCAGATGGATCTGGCCTAAAATAATGAAAGTTGCGTACATATCTCAGGAATATGCGTGATTTTTCTCAGAATTTTTGAATTTTCTACAGGGAGATAAGCTCAAATCCGTGACAGCTAAAAATCTGTCTCTGTCACTTGCGAGAAATCCAAATCTTGCATCAAACTTTCAATATAGAACTTTACTTGGCACAACATTGCGAATAAAATAAAGATACAAAGGAGTTGCTACAGAAGTTAAAAAATCCTTGACTCAAAGAAAACAAAAATAACAGCAAATAAAAACGATGGGTTGTCTCCCCATAAGCGCTTTTTTTTAACGCCTTTCAGCTAGGCGCAGAAAGTGAAAATCAAGT
>CAMZMU010000048.1:22608341-22761757 GCA_947311845.1 Poa pratensis
TAAATAATGATATAAAGTGTATATAAAACATGTAGCAAATTGGTATAATATAGCATGGAACACGAAATTATAGATACGTTGGGACGTATCAAGCATCCCCAAGCTTAGTTCTACTCGTCCTCGAGTAGGTAAAACGATAACAACAAATAATTTCTGAGAGACATGCTTCACACAATTTGATCATATATTGCAAGGCTCATGTCATGAATGAAGTGACTCAAAGCAATGTCTATAGTTTGCTAACAAATAGATAAAGAGTAAACAATGAATCATATAAGCAAAAACTTTTCATGAATAGTACTTTCAAGACAAGCATCAAAAGTTTTGCATAAGAGGTAACTCATAAAGCAATAGATTCAAAGTAAAAGGCATTGAAGCAACACAAAGGATGATTAAGTTTCAGCATTTGCTTTCAACTTGTAACATGTATATCTCATGGATAGTTGTCAACATAAAGCAATATAACAAGTGCAATAAGTAAACATGTAAGAATCAATGCACACAAAGTTGACACAAGTGTTTGCTTCTAAGATAGAAAGGAGTAGGTAAACTGACTCAACATAAAGTAAAAGATAGGCCCTTCGCAGAGGGAAGCAGGATTAAATCATGTGCTAGAGCTTTTTAAGTTTTCGAAAGCAATATAGAGAGCCAAAATAAGTATTTGAGAGGTGTTTGTTGTTGTCAACGAATGGTAGTGGGCACTCTAACCCCTTGTCAACCACTTTCAAGAGCGGCTCCCATGAAGGACGTTATCTCTACCAGCAAGGTCATTCCCTCTTCTCTTTTGTTTACACATGTATTTTAGTTTCTTTATAGATGACACTCCTCCAACCTTTGCTTACACAAGCCATGGCTACCGAATCCTCGGGTGCCTTCCAACATTCACATACCATGGAGGAGTGTCTATTGCAAAATTAAGTTGCTTACTGATAAATCAGGGCAAAACATGTGAAGAGAATTATTAATGAAAGTTGTAATTAATTGGGGCTGGGCACCCCGTTGCCAGCTCTTTTGAAATTATTGGATAAGCGGATGTATATGCCACTAGTCCATGGTTGAAAGTCTGTCAGAAGTAAATGACAAGATTGAAAGATAAAAACACCACATACTTCCTCATGAGCTATAAAACATTGACACAAATAAGGAGTAATAAGTTTTGAATAGTTTTAAGGTAGCACATGAAATATTTACTTGGAATGGCAGGAAATACCACATAGTAGGTAGG
Organism: Poa pratensis; assembly: GCA_947311845.1. Taxonomy (NCBI): domain Eukaryota; kingdom Viridiplantae; phylum Streptophyta; class Magnoliopsida; order Poales; family Poaceae; genus Poa; species Poa pratensis. Next base: position 22,609,567 of record CAMZMU010000048.1, read on the forward strand.
TATGGTGGACACAAATGGCATGGGTTTTGGCTCAAGTTTTGGATGCACGAGAAGCATTCCCTCTCAGTACAGAGTTTAGGCTAGCAAGGTTGTTTGAAGCAAACACAAGTATAAACGGTACAGCAAGAATCACATAAAAACATATTGCAAGTATTATAAGACTCTACACTGTCTCCTTGTTGCTCAAACATTTTACCAGAAAATATCTAGACCTTAGAGAGAACAAATATGCATCCCAAGTCTCAACAAGCTCTACGGTAGTTCTCCCTACTAGGTTTTAACTACATGATGCAAGAGCTTAAACATGATCTACTTGAGAGCTCAAAACAATTGCAAAGTATCAAATCGAAACAAGACAATGATCTACAAGAATGCATTATGTCTTTTCCAAACCAACTACCATGTAGCATTTTCTTTCTTCCAAACAAATCCAATCAATTTATTTAAACATAAACTCTCCAAATGTTAATATAATGCAGCAAGAGAGTATTTATAAACAAGTGCTAACACTCGAAGAGTGTATGAAAACAGGAGCTAAAAGCACTGCAGTAGCTAGTTAAGAATACTCAACAAATATAAGTGAAGAACATGAGTATTCACATGAAAAAGCGGAGCGTGTTCTCTCCCACCAAGGATTGCTAGGATCCGAATTTATTCAAACAAAACAAAAATAAAAACACACAGACTCCAAGTAAAGCATAAGATGTGAAGAATTAAATATAGTTTCACTAGAGATGACCTGATAAGTTGTTGATGAAGAAGGGGATGCCTTGGGCATCCCCAAGCTTAGACGCTTGAGTCTCTCTGAATATGGTTGGGAAACCACGGGGGCATCCCCAAGCTTAGGCTTTTCACTCTTCTTGATCACATAATATCACCCTTCTCGCTTGATCCTTGAAAACTTCCTTCACACCAAACTCAAGACAGTTCTCATTAGAGGGTTAGTGCATAATCAAAAATTCTCATATTCTGTAATGATACAATCAATCCCAAAGCTTCTGGACATTAGCTACAGCCACCAATGCTTTGTGGAGCAAAGAAATCCACACAAACACAGTAAAAGAGCGAATGCAAAACAAAAAGCAGATCTGTCAAAAACAGAACAGTCTGGAATGACGAATTTTTTCGAGGCACTTAGTTGCTCAGATGGATCTGGCCTAAAATAATGAAGTTGCGTACATATCTCAGAATATGCGTGATTTTTCTCAGAATTTTTTGAATTTTCTACAGGGAGATAAGCTCAAATCCGTGACAGCTAAAAATCTGTCACTGCGCAGAAATCCAAATCTTGCATCAACTTTCAATATAGAACTTTACTTGGCACAACATTGCGATAAAATAAAGATACAAAGGAGTTGCTACAGAAGTAACAAAAACTCTTGACTCAAAGAAAAAAAAATAACAGCAAATAAAAACGATGGGTTGTCTCCCATAAGCGCTTTTCTTTAAAGCCTTTTAGCTAGGCATAGTGATTTTGATAATGCTCTCATATGTATAAGAGTTGAATATAAGAGCATCAAAAAGCAAATACCAAACACATTTAAGTCTAACCCACTTCCTATGCAAAGGAATCTTGTAAGAAAACAAATTATTGATGCATGAAGTACTAGCATAGAATGACAAAACAAGTGCAACTTCAAAAATTTCAACAAAAGAGAGGAGACTTAATATTATTGTGATATATGAAGCCGTGTCCCTCTCTCATATGAATTTTCAGTAGACATCATTGATAAAATCCACAATATAACCATCACATGAAACATTCTACCATGATTCATATGCACAAAGTATCAATATTTTCCACACAAGAAAAGTTCTTCTCCTTAATAACAATGGAGCAGGATCATCATAAAGAACTCTAACTGATAGACAAGTTGTATATTAAAGGGATGTTTTGGGTAATCTCTCTATAACTATGATAAGTTTCATGAGGATGACTGTAATTATACCTATGTCTAGTATTCTTTATAGGAATTATCAAAGACCTGGGAGCATAGTTCATCATAAGCAATAGAATAGTCATCTTCCAAACTGTGTTCCTTCGTAAAATAATTCATTATTTTTAATAGAAGGAGATATATCAAGCATATAATCAGCAAATGCAAAAGGACAAACACATCATCCCCAAGCTTAGAGCTTTTCATATCATCATTAGAAGAAACATGGATAGTACTAATAGTATGGCAATCATTAATATCATCATTTTCAGAATTGGTACCCCAAAGATTTTCAATATCAAAAGTAGTTTCATTTTCCCAATCATGATCACTAATAAGTAACAGGCATAGTTCATCATCAAGTTCAGAATCATCGAATTCAGATTATAAGTATCAATTGTAACAGGAGCAACAAGTTTGGGAGAAGATACTGTTTCCTCTCTCCTTTACTCTCTTCTTCTTCTTTCCCCTCTTCTTTTTATCTTTAGGGGGAGAGGTTTGAAAGGAGCTCCTCCATATAACCTGGTTTAGTATTAGAGACAATAGAAGAAACATGGGGGATCCCTCTTTCATTAATGAGAACAAAACACATATTAGTCCTGTCCATACTTGGTAAAGTCTCATCCTTTAAATATTTTGTATGTAGTGTTAGCATGGCAATTATTCACAATAGAGATAACATCCATGCAACACACTATTCATATCAAGATCACTCATATCTAACAAGGAAGTTTTCTTGATAACTCTTCACACCCCAAAAATAATGTAAGTTCATCATGTTGATTAGAAGTGATTGGTGGCTCTAGGTTAATAGTGCCAGAAACAATGCTTGTACGTCACACGTCAGTTGGGAACCCCAAGAGGAAGGTATGATGAGTGCAGCAGTAAGTTTTCCCTCAGTATGAAACCAAGGTTTAATCGACCAGTAGGAAAACGAGGTTTGCTTCGAAGGTGTTGGTGAGGAGTGTAGTGCGGCGCAACACCAGGGATTCCGGTGCCAACGTGGAACCTGCACAACACAATCAAATTACTTTGCCCCAACTTAACAGTGAGGTTGTCAATCTCACCGGCTTGCTGAAAACAAAGGGTTAAACGTATCGAATGGAAATGATGTTTGTTTGCATAAAACAGTAGAGAACAATGATTGCAGTAGATTGTATTTCAGATGTAAAAGAATGGACCGGGGTCCACAGTTCACTAGTGGTGTCTCTCCAATAAGATAACTAACATGCTGGGTAAACAAATTACAGCTGGGCAATTGACAATTGATAAGTGCATATAACATGCATGTGTGAGCTGTGGTGTCTACTATGAGATTCATTTGGGCATTACGACAAAGTACATAGACCGCTATCCAGCATGCATCTATGCCTAAATAGTCCACTTTCCGGTTAACATCCGTACCCCTTCCAGTATTAAGTTGCAAGCAACAGACAATTGCATTAAGTAATGTGCGTAATGTAAACAATACATTCATCCTTGAATAAAGCATTGCTGTTTTACCCCTAGTGGCAACAACACATCTACAACCTTAGAACTTGCTGTCACTATCCCAGGTTAAATAGAGGTTGAACCCAACTATCATGCATAAATACCCCCTCTTGGAGTTACAAGTATTCACGTGGCCAAGGCTTCAACAAGTAACGGAGAGCATGCAAGATCACAAATGACATAGACATGATAATATAATATTCAGCTCCACATAGGTATCAATATAAGTCAGATCCCAGCAAACACAACATGTAGCATTACAATAAGATGATCTTGATCATGATAGGCAGCTCACAAGATCTAAACATGATGGCACAAGTGGAGAAGACAACCATCTAGCTACTGCTATGGACCCATAGTCCAAGGATGAACTACTCACGCATCACTCCGGAGGCGGGCATGGCGATGTAGAGCCCTCCGGTGATGATTCCCCTCTCCGGCAGGGTGCCGGGAAGAGCTTCAGAACCCCCCGAGTTAGGGTTGACGACGGCGGCGGCAGCGAATATGTTCTGGATGAAAGGCTCGGTGTTTTAGGGTTTTCGCGTCTCGGGGAATAAATAGGCGAAGGGGCGATGTCGGCGGACCCCCGAGGGGCCCAAACCACCAGGCGCGGCTGGGCCCACTGCCGCGCCACCTGGTGGTTTGGCCACCTCGTGGCTCTTCGTCTCTCCTTCGGACTCCGTGTACGTGCTGGAAAAATAGGGACTGGCCTTTTGTTTCGTGCAATTCCGAGAATATTTCCAGAAGTAACTTTCTGAAACCAAAAACAGCAGAAAACAGGGAACTGGCACTGTGGCATCTTGTTAATAGGTTAGTCCCAGAAAATGCATAAAAGTGATACGAAGTGTATATAAAACATGTAGCAAATGGTATAATATAAGCATGGAACAGCAGAAATTATGGATACGTTGGAGACGTATCAAGCATCCCCAAGCTTAGTTCTACTCGTCCTCGAGTAGGTAAAACGATAACAACAAATAATTTCTGAGGAGACATGCTTTCACACAATCTTGATCAATATATTGCAAGGCTCATGTCATGAATGAAGTGACTCAAAGCAATGATCTATAGTTTGCTAACAAATAGATAAAGAGTAAACAATGAATCATATAAGCAAAAACTTTTCATGAATAGTACTTTCAAGACAAGCATCAAAAAGTTTTGCATAAGAGGTAACTCATAAAGCAATAGATTCAAAGTAAAAGGCATTGAAGCAACACAAAGGATGATTAAGTTTCAGCATTGCTTTCAACTTGTAACATGTATATCTCATGGATAGTTGTCAACATAAAGCAATATAACAAGTGCAATAAGTAAATATGTAAGAATCAATGCACACAAAGTTGACACAAGTGTTTGCTTCTAAGATAGAAAGGAGTAGGTAAACTGACTCAACATAAAGTAAAAGATAGGCCCTTCGCAGAGGGAAGCAGGGATTAAATCATGTGCTAGAGCTTTTTAAGTTTTCGAAAGCATATAGAGAGCACAAAATAAGTATTTGAGAGGTGTTTGTTGTTGTCAACGAATGGTAGTGGGCACTCTAACCCCCTTGTCAACCAGACTTTCAAAGAGCGGCTCCCATGAAGGACGTTATTCTACCAGCAAGGTAGATCATCCCTCTTCTCTTTTGTTTACACATGTATTTTAGTTTCTTTATAGATGACACTCCTCCCAACCTTTTGCTTACACAAGCCATGGCTAACCGAATCCTCGGGTGCCTTCCAACATTCACATACCATGGAGGAGTGTCTATTGCAAAATTAAGTTGCTTACTGATAAATCAGGGCAAAACATGTGAAGAGAATTATTAATGAAAGTTGTAATTAATTGGGGCTGGGCACCCCGTTGCCAGCTCTTTTTGCAAATTATTGGATAAGCGGATGTATATGCCACTAGTCCAGGTGAAAGTCTGTCAGAAGTAAATGACAAGATTGAAAGATAAAACACCACATACTTCCTCATGAGCTATAAAACATTGACACAAATAAGGAGTAATAAAGTTTTGAATAGTTTAAAGGTAGCACATGAAATATTTACTTGGAATGGCAGGAAATACCACATAGTAGGTAGGTATGGTGGACACAAATGGCATGGGTTTTGGCTCAAGTTTTGGATGCACGAGAAGCATTCCCTCTCAGTACAGAGTTTAGGCTAGCAAGGTTGTTTGAAGCAAACACAAGTATAAACCGGTACAGCAAGAATCACATAAAAACATATTGCAAGTATTATAAGACTCTACACTGTCTTCCTTGTTGCTCAAACATTTTACCAGAAAATATCTAGACCTTAGAGAGAACAAATATGCATCCCAAGTCTCAACAAGCTCTACGGTAGTTCTCCACTACTAGGCTTTAACTACATGATGCAAGAGCTTAAACATGATCTACTTGAGAGCTCAAAACAATTGCAAAGCATCAAATCAAAACAAGACAATGATCTACAAGAATGCATATGTCTTTTCCAATACCAACTACTACATGTAGCATTTTCTTTCTTCCAAACAAACACCAATAATTTATTAAACATAAACTCTCCAAATGATAATATAATGCAGCAAGAGAGTATTTATAAACAAGTGCTAACAGCTCGAAGAGATGCATGAAAAACAGGAGCTAAAAGCACTGCAGTAGCTAGTTAAGAATACTCAACAAATATAAGTGAAGAACATGAGTATTCACATGAAAAAGCGGAGCGTGTCTCTCTCCCACACAAGGATTGCTAGGATCCGAATTTATTCAAACAAAAACAAAAATAAAAACACACAGACGCTCCAAGTAAAGCGCATAAGATGTGAAAGAATTAAAATATAGTTTCACTAGAGATGACCTGATAAGTTTGTTGATGAAGAAGGGGATGCCTTGGGCATCCCCAAGCTTAGACGCTTGAGTCTCTCTGAATATGGTTGGGATGAACCACGGGGGCATCCCCAAGCTTAGGCTTTTCACTCTTCTTGATCACATAATATCACCCTTCTCGCTTGATCCTTGAAAACTTCCTTCACACCAAACTCAAGACAGTTCTCATTAGAGGGTTAGTGCATAATCAAAAATTCTCATATTCTGTAATGATACAATCAATCCCAAAGCTTCTGGACATTAGCTACAGCCACCAATGCTTTGTGGAGCAAAGAAATCCACACAAACACAGTAAAAGAGCGAATGCAAAACAAAAGGCAGAATCTGTCAAAAACAGAACAGTCTGGAATGACGAATTTTTTCGAGGCACTTAAGTTGCTCAGATGGATCTGGCCTAAAATAATGAAAGTTGCGTACATATCTCAGGAATATGCGTGATTTTTCTCAGAATTTTTTGAATTTTCTACAGGGAGATAAGCTCAAATCCGTGACAGCTAAAAATCTGTCACTGCGCAGAAATCCAAATCTTGCATCAACTTTCAATATAGAACTTTACTTGGCACAACATTGCGATAAAATAAAGATACAAAGGAGTTGCTACAGAAGTAACAAAACTCCTTGACTCAAAGAAAACAAAAATAACAGCAAATAAAAACGATGGGTTGTCTCCCATAAGCGCTTTTCTTTAACGCCTTTCAGCTAGGCGCAGAAAGTGAAAATCAAGTGTTGTCAAGAGAAGAAGCATCAACATCATAACTTGCTCTAACAATAGAGTCAAAAGGTAACTTCATTCTCTTCCTAGGGAAGTGTTCCATACCTTTCTTGAGAGGAAATTGGTACCTTATATTACCTTCTTTCATATCAATGATGGCACCAACAGTTCGAAGAAAAGGTCTTCCCAAAACAATAGGACAAGATGCATTGCATTCAATATCCATAACAATAAAATCAACGGGGACAAGGTTATCTTTTACGTAATAAAAACATCATTAACTCGCCCCAAAGGTTTCTTCATAGCATTATCAGCGAGAAAAACATCCAAATAACAATGTTCCAAAGGTGGCAAATCAAGAATATCATAAAGCTTCTTGGGCAAAACGAAATACTTGCACCAAGATCACACAAGGCATTGCAATAAAAATCATTCACCTTTACCTTAATGATGGGTTCCCAACCATCTTCTAATTTCCTAGGAATAGAAGCTTTAAGTTTCAACTTCTCCTCCCTAGCTTGCAAAAGAGCATTTGTAATATGCTTTGTAAAAGCCAAATTAATAGTGCTAGCATTGGGACTTCTAGCTAATTTTTGCAAGAACATAATAACTTCAGAGATGTTACAATCATCAAAATCAAAATCATTATTGTCAATGGTGGTGGAACCATTGTCTCCAATAGTTTGAAAAATTTCAGCACTTTTATCAGAAAAAGTTTCAGCAGTTTTAGGCAATTTCAAACGCTTAGCAGAAGTAGTAGAGACATTATCAACACCAATAACATTACCATCAATAGTAGGAGGTTTACTAGCATGTGAAACATTAGCATTACTAGTGGTGGTGATAGTACAAACTCTAACTATACTATTCTCTTTTTCAAGTTCTTCCTCTTTTTCCCACCTAGCATGCAATTCAGCCAACATCCTAATATTATTATCAATTCGAACTTGGATGGCATTTGCTGTAGCAAATGACTTATATCTTTAACTTCATTAGGCATAACTTTCAGTTTTAGAATTTCAACATCATGAGCAAGACTATCAACTTTAGAGACAAGATCATCAATTTTTTCAAACTTTTCCTCAACAGTTTTATTGAAAGCTTTTTGTGTGCTAATAAATTCTTTAAGCATAGCTTCAAGATCAGAGGACACACTTCTATTGTTGCTGTAGGAATTACCATAAGAATTGCCATAACCATTTGAAGGATAAGGCTTATAATTGTTGCTACCAAAATTATTCCTATAAGCATTGTTGTTGAAGTTGTTGTTTTTAATGAAGTTTACATCAACATGCTCTTCTTGAGCAACCAATGAAGCTAAAGGAATATTATTAGGATCAACATGAGATCTACCATTCACAAGCATAGACATAATAGCATCAATCTTATCACTCAAAGAGGAGGTTTCTTCAACAGAATTTACCTTCTTACCTTGAGGAGCTCTTTCGGTGTGCCATTCGGAATAGTTGATCATCATATCATCAAGTAGCTTTGTTGCTGCACCTAAAGTGATGGACATAAAGGTTCCTCCAGAGGCTGAATCCAATAAGTTCCTTGAGGAAAAATTTAATCCTGCATAAAAGGTTTGGATGATCATCCAAGTAGTCAGTCCATGAGTGGGACAATTCTTCACCAAAGATTTCATTCTTTCCCAAGCTTGAGCAACATGTTCATTATCAAGTTGTTTAAAATTCATAATGCTACTTCTCAAGGATATAATCTTAGCAGGAGGATAATATTTCCCTATGAAAGCATCTTTGCATTTTGTCCAAGAATTAATACTATTTCTAGGCAAAGAAAGCAACCATTCTTTAGCTCTTCCTCTCAAGGAGAAAGGAAAAAGTTTCAGTTTTATAATATCCCCATCCATATCCTTATACTTTTGCATTTCACAAAGTTCAACAAAGTTATTAAGATGGGCAGCAGCATCATCAGTACTAACACCAGAAAATTGCTCTTTCATAACAAGATTTAATAGAGCAGGTTTAATTTCATAAAATTCTGCTGTAGAAGCAGGTGGAGCAATAGGAGTGCATATGAAATCATTGTTGTTTGTGCTAGTGAAGTCACACAACTTAGTGTTCTCAGGAGTACTCATTTTGAAAAACAAAATAAACTGAATTAAACAAGTAACTAATTTTTTTGTGTTTTTGATAAGAAAGCAAACAAACTAAATAAAAATAAACTAAGCAAGACAAATAACAAAGTAAAGAGATTGGGTGTGAGAGACTCCCCTTGCAGAAGCAATTCTGTTTTCCCCGGCAACGGCGCCAGAAAACGTGTTGGTGGCTCTAGGTTAATAGTGCCAGAAACAATGCTTGTACGTCACACGTCAGTTGGGAACCCCAAGAGGAAGGTATGATGAGTGCAGCAGTAAGTTTTCCCTCAGTATGAAACCAAGGTTTAATCGACCAGTAGGAAAACGAGGTTTGCTTCGAAGGTGTTGGTGAGGAGTGTAGTGCGGCGCAACACCAGGGATTCCGGTGCCAACGTGGAACCTGCACAACACAATCAAATTACTTTGCCCCAACTTAACAGTGAGGTTGTCAATCTCACCGGCTTGCTGAAAACAAAGGGTTAAACGTATCGAATGGAAATGATGTTTGTTTGCATAAAACAGTAGAGAACAATGATTGCAGTAGATTGTATTTCAGATGTAAAAGAATGGACCGGGGTCCACAGTTCACTAGTGGTGTCTCTCCAATAAGATAACTAACATGCTGGGTAAACAAATTACAGCTGGGCAATTGACAATTGATAAGTGCATATAACATGCATGTGTGAGCTGTGGTGTCTACTATGAGATTCATTTGGGCATTACGACAAAGTACATAGACCGCTATCCAGCATGCATCTATGCCTAAATAGTCCACTTTCCGGTTAACATCCGTACCCCTTCCAGTATTAAGTTGCAAGCAACAGACAATTGCATTAAGTAATGTGCGTAATGTAAACAATACATTCATCCTTGAATAAAGCATTGCTGTTTTACCCCTAGTGGCAACAACACATCTACAACCTTAGAACTTGCTGTCACTATCCCAGGTTAAATAGAGGTTGAACCCAACTATCATGCATAAATACCCCCTCTTGGAGTTACAAGTATTCACGTGGCCAAGGCTTCAACAAGTAACGGAGAGCATGCAAGATCACAAATGACATAGACATGATAATATAATATTCAGCTCCACATAGGTATCAATATAAGTCAGATCCCAGCAAACACAACATGTAGCATTACAATAAGATGATCTTGATCATGATAGGCAGCTCACAAGATCTAAACATGATGGCACAAGTGGAGAAGACAACCATCTAGCTACTGCTATGGACCCATAGTCCAAGGATGAACTACTCACGCATCACTCCGGAGGCGGGCATGGCGATGTAGAGCCCTCCGGTGATGATTCCCCTCTCCGGCAGGGTGCCGGGAAGAGCTTCAGAACCCCCCGAGTTAGGGTTGACGACGGCGGCGGCAGCGAATATGTTCTGGATGAAAGGCTCGGTGTTTTAGGGTTTTCGCGTCTCGGGGAATAAATAGGCGAAGGGGCGATGTCGGCGGACCCCCGAGGGGCCCAAACCACCAGGCGCGGCTGGGCCCACTGCCGCGCCACCTGGTGGTTTGGCCACCTCGTGGCTCTTCGTCTCTCCTTCGGACTCCGTGTACGTGCTGGAAAAATAGGGACCTGGCCTTTTGTTTCGTGCAATTCCGAGAATATTTCCAGAAGTAACTTTCTGAAACCAAAAACAGCAGAAAACAGGGAACTGGCACTGTGGCATCTTGTTAATAGGTTAGTCCCAGAAAATGCATAAAAGTGATACGAAGTGTATATAAAACATGTAGCAAATGGTATAATATAAGCATGGAACAGCAGAAATTATGGATACGTTGGAGACGTATCAGTGATCATGTTATCACAATACAAATTTGCAGTAATTGGATTCGAAAGGCTATTATCATGACCTGAACATTGAAAATTAAAATGACCAACTTCATAGCAAAGTTCACAAATAAAAGGATGGAGGTCACAAACTTTTTCACCAAGATCTCTTAGAGCCTTGTACCATGTTCTAGTTTTTCATTCCTATGATGGATACAATATTCATCTTCGATTTGATTAATTCCACAAGGTCTATGCATTCCACAAAAATTAACATGCTTATAAGAAATAGTATTTTCAGAAGTTTGAGCATGTTTATTGCAATCATTAATAACAATTTCATTTTCCATGCAAGTGTCTTTGAAAGGTTCATGATACACGTCCCAATTTTCTTTAGGAACATTAATATGAGAAGCAAAGGTTCTAAAACAATCAACAATAATTTGAGAATCAAGACCATATTTAGCACTAAGCTCTTGAAAACTAGCAGTTTCAACGAAAGACTTAATGCAATCAAATTCATAGTTTATACCTGATTCTTTACCTTTGTCATTCTCCAATCCTCAGCATTGTTTTGAATTCTTTCAAGAATATCCCATCTAGCTTCACCCTTCTTGCTTGTGAAAGAACCATGTGAACATGCATCTACATAATCCTTGTAATGACCTGAAAGCCTTGCATAAAAATTAGTAACAATTATTTCCTCAGAAAGCTCATGGTTAGGACATTTGAGTATTAATGTTTTGAGCCTTCCCCAAGCTTGAGCAATGCTTTCTCCATCATGAGGGTAAAAATTATAAATGTAATTCCTATCTAGATGCACTTCATGAAGAGGATAAAATTTAGAGTAAAAGAGAGATTCAAGCTGTTTCCAATCCGAAGGTTGTTCATCCAGCAGCCTATACCATTCCTTTGCTTTGTCCTTAAGTGACAATGGAAATAGTTTCCTCATGACATTTTCTCTTGATAAACCTGCAGCCTTAAATAACTCACAAAGTTCTGTAAGTTTCGACAAGTGAGCACTTGGATGGATTGATCCATCCCCTGCATACTGATCATTCATAACCCTTTCAACAATTTTCATAGGTATTTTAAAAGAAATACTTTCAACAGGTGGATTTGGAATATCACAAACATCATTAGAATTATCACATATTGGAGACAAAGCATTATCAAGGCAAAATAATTCCTCCATAGCTGAGGAGCAAAAAAGATTATTTTCATATAAACTAGCTTCCCAAGCTTAGGCTTTTCCACGGCCTTAGCAATAATGGTGTCCAAAGAATTTATACTAATAACATTACTACCACTATTATGCAAACAAGCCTCCATAGGTTTTTTAATTTTCTCTTCAAAAGCATCATGTCCTAATTCCATATAAAGTTCATAGAGATCTCTAATTTTTTTGTTGTTTTCCATTAAGCCTAACTAGTGAAAATAAAAACAAGAAACAAAAATAAATAATTGCAGAATCTAAAGGAGATACCTTCCAACACTTACCTCCCCGGCAACGGCGCCAGAAAATAGCTTGATGTCTACGCACTCTTCTATTCTTGTAGACAGTGTTGGGCCTCCAAGAGCAGAGGTTTGTAGAACAGCAGCAAGTTTCCCTTAAGTGAATCACCCAAGGTTTATCGAACTCAGGGAGGTAGAGGTCAAAGATATTCCTCTCAAGCAACCCTGCAATTAAGATACAAGAAGTCTCTTGTGTCCCCAACACACCTAATACACTTGTCAGATGTATAGGTGCACTAGTTCGACGAAGAGATAGTGAAATACAAGTAATATGGATGATTATAAGTAGTAACTGCAATCTGAAATAAAGATGGCAGCAAGCAAATATGTAGCAGAACTGGTTGTAAACGGTGTTTCAATGCTTAGAAACAAGGCCTAGGGATCATACTTTCACTAGTGGACACTCTCAACATGTTAGCACAACTGAATGCAAGTAAATGATACTCGGGATTATTCTCCTTCTTGATAACACAAGAGTACTATGTGTAGGGCTGCAAAAGCACTCCTCAAAGTCTGAGTAAACAAACACCACAATTCCCAAGAATAAACCATGATAAATGTCTAAATTATTCATAGAGTCACACAAGTACCCACACTGTCACCTTGATACCGTGTTGTCACAATGACTCCAGAAACTAGATACAATCACTTGAGTAGCATAAACATTACATATAAATTCAGCGATACTAGCAATACTCATGATCACATAAAGATCACACCATGGGAGAGAGAGATGAACCACATAGCTACCGGTAGAGCCCTCAGCCTCGGGGGAGAACTACTCCCTCCTCATCATGGGAGTCAGCAACGGCGATGAAGATGGCGGTGGTGTCGATGGAGATGACTCCGGGGGCAATTCCCCTTCCCGGCAGGGTGCCAGAACAGGAACTTCTGACCCCCGAAACGAGGTCTCGCGATGGCGACGGCGCTGCGGAAGTCTTTCTGGAGTATAGATATATATTTAGGGTTTTCGCGTCGGGGTGACTAAATAGGCGAAGGGGCAACGTCGGTGGCGTCCCGAGTGGGCCAAACCACCTGCTCGCGCGCCTGTGGGCCCAGCCGCCCCAAGAGGTGGTTTGGAGGCCGTGGGCCTCCCCCTGGCTTGCCCTTCTGGCTCCGTGTGTCCCTCGGAAAAATAGGAGGTTTGGCTTTTGTTTCGTCGAATTTCGAGAATATTGCCCGAACAGCTTTTCTGGAACCAAAAACAGCAGAAAACAGGAACTGGCACTGTGGCATCTTGTTAATAGGTTAGTCCCGGAAAATGCATAAAAATGATATAAAGTGTATATAAAACATGTAGCAATTGGTATAATATAAGCATGGAACATCAGAAATTATAGATACGTTGGAGACGTATCAGTACTTCTCGAAAGTGAGTTTTGTACTTCCCAGATTATTTATGTGTACTTCTAGACGAGATATTTACGGTTTCGTTGAACTCCCGTTGGTGTGTGAAATTCAGTAACAAAATACCTGGACTTTTCTAAAAACATACTTGAACTTCTCGGTTGATGCGTGTGTACTGCCGACGGGGTATTTTCACGATTAGTGTTCAGTAAATCAGCGATAACTTTCTCATACAGTGTCCATTTTAGGTGTATGATCACTCGAAATGTTCAACCAGAGAATACATATCTATTAAATTTACCGGTAAAACCGGTAACGAAAATCACAAAAAACGATATATAATTGGGTTTTCTTTTGCGGTCAAAGTTTGGTCAAACCTTCTTCTTACCACACTTGTACTTCTCGAAAGTGAGTTTTGTACTTCCCGAGTTATTTATGTGTACTTCTATGCTTTATATTTACCGTTTCGTTAAACTTTCCGTTGAGATGTGAAATTCACAAACAAAATACTTATACTTTCCAAGAAACATACCTGAACTTCTTTGTTGATTCGTTAGTACTTCTGATTGTTGCAATCCTGTACTGACTTGTTTTGTGTCGTCGTTTGTTTTTCTAGAACAATATAACGGACTCGGCTGAGTCGTCGTCGACGCGAAGGTAATAACAAGAAGTTCAATTTATTATTATTTTTAATATAATATTATGTCCTGTACATGTACTTCATGTGCTTAAAGTTTGTACTGTCTACGTTGGCAATACTGTACTGCCCTTTGTTTTGTGAGTCTAACTTGTGATTATTTTTTTGTGACTCCTGTTGGTTTTGTGCATCGCCCATATGTGAAGGTAACTAATTCACATGTTTTATTTTTCACCAATTAATGGGAGAAATGTCTAATCCATTGTGCGTTAGCGATGGCGGCGTTGACGGGCGATGAACCCTCCGAACCCTAACGCCACCGAGGCTGAGTCCGCCCGTACGCCGCCGAAGCGGCGACGGGCGACGAAGTCGAGCCGTTGGATCAACAAAATCATGTAATGTGTATTCACTGTGACTTATGGTTGGGGGTGGGGGTGTAGTAATCCCAACTTATATATCTTTACATAGGAGAGATTTAAATCTAATTATTTTGTAGAATTGGATTTATCGAGGCTGAGAGCGTCGACGACGATTCAGCCGAGCCCGTTATATTGTTCTAGCATGTTGACATTCATTATTTGTTTTTAATATATTTTAGAACTAGTAGTGTTGTCATAGTTCGATTTATTATTATTTCTAAGCGGGATATTTATTGTTTCGTTAAACTTTCCGGTGAGATGTGTAATTCACAAAAAATAAATAGTTAGACTTCCCTGAAAAAATACCTGAACTTCTTGGTTGATGCGTCCGTACTGCCGACGGCTATTTTCGCGATTAATATTTAGTAAATCAGCGATAACTTCCCTTGAACTCCTACCTTTTTTGGCTTATTTTCTTTTTGCTCTTTTCATGTTTCTTTACGGCCAGATTTCTAAGATGTACCGACACACTTCTCTCATGCTTATTTTTACATTTACTTTGTGTATTGTCGATCAATGATCTAATTCTGGCTAATTACTTATGTTTTTGTTAAACTATACTAGTTTACCGTCCCATCAACATAAAATGTACTGCCCCCATCAAGTAATTGTACTGCTCGTCATAGACTATGGAAACTTTCGAAGAGCAAATTTAATTTTTACACGCATATACACGGCGGGCACTGTAACACACGTAAGATTGAGATTTCCTAGAAACATTCACTTGCACACACAGTCACAGGCACATACGATCCAGTCAAAAGTGAAACGCACGTACAGGAGGAATTCTCCATCCTTCTCATCTCTCCGTGCGGCAGTTGCAGGGGACGGAAGCTCGTCCATGGCGGAAGACGATGCACTCGCCAGGGAGGACAAGAGCCGTGGCAGGATACCTTGAAGCATACGGGCGCGGGGCACACACGGGAGCTGAGCGGAGGCGGGAATATGAGTCTCGCAGGTCTGCAGATAGCGTGGAGCTGGGCTCGGAAGGATGCCGGCGGCGGGTGGCCGCGCTGGTGGAGGAAGGTCGCGTCGGCGGACGGACGCCGCGCCGGCGAAGGGGAGCCGCTCAGGTGGAGGGAGGTCGCGCCGGCGGCCAGGAGGCGTGCAGGCAGTGATGGATTTGGTCGGACGTCGCGCGCCTCCGCAATTTCGGTCGCGCAGGCACCTACCATGGAGGCTGGGCCGCGGCGACCAGGGAGCCGGGGCATCGAGCGCTTCCTTCGTGGAGGCAGGCCGGCGGCGAGCCGTTCCGGCAGGGGCCGAGGGCGGCGAGCGCTTCCCACGGGGAGGCAGGCCGGTGGCGAGCCGTTCCGGCAGGCGCCGAGGGCGGCGAGCGCTTCCCGCGGGGAGGCAGGCCGGCGGCGAGCCGTTCCGGCAGGGTCGAGGGCGGCGAGTGCTTCCCGCGGGGTGGCAAGCCGGCGGGGAACCGTTCCGGTAGGGACCGAGGCCGGCGGCGCGGGACGGGGAGCAAGAAGGTCTTTATTTCGGACCCATGACATTTTTCCAATGACATCGCTCATCTATAGGTGCGGCCGGTTGTAGATCCTTAATCTACAATCGGTTGTTGAATATACCTGCCCTATATATATATCTATATATAGGGACGTGCTATTTAACACTCAGGGTGTAGAATAAGTTATTCTACACCCACCCCGTATCTTCTGAACCGTAAATGATTTTTACGTCACGTAAATTTTGTATTATGTCGTAAGTCATAAAGAACATAAGAAAATATTGACATGGCATAAAAAATATATTTACGTGGCGTTACAAAAAAAGACAAAAATGCACTTTTTTGCAGTTTTTTATGAGTTTTACGTTATTTTCACATATATTTTGCAATTTTATGTCAATTTTTTCTGTTATAAGTCAACATGAACGTAAATATGTATATACGTAACATATTTTTTTGATGTGATGACATAAACAAATCGTGGGTGCAAAATAACTATTATGCACCCTGGGTGCTAAATAGGGTTTCTATATATACTAGTTGAATGCCCGTGCGTTGCCACGACCCCTCCAAATTGTCAGATGATTCAATTGCAAGTCCAAGTGCTAAAAACAATGTACCGAATCCAATCTCTTGAAAATAGTGCTTTTTTTTTCCACATGGTATTTTTTGTAAGATCAATTAATCATTTACATAAGGCCATATGCATCACTTGATGCAGAGCCTAGGGCTTTTAATCATTTACATAATTTATTTTGTTTTATGGAATCGCAAGTCATGAACACCGTGTACTCGTCTTGTACTACACTAATGCTTTCTTTCTCACATGTGTGGAGGAAAATTTATTTTTCCATGAAGTATACCAATTGAATAAGATTTTCCTTTTTTATTCTCTCTCTAGTATTTTTTTTTTTGGGTACAAACAACTCACTGATCCCACACACTTTGATAGAATGTGCGTTGCCAGGAGGCTGATGGAAGGGTCATTTTCTTTACAACAACAGATCTAAGAATAAAGAGATGAGAAAAAGCGCAAAGCACACATAGAAACCATCTCTGGAACTGCAGCTTTGCTGCTCTGATCAATAATCGTCTTCCAAACGGTAAAGTCGCTGGAATCACTGCTGCGACTTCTTGGATTTGTTTTAGGAGCAAACACACATATATAACAACCATAAGAGCGCAACCAATGGAATATTATAAAGAAAATCATCACTGAGGTTTAGATTAACACCATAGTTATTGTGCCTAACATACAAATTTGAAAACATACCATCCAGAGATGAAAGATATGCAGGGCAACAGTTACATCTCCATCGCCAACCATTCAGTTGGTCCAGTAGAGTAGCGGAGGCAAATGAGCTTACAGGCTGGAGGAGGTTGGATCGTTGGGGTCGGGCACAGGATCGGCAGACATGGCGGAGAGGAAACGATCAAACGGAGGTGGGAATCTACACCAGTGTACTTGGATTAATCACACTGCTATTCTATTTCCGGTGACCAATACTCCTTGTGTTAAACTGAAAGAAATAATTTACAAAGCCAACTACGACCAAATTATTCCCCTTGTCTTATCAATCTGAAGCTACAAATCGTCTATAGGTATGCGATCAGTGCATGCATGGTTTGGTGATCATAGTAAAGAATGAGCGCAAGGTGTTACATGTTACGGCCCAGCGCATGGTCAGCATCTTGTCCGCTAGCTCCAGGACCAGCAGAGTGCGAGGCGGCCTTCGGCAATGGCACCCGTGGCCGTGGCCCCTGGAAAGACTGCTCCTGGCGCCATAGTCTGAGTCGAAAGCGGCACGGCGTCGCTCAGCTCGAGGTGATGATGGGCACGCAAACTGGCGGAGGTGGCTTCCCACGCGAGCACA
The DNA here is from genome assembly GCA_947311845.1 of Poa pratensis. Classification (NCBI taxonomy): domain Eukaryota; kingdom Viridiplantae; phylum Streptophyta; class Magnoliopsida; order Poales; family Poaceae; genus Poa; species Poa pratensis. Next base: position 22,627,691 of record CAMZMU010000048.1, read on the forward strand.
CGGCGACCTTCGTCGTTGCTGCTCGTCGAGCCCCGACGGCAAGCACGCAACGCCAGGAAGCCCACCCGCGCGACTGCACTCTCCTGGCGGCGCTCTATGCAGCCATTCGGGCGCGGCTCGAGGCGGAGACGTGGTGGGAGGGACTGGCGGCGGAAGAACGATGGAATACGCGGAGGAAAGGAAGTCGGCGATGAGGTGGAGGAACTGCCCGATTTGTTCGCAGCGCGATTTGATCTAGTCGTGCGTGCGTGGTATAACTGTCCCCTGCTTTTTTTCTCCTCGCCTTTGTTTTTGCCTTGCGGAATATCAAATCGTGCCTTGAGGGATAGCGGGAAGGAGTGGGACGACGTACGACCATCACCGCCAACTCAGCTTTAAAGAATAGTAAAGATATATATATATAGGGGTAAATTAACAGACCCTGGTGCCCGGGCACCTGGATAGAATACAGTACATTTTGGGTATGTAGATGACACCTATAACTCGGGTATGCACATGTTGGGTATGTAGAATACACCTATATCTTGGGTATGTAGAATACACATACCCATTCTCACGTAGTGCATATATAGCTCTATTAGGACCGAGCCGTAGTGCACTTTGGTTCCATCAAACCTTCTCACGTCATTCTAAGGCCGACGTAATTTCTTTCCCCATTTTTACGTTGCCTGTGACGGTTTATTTCTTTCCAATCGTGGGGTTATCCACCCTGGCCGACCCCCGTAGTTTCTGGGCCTATTCGGAGCGGTATCGGCGAGCGGTTCGGAAGTCGACCGTGTGGCAGCTGCAGGTGGCCTCGTCGGCCGGCGGCAGGAACGAGGCTGGCGGCGCTGCGAGAGCTTTCGGTGGCGAACGTGCGGCAGCTGGGGATGGCCTCGTCGGCCGGCGGCAACGTCGTCGGAGGGGGCAATGCGGGAGCTCTCGCGACACGGTGGGTGGCCTGCACCGCGGGGAGTTGCCGGTGCTGGAGGCTTCGCGCCGTGGTGGGTGTCCTGGACCGCGGCGAGTAGCCTCGTTGCGTCGTCGCCGTTGGGAATTGCGGCTAGTTGCCCCAGCGTCCAGATCCCGTACTCGAGGAGCGGAGTGACGCATCTTGGCTTCTGCAGACCTTCAAGCGGCCGGTGCCCTTGGTGGCGTGCGGCGCTGTGGGTGGCTGCAGGGGTCTTCGAAGCTGGAGGCAGCGGTTCTGCTTGCTGCAGATTTGTTTCTCCTTCCATCACGGAGGTTTGTTCAAACCGTCAGCTATTCTTCGGTACCGCTCCTGAATCTCTGCTCACTCCAGATGCAAATACTTCACGTAATTTTCTTGTACAGTATTAGTATTTTAGCCAATTGTTGAAGGAGCTGCAAATTCGAGTTAGATTTGTTTCAGTTGCAGTGAGGTGGACTCGTACTGATCCTCACCCAGCCTGTCAGTCTTTGATGTATTTTTGGTTTAGTCCGTCCTCAAACCAGGAGTAATCTTGTATAGCATGAATCTTGATTGTTCATTCAGGTTGTTACTTTTTTTTTTGTAGCATAAACGAGATGGGTATGTGCTATTTGGTGAGTACCCATGCGATTGTAGCTATGCAGATATGAATGTGATATTCAGTAACATTACTGTGACATTGGTCTTCGTTTTAGTGCCTGGTTGGGAGTTGCTATTAAGTATAGTAGTGATCTTCTTTAGAAGAAATCTGGGTTTAGATGAAGATGCGGGTCCTGAATTTTACTCACTGGTTCTGCAATGAATTATTGCTTGTGCCTGATATTTTAGTAGCAATAGAAAACATCTAGTACTCTCAGTTTGTATTAGTAGACTCCACTAATTCATAATTCCATTATCCTGATCACCAGGCTTTCATGATCACACGGTAAAAATGTTCAGAGTATTAGTATAATTTTTTGTTAATGTGGCAGTGTTAATCAAAATATATTTTTGTTTTTAGGCGTCAACAGCATGCTGCATGTACGCTTATTTTTTCTTGTAAATATTTATGATGCCCCATTACTCAAGATATCTTGTAGACATCTATGTGCAGTAATGCAAGTATTTGTTTATTTCTGACTTCATTTCTATTTGTCGATCCGAAAAGCTAGATGCACATGTATAAATCATCTCAACAGTGGTGAGAGGCTGCTTGGATATATAATTTCTCTTGTTTTTTTTATCATGTAGCTGCTTCATTGTGCTTCTTTGCTGATTCCGGTGGTATGCAACCTGTGATTGGTGTTGGCTTCTTATTTTTTGCCCCTCCGCGGCAGCTCCGGGCGAAATAATTCCCGAGGTGGCACAGGTATCCTCTTGAAGGGAACAGGCGGGTGGCATACAAGGACGCGAGAACACTCACCAACTTGGTGGATCATTTCTACAATAGGAGGTGAGTTCCCGATATCCAGCTCCACGTTTCCTTGCTGTGTTTGTTGGATACAGTAAGTTAGCCATGAATTTTCTTCCAGTGCAAATAGAGTGGTAATCTGCAAAGTGGCAAGGCATGATTGGTATTGGATTGAGAATTTGGTCTTTTTGTTGAGGTCTTATCATTCTTTGCTCACTGATGGGATAACAAGACTTGATCTTGCAATATGGGGACAAACTAAAAATTTCAGTTTTCGTAGTGCTTTCGTGGTGTCCTGCCATGTGATTGGCAGCAGTCCTACTTTTTCATTAGAACAGAAGTTTATTGGACTGTATTAGATTGAGAAATTTCGATGCCATTGCTCCATATTATTATGTTACCAGCTATTATCATCTGACATCTCCTTAGCTCGTTTGTTGCCATAAGATCTGCTTTTTTGTATAGGATACTGTGGTTTAAAAAACTCCTAGTTTGGATATTCTGGTGAGAAGATATGGAAAGCTATCCATGACATCCCCATTAGATGCCTCGTTACAGGGAGCAGGGGCTCGGCAAGCTCAAGAGGTTGTCAAGAAATTAATAAACCATGCTTGAGCCATATTTCTTGTTTTGTTCATAATACGGTGCTAACCTTTTGCATCTTTGCAGGGTGCTCTCATGCAGCGTCATCGGTTACGTCGTAAACAATGTTGCCTGCCCGGTCATAGTTGTCATGCCAGCGACCACCCATGAGTGATCATATCATCTAAAATATTCACATGTATTTCAGTTTGCTGAGTCCTATATCTCTATTTGGCGGCAACTTATGAAACAGGCAATATTGGTTGTAATAATATTTGATAAGCCTGCTGAAAATATTTTGTTGTATGTTTTGTGCACATGTAATCTACACTTGGGTGTTTATCTTCAGCTTCGTGGCACGTGTTGTTTGTCTATTATAGGAGTGATGTTCGGGAGCAATTACTTGGTCATGTTAAACAATTCCTGTATGCAAAATGTCATTTGAACATGGAAACTAGTTGAAGGTTACAAATACATGCAGACAAGTACAAAGTGTTATGTTAAAACCCTGGTAATATATTTCACACGTAAAAATGAAGCTAGTCTGTTGATACATAAGCTACAGCTGGCAAAGACTGCCACAAGTTACGTCACCTAATATTCTTACGATAACTTATACTCTGTAATTTATTTTTCGTTTGGTGATTGATGAAAATAGAGTTGGGCTTCGGTTTCCGTAATTTTCTTACGCTCGGCCTATTCTTTTTACATCTCATGGAGTCATTCTTACATAGGTGGTTTCTTTCCGTAAAAAACGTAGGTGGTTTCTGGACTGATCGTGGGCCATTTCACGTTTGTGGGCTGGATCGTGGTTTGCGGGTTCGATCGTGGGGAAAGCACGGCTGGAGTTTCTTACGACCGCATGCGCATGTGACGTTATTTTACGTTGGCTGGTATTACGCGCGGGCGTGCGGGAGCCCTGCCTGGTGCGGCGCACGGCTTTGGTCGCTGGTTTGGCCCGGGTGCAGAATAATATTCTTCACCCTGGGTGCTAAATAGCGCATCCCTATATATATATATATATATATATATATATCACCTAAACGCACACACATCTTGCCCTAGAACCATTCAAAGTATGTTATTCTATTTCTACATGTTCTCTAAATTAAAAATAACAATTAATAAGAATGGGACAAACTTTCGGTACATAAGAATATTAAAAAAATATCAAGAAGTTTTTTTTTGTCAATTTGTAGTTCAAAGATCATACACTTGTACATCTCTACTAAACTACAAAAAAAGTTATATTATCATATTAAAATACAAAATAAACTAAAATAATTTTTTGAATATGATAACAGATAAGTTATAGCTTTACTATTGAAATAAAATCGTATTTCATTATTTAGTGGTGTCATATTTAGCTTTAGAAAAATATATTTATATGGCTGACAATTCGCCCATAAGTCAATCAAAATTTCCATGTTCCAACTACTTCAATCAATTTACCGGGCTTTGTCGAGTGTATAAGGTTCAAAGCCTGACTAGCATTTTCTAATATTTAAACCCGCAACCCATATGTTAATTGGCGGGAAACATGAAGAAGAAAAGCCTCTTGGAATGGTTTTGAGCATATATTCGTTTGATGATTACTAGATATACTGCCGAGTTTGGAATGCGTTGATTAAATTTATTCTAAAACAGTTGTCTGCAAAACTGAGGGATACGGTGCTGAAATTTTGTCTTTTTTTGTGTGGAAGATATCTATATTTTTTCTATTTTCATCTCAAAACAAATATCATGTAATTGTGTTGTATACAACCAAAAAATTCATGTCAAAATTTCAGATTATAATTAACTCTAAAATATGTTCATCATAAGTTAAAGTAGTATTTTCAACAACAACCTGATGGTCAACAGATGGAACTGGCAACTATGTACCTACTGGATATTTGACTTGCACATTTGAAAACTCAAAATTCTGAGTGGCATTTAGGCCTACGAAAAACATCTGTGGTATATACGAAAATTATATATCAAAACATTCTGATTTGATATGAATGTTTTTGAGTATCTCCTAAAATAAGTGAATTTTAAATTTCTCTAATTTATTTTGAACAAAGATTATTAGGCCTTGACCAAATGTGCCAAAATTTTACCAATCATGTATTCTCAAAAAAATTACCAACTTTGCATGTCCCTAGTTTATATTTTAAATATTTAAACATTCAAATAATTCGTGTCAAAAGTTGAGATTATAGTTTACTCTAAAATATGTACATTATAATTAAAGTTCAACACCGGACTTGATGGTCAACCGACGAAACTGGCAATTATGTATCTGCTTGAAATTTTGCGTCCCACTTTTGGGAACTCAAAATATTGAGTGGCATTTGGGCATACGAAAAACTATCCATGTTGTGTATTAAAATTCATTTAAAACATTTACATTCAGATTTGATAATGATTTTATTAATCGTTAAAATTAAGTGATTTTTTTGGGTTAATTGGATAAATGCCACTCCAATTCACGCGATTTTGAAAAACGCCACTACAATTTCCAAATTTTGAAAAATGCCACTCTAATTCTGGAATACCTCTATAGATGCCACTGCAACCATTTGAGCTTGTTTTTTGTCAAAATTTGGTAAAAAATTCATCATGTATTTTATGTTGGGCGAAATTACCCTTATCCCCTCGTAACACCTTCCTCCTCCCGTTCCCCAAATCCGTAGCTAGGACAAGGTTTGTATCGGACATATCAATGGAGAGCAATACACTCGGCCTGAAGAAGATGGGCTGATGTGTTGACTTTGTTTCGTGGGGCCAGTAGTAAAGGGCTGTGCGGCGGAGTAAAGGGTTGTGCGGCGTGCCAGGGAAAATATGTGGCAAATATTTAACTAAATTTTGTCAAAAAGTGAGCTCAAATGGATGTAGTGGAATTTATAGATGTATTCGAGAATTTGAGTGGCTTTTTTAAAAAGTGAAAATTGTAGGCGTTTTTTCGGAATCGTGTGAATTGGAGTGGAATTTATCCAATTAACCTTTTTTTAACTCTCTATGATATATGTTGAACAATGACTATTAGGAATGTGTCAAAATTCTACCAGTCATGCATTCTCATAATTTTCACCAATTTTGCATGTTTCTAGTTTATATTCGAAATATTTAAACATGGAATTCATATCAGACTTTCTTTAATAGTACTACATCGAGCTCGATCGGCAGGCGAACTAAGGGCCTATGGGATGGAACTTATTCTGGTTTCAAACTGATCGTTGACAGCCCGTAATTGATTTACCTTTTCTGGTAGTGAGTACCATGCATGTGTTCAGAAATATTTCAGATATGAATCAATTTATTACTACTTGAACTGGTCCTTGAGGTCACCTATATATTCAGCGGTAGAGTCACGAAAATTATAGACATTTGTTCTCAAGGGATCAAAATAATAGAAAAAAGGATCATACTCTACATCTTCTGACTACTTTTATTCGCAATTTTCATAACAACCTAAAAATCACCAACTGCTAGTGAATGGTCCGTGTGTAACATTGCTTAAGCACTTTTCCTTTCCAAAGAATAACTTCAACACAAACATCACCAGTTGTGACCCGGCCGGGTGTAACATTGCTTAAGCACAAATAAATTTAGTTTAGAAGAAAGTACAAAGCAGTGTTCAGGCATATTTCATGCCTTGAAGCAAAGAGACAAGATCTATCTCGTGCAAGAACACGTGGCTGACCCAGGCATCTTTCTCATTACGGAGCCGCTTAACAACCTTGGTTCCTAGGTTGAGCCGGAGGAGATTGCCGCTTCCCATCTGCACGATGACGGCGCCACTCCTCTCCCCGAAACCCTGAAGAACACAGTGCATTAGGGTGAAGTCGACCAGTTCCACCGTCTTCTGGATCTCCACCTTATCGAATACCAGCTGCCGGCTCCACATGCCCGAGCTGTCGGGCGACGAGGCAGGTGTCAATGTCCACATTGATATCCCACCGCTCTCTACGACGAGCAAGCTCAGAAAGCCACACACGGAGGCCAAGAGGTGGTGTGTGTCTAATTTCCTAGACATCGTTCTGCCTGAAGGGAGCTTCATTATCGTCCCCGCTGCTGTGTCAACGTCCATAGCAAGGATCCGGTCCCAACAGCCCCTGTTGTCGTGCCGGTGGCAGGGCCAGTAGACGGTGCGGCCGATGACGGCAGGGCAGCGAGGGGTCAATTGGCGGTTTGTTTCGTCCTCGGTGATGGAGATTTGGTTGACAACGCCCCATGAGCCTTGCTTCGAGGAGAATTTCTGGAACCGCATGCCTCTGTCTGCGACGACCAACTCATAGGATTCACCGGCACTGAGGAAGACATGCCCAAAGGTACAGGACATAGCGATTTGAGGGAGGGAAGCGGCGTGGCCGGTTAAAGTGTTGCAGACACGCAGCTCGAGGTGGAAGCAGTACCGGCGAAGGAGGAGCAGGCCGTCGCGGGACGCCACGGGATCGAAGAAATCTAGTTGGCAGGAGGCATCCAGGAGGGTACGGGGCTTGGTTGCGGATAGGGTGTGGATGACGCGATGGGTGCGGTCCCTGCCATGGATGTTGAATATTAATGCCCGGTAGGAGACGCCTAAGAGGAGCGCCGGGTCGAAGCCGCCGCCGTCAGCCGCGAGACGATGGCAGAACGCCGGATCAAGGATTGCACGGCGGAGGATCCTGGAGGCGGTGGTGCAGCGAACCACGGTTGTGACATCGGAGCGTGAGACGATCTCGAGCAGGAGATCGACTGGCAAGTACAGTTCCGGCTCCGACGTCCCGCTGCACTTGCGGGAACGTCTCGTGGTCGACATCGTCGGATGGTGGGCGTGGGATCCCTTCTCTCTTCTTTTTAGTTCATCCTAATCTTAGGATTTAGGCACGACGGCCTAAGATTATGAGACTTTTCTCCTCGTAGACTGGACTCGTAACGCAATTGGAGATCCGGAGGAATTGCTGGAGATAGACTACAACTGCTTTTTATTGGAAGGTGATCCCTAGCTGGAGTTGAGGCGGTTACTAATTCCTTGGACAACTGCAGAAACGGTGGCCCTTCCACACGCAACTACACACGAATATTTAACGGAAAGAAGCCAAGGATCAAAACGGAAAGGAGCAAATGTATGGGTCAAACCTGGTGATGATACTCTAATACACTTGCAAAGTTCTTGGAACTCGAACTAAGGGCCCATGGAACTTATCAAAACGAATCGTTCACAGCTGGTAATTTACAGTTTCCGGTAGTAAGTAATACTAGTTGAATGCCCGTGCGTTGCCACGGGCTGGTAAAGTTTCTTTCCTACCCGACATTGTGTTTCAACCCCACTCCAACAACGTTACCATTGTATTCCGTAGTCACTCCAACAACATGATACTCGATGAGTGCCTTTGTGTTGCTACGAGCATTTCGAGTTTAGTTTTTCACCACACATGTAAACATAATGCACATTTAAATGTATAGAAAAGATAGCCACATAAATCATTAAGATCCTACTCCCTCATAATTCTTTTGGAAAATATTTGAGTTATACTGTACCATGGGGGTTTTCTTGGTTTAACCATCTTGCATAGGGAGTACTGAATGCATGTCGGTACCGCGAAGATTTAAGGTGTAAAATTAAATTGGCGACAACGTATAGATTGGACGAACCACTTCGCTACCATACCAAGATAGCATAAACTGGAAAAAAATAGCACATGTCCTACAAATGAATACATCATCATTATGTCAAAGTAAAATTCTCGTATTAGTTTTCAGAGAAATTGAACTGTCACACCAATTTATTTGTTCCTACAACTGGCAGATAAGCAATAAAAAAAATCCGACACCACTACGCTTTTGTCGATTCGTGAAAACACGTTGTTGTCTTTTTCAGGTTGAAGAATTTGTCATGATTTCACAAACTCCCTCTAGCGCTAGCAATGTCCAGTCTAACTGATAGAACCGAATAAACATGATCAATGCAAAAAAAAAAGATAAAGAATAAACATTGTACAGTGAAGCAGAGCCAACTGATTTATTTCCTGCCCACGGAAACAGTATGCCGTGGGACCCACTGCCCCTCTCTCTCGTACTTTCTCCATCTCTCTCACTTTTCCATAGCTATTCGTTCATACTGGATTCAGGCACGAAGCACATCAGCTCATATCGCTCGTGGCTCATCCACGCATCAAGATGCTCAAGTCGACAAGATCAGTTCAGCTATTCCTTATGCTGCATCATCCCGTGTTCGTGGCGCTCACCATGGTCGCAGCAGCGAGCTCACGCTTGGTCACATCTCGGCCGCCATGGCCACGACCACGAGCTGCCACAATCGCCCATGGCCTTATTTTTCGAGATCGCGGCGCCCGCCATGGACACAAACATTCGAGCTGGTGGCGTCCTGATACGTCTCAAACGTATCTATAATTTTTGATGTTCCATGCTTGTTTTATACCAATTGCTACATGTTTTGCATCTACTTTATATCACTTTTATACATTTTTTGGGACTAACCTATTAACAAGATGCCGAAGTGCCAGTTCCTGTTTTCTGCGGTTTTTGTATTCCAGAAAAGGTAGTCTGGAAATATTCTCGGAATTGGACGAAACTACACGGGGGTGCCTATTTTTCCAGAACACGGCTGACGGAGCGAAGGAGCAGCAGAGGAGGGCAACCAGGAGGCCACACGCACCTAGGGCGCGGGCCCCCTTCTGCCGCGCCCTAGGGTGGTGTGGGCCCCTCGGGGGTCCGCAGCCGCCGTCCTTTTGCCTACTAATTCCCCCCGACGCGAAAATCCTAAGGACCTGAGCAAATATCCACGAAAAGATCCAGAGACACCGCCGTCGTCAACCCTAGCTCGGGAGGGTTCAGAACCTCTTCCCGGCACCCTGCCGGAGAGGGGAATCGTCACCAGAGGCTTCGACATCGCCATGCCTGCCTCCGGAGTGATGCGTGAGTAGTTCATCCTTGGATTACGGGTCCATAGCAGTAGCTAGATGGTTGTCTCTCCACTTTGTGCCATCATGTTTAGATCTTGTGAGCTGCCCTACATGATCAAGATCATATTATTGTAATGCTACATGTTGTGTTTGCTGGGATCCGATGAATATTGAATATTATGTCAAGTTGATTATCAATCTATCTTATATGTTATTTAAGATCTTGCAAGATCATATTATTGTAATGCTACATGTCATGTATATGCATTGTCATGCGCTCACTATTCGTCAATTGCCCAGCTGTAATTTGTTCACCCAACATGTTAGTTATCTTTTATGGAGAGACACCACTAGTGAACTGTGGACCCCGGTCCATTCTTTTACACTGATTAAACAACCACAAACTGCAAACTGTTCCTTTTTCATTCTCTGCAATTTAATACTCATTTTCCACACCATACGTTTAATCCTTTGTTTTCAGCAAGCCAGTGAGATTGACAACCTCACTGTTTCGTTGGGGCAAAGTAGTTTGATTGTGTTGTGTGCAGATTCCACGTCAACAGTCCAGACTCCCTGCACAGCTATTTTTCTGGCGCCGTTGACAACCTTCTGAAGAGTTGCTGCTCCTACTGGTTCGATAACCTTGGTTTCTTTCTGAGGGAAAACTTGCTGCTGACTACATCATACCTTCCTCTTGGGGTCTCCCAACGAACGTGTGTTTCACGTCATCAAGCTATTTTTCTGGCGCCGTTGCCGGGAGTAGAAGTTCTTCAGGAAGCTCTCTGTCTCCCGTCAACAGCACTATTTTTCTGGCGCCGTTGCCGGGGAGACAGCAGTCTTCTGCAAGGGGAGTTTCACGCTTCCAATCTCTTTACTTTGTTTTTGTCTTGCTTAGTTTATTTTATTTTATCTTGTTTGCTTTCAATTATCAAAAACACAAAAAAATTAGTTACTTGCATTTAGTTTATTTTCAGTTTTGTTTTCTGTTAGTTATCATGTCTGGTTCGGCTCATCATGTTTTGGTTCCTGAAGTTGAGGTTCGATCTTTTAAGCAACAAAGTGGAGAAAGTTTGAAAGATGCTTGGTATAGAATCAGCGATGCTCATCGTAGGTGTACTAAAAAATATTCCACTATGATCCTGCTTAGAAATTTTTATGTTGGCATAACTAGCTGGTATAGATATGTCTTGGACACTTTGACGGGAGGTAACTTTCTTGGTACCCCTGCGTTGGAAGCTAGTTATATTATTGAGAGCCTAGTAGGAACACCACCTGTTAGTAACATTAAAAATGAGATCACCTTGGAAGATGTTATAAAGAAATTGGAGTCTATAGAGAAAAATTTGCCAAATCTCCTTGATAGTACTAGCAAAGTTGATGAATCACTGGGAACCATTAATGAAAGAATTGCTGTTTTAGAAACTAGTACTATTCAAGATAATCAAAATCTTAGGATTGGTGAATTAGAGGAGGCTATGGATGTAATAAGTTCTACTTTTACCTCTATTAAAACTAAAAGCAAAAGGCTTTTGTGGGGAGAGAGCAAAAATTTATGTATGTGCCAAAAATTTCTAAACCAAAACCCACGGGTGCGTTTAAAACGGATAACGTGTTCAATGAGCTTGAGGGTGAGTCACATAATGGTCTATTTAAATTTTCTTCCCAAGAATTACGTAAACTGAAAAGTCCTAGTGTGACAAACCCTGTTCTTGATGAAGCTTTTGATGAATTAGACCTTTCTTCACTTGGTAATACTTGATGCATGCTTTGTGCCTAGCTAAAAGGCGTTAAAGAAAAGCGCTTATGGGAGGCAACCCATTTTATTTTTCTGCAATTTTTCTTTTATTGAGTCAAGGAGTTTGTTTACTTCTGTAGCAACTCCTTTGTATCTTTATTTTCTCGCATTGTTGTGCCAAGAGTAGCCTCTAATGATAAGATGATGCTTAATTTTGATTGCTGCGCAGAAACAGATTTTTGCTGTTCACTGTACGAAATTCCTAAAATCACCAGATTGTTAATTAAATCTGAAATTTTTGTGCGTAATCTTTATGAATGTCTGAAACTTTCATTAGTTCAGAGTTTCTCGATCTGAGCGTCGTAAGTGCCTCGAAAAAATTCGTCTTTGCGGACTGTTCTGTTTTAGACAGATTATGCCTTTTTATTTTTGCATTCTCTCTTTTACTAGTGTTGAGTGAAATTCTTTTTTGGGTGGAAGAGCTTCACATAACATCAGTGGCTGTAGCTAATGTTTAAAGTAACAAATCATATTGCGTCTTTATAGAACATGTGAATTTTTGATTATGCACTAACCCTCTAATGAGATCTACTTTGAGTTTGGTGTGACGGAAGTTTTCAAGGGTCAAGAGAGAAGGATGATATAATAGGATCAAGAAGAGTGAAGAGCTTAAGCTTGGGGAGGCTCCCATGGATCTCCCCAGCATATTTCAAGAAGACTCAAGCGTCTAAGCTTGGGGATGCCCAAGGCATCCCCTTCTTCATCGTCAAAATTATCAGGTCATCTCTAGTGAAACTATATTTTAATTCTTTCACATCATATGTGCTTTTCTTGGAGCGTCTGTGTGCTTTTATTTTCAGTATTGCACTTTTATTTTCAATAAAGCTTGACTGGACCCTAGCATTCTTGATTGGGAGAGAGACACGCTCCGCTTTTTCATGAGAATACTCCTATTCTTCACTTATATTTGTTGAGTATTCATATCTAGCGCTGTTCAGCTTTTAGCTCTTGTTTTCATGTATCTCTTGTCAGAGCTATTAGCTTTCTTTTGTAGAAAGTACTCTCTTGCTTCACTTATATTTGTTTGGAGAGTTGATGAAATAAATTGATTGGTGTTTGGTTGGTTCAGAAAATGTTGCATGTGGTAATTGGTATAAGGAAAAACTTGCTTAATCTTGTAGATCACTAAAATGGATAACTTGATGCTTGTCAATTGTTTTGAGTTAACAAGTAGATCATGATTAAATTGTGCATCACATGAGTTAAGCCTATTAGTGAAGAACTACCGTAAAGCTTGTTGAAAATTTGGTTTGCATCGGTGGTACCTCTAAGGTCTAGATATTTTCTAATAACAGGGTTTGGTTAACAAGGAAGACGGTATGAAGTCTTATAACGTTTGCAATATGTTTGTCATATAAAACTTGGTGTACGGGTTGATATTCTTGTTTGCTTACATAACCTTGCTAGCCTAAACTCTGTACTGAGAGGGAATGCTTCTCGTGCATCCAAATCCTTGAGCCAAAATCCATGCCATTTGTGTCCACCATAACTACCTATATGTGGTATTTCCTTGCCACTCCAAGTAAATTTTTCATGTGCTACCTTTAAATTATTCAAAATGTTATTATTCCCTTTTTGTGTCAATGTTTACTAGCTCATGAGGAATTAGTGTGGTTATTCTTTATTCTATTTGTCGAGTGGACTTTTACACCTGGACTAGTGGCATATACATCCGCTTATCCAATAACTTGCAAAAAGAGCTGGCAACGGGGTGCCCAGTCCCAATTAATTACAACTTTAACCAATTAATTCTCTTCACACTTTTGCCCTGATTCATCAGTAAGCAATGACAAACAGTGAAATACCTGAATGTGTGTAAACCAAAGAGAAAGAGGGATGATCTGCCTTGCTGGTAGAAATAACGTCCTTCATGGGAGCCGCTCTTAAAAGTCCGTTCGACAGGTAGAATACTGTTCTCACCCGCTACCATTCGTTGACAATTAACAAACACCTCTCAAAAATAGATACTCCTCCATGGTATGTGATTGATGGAAGGCACCCGAGGATTCGGTTAGCCATGGCTTGTGTTAGCAAGGTTGGGAGGAGTATCAAATATTTTATGCAATCTCTATATGCTTTCAAAAACCTAAAAGCTCTAGCACATGATTTAATCCCTGCTTCCCTCTGCGAAGGGCCTTTCTTTTACTTTTATGTTGAGTCAGTTTTCCTATTCTTTCTGTCTTCCACAAGCAAACACTAGTGTCAACTTTGTTACAACATGCGTTATATGCAATGTATTGGACTTGTTATACTACTTTGTGTTGACAATATCCATGAGATAAATATGTTGAAAGTTGAAGCAAATGCTGAAACTAAATTCTTCCTTTGTGTTGATTAAATACCTTTTATTAGAAACTATTGCTTTATGAGTTAACACTTATGCAAAACTGTTTGATGCTTGTCTCGAAAGTACTATTCATGAAAACGTTTAGCTTGTGTGATTCATTGTTTACTCATTATCTATTTGGTAGCAAATTATAGACCATTGACTTGGATCACTTCATTCATTTACATGTGCCTTGCAATATTATATGATCAAGATTATGATAGTAGCATGTCACCTCAAAAATTATTTTGTTTTTATCGTTTACCTACTCGAGGACGAGTAGGAACTAAGCTTGGGGATGCTGATACGTCTCAAACGTATCTATAATTTTTGATGTTCCATGCTTGTTTTATACCAATTGCTACATGTTTTGCATCTACTTTATATCACTTTTATATATTTTTTGGGACTAACCTACTAACAAGATGCCGAAATCTGGAAATATTCTCGGAATTGGACGAAACTACACGGGGGTGCCTATTTTTTCAGAACACGCCAGACGGAGCGAAGGAGCAGCAGAGGAGGGCCACCAGGAGGCCACACGCACCTAGGGCGCGGCCCCCCTTCTGCCGCGCCCTAGGGTGGTGTGGGCCCCTCGGGGGTCCGCAGCCGCCGCCCTTTTGCCTACTTATTCCCCCCGACGCGAAAACCCTAAGGACCTGAGCAAATATCCACGAAAATATCCAGAGACGCCGCCGTCGTCAACCCTAGCTCGGGAGGGTTCAGAACCTCTTCCCGGCACCCTGCCGGAGAGGGGAATCGTCACCGGAGGATTCTACATCGCCATGCCTGCCTCCGGAGTGATGCGTGAGTAGTTCATCCTTGGACTACGGGTCCATAGCAGTAGCTAGATGGTTGTCTCTCCACTTTGTGCCATCATGTTTAGATCTTGTGAGCTGCCCTACATGATCAAGATCATATTATTGTAATGCTACATGTTGTGTTTGCTGGGATCCGATGAATATTGAATATTATGTCAAGTTGATTATCAATCTATCTTATATGTTATTTAATATCTTGCATGCTTTCCGTTACTCGTAGATGCTTTGGCCAAGTAGATGCTTGTAACTCCAAGAGAGAGTATTTATGCTAGATAGTGGGTTCATGTCTCTGTTTAACCTGGGACAGTGACAGAAAGTTCTAAGGTTGTGGATGTGCTGTTGCCACTAGGGATAACCTAACGATGCTATATCCACGGACATATGTGTTTGTTTACATTACGCACTTTACTTAATGCAATTATCCGTTGCTTGCAACTTAATACCAACGGGGGACTCGGATGACAACCCGGCGGTGGATTATTAGTCATAGATGCTGTTGGATAACGGTCTATGTATCATGTCGTAATGCCCAATTAAATATCATAGTAGTCAACATGTCATGTATATGCATTGTCATGCGCTCACTATTCGTCAATTGCCCAGCTGTAATTTGTTCACCCAACATGTTAGTTATGTTTTATGGAGAGACACCACTAGTGAACTGTGGACCCCGGTCCATTCTTTTACACTGATTAAACAACCACAAACTGCAAACTGTTCCTTTTTCATTCTCTGCAATTTAATACTCATTTTCCACACCATACGTTTAATCCTTTGTTTTCAGCAAGCCAGTGAGATTGACAACCTCACTGTTTCGTTGGGGCAAAGTAGTTTGATTGTGTTGTGTGCAGATTCCACGTCAACAGTCCAGACTCCCTGCAACAGCTATTTTTCTGGCGCCGTTGACAACCTTCTGAAGAGTTGCTGCTCCTACTGGTTCGATAACCTTGGTTTCTTTCTGAAGGAAAATTTGCTGCTGACTACATCATACCTTCCTCTTGGGGTCTCCCAACGAACGTGTGTTTCACGTCATCACGTCCCTCGTAACCGCGGCCATCCATGCAGCCCATGAATTGTAGGGTGCTCGGCAGCATGGGGCGGGTGTACCTGAACGCCCGTCGTCGGCGACAGTTTCGCCATGGCTGGGCCAGGATCAAGAGGAGGAGGCTGTCTCGCAGCCAGATCAAAGATCAGGGAGGGGAGGAAGAGGGGGATGGGCGTGGGGGAGGAGTGGTGCGGCAGTGGCGAGGTTGCCGTGGACCAAGGGGGCGCGCAACAGGGATGTTGAGCGGTGTGTGGAGACGGGGGCCGTGCCTAGAAGCTCGAGTCATTGGTGACTTCGCCGACGGAGTCGAGTCCAGGGGATAGAATAGCGAACCGGTCATATCACTTAGCGGTGGCATATCCTGTAATATTTTCTAACTCAGGCTAGCGATGTAAGGGTAAAATTGGAAATTTAAAAAACGGACCATCGGCGACCACCACCTGAAGACATATTATATAGTAGAGATGTGTTCAGACATATTTCATGACATGAATCAATTCATTACTACTCGAACTAGTCCTTGAGGTCACCTGTATATTCAGCGGTAAAGTCACCAAAATTATACACATATGTTCTCAAGAGATCAAAATAACAAAGATATTATCCTAGCTTACATCTTCTGTCCTACTTTTCATAGCAATTAACAATGCAAACCTCACCAACTGCTACTGAATCGCCCGGGTGTAAAATTGCTTAAGCAGTTAAGCACTTTCTTTTTCATGAAAACAATTTAGTTTAAAAGAAAATACAAAGCAGTGTTCACGAATTTTTCATTCCTTGAAGCAAAGAGACCAGATCTGTCTCGTGCAAGAACACGTGGCTGACCGCCAACGCACCTTCATGGTTATGGAGCCGCTTGACAATCTTGGTTCCTAGGTCGAGCAGGAGGAGATCGCCATTTCCCACCTGCACGATAACAGCGCCACTCCTCTCGCCGAAACCCTCAAGAGTGAAGTGCAGTAGGGTGTAGTCGACCGGCCCGACCACCTTCTCGATCTCCACCTTATCGATTACCATCTGCCGGCTCCACGTTTCCGTTGACTGGGGCGCCGTGACCGGCGTCAATGTCCACATCGATATCCCACCACTCTCCACGACGAGCAAGCTCAGAAGGCCGCGCACGGAGGCCAAGAGCTGGTGCGCGCCTTTCTGCATGGCCATCAATCTGACTGAAGGGAGCTCCATCATCGCCCCCGCTGCTGCGTCGACATTTATAGCAAGGATTCGGTCCCAGCAAACCGAGTTGTCGGGTCGCCTGTACGGCCAGTAGACGGTGCGGCCGACGACAGCGGGGCAGGAGGCGCCCAAATAGTGCAGGTTTGTTTCGTCGTGCTCGGCCATCGAGAATTGGCGGACATAACCCCATCGGTTGTGCTTCGAGGAGAATATCTGGAACTGCATGCCCATGTCCACGACGAGCACCTCATAGGAGCCAGAGCCACCGGCGTGGCCGTCACCGAGGAAGACGTGCGCATAGGTGTAGGCCAGGGCGGTTTGAGGGAGGGAAGTGGCGTGGCCGGTGAAAGTGTCGCAGACCCGCAGCTCCCTGTCGACGGGGTAGAGGTTGTTCCGGCGGAGGAGGAGCAAGCCGTCGACAGCGAGGCGTCTGTGGTCATCAATCTCAAAAGCCGACCGCCGGCTCAGTCTTTCGGATGTGCTCATAGGGGTAGGGTGTGCATACGTGCGTGCGTTCATAGGATGGGTGTGTGTACGTGTATGTGAGCGTCTGCGTTTGTACTGCTTTGCAAAAAAAAGGAAGATGCCCAAGGAGCAAAACGGAAAGGATCACAGGTGGCTCAAACCTGCTGGTGTGATCGATGGTACTCTAGGCACTGAAGGTCTGTGTTTCGTGCGAGATGACAAAATCCGGCATGTGCAGGAGGCTATGCTACTGAAGCCGAAGCTTGTTTAAAGGTGGCGTCAGATTGAAGGGAAGGTGCTGACACCTTCGCCCAGCAATCCAGCATAGAGCTGATGGCGTATGAAATCTTCGCCTGCTGATCAGGGAATGCTACGAGGCTCAAGAGATGTTGATCACTTCGGCACAGGTTAATCTGGGGCATTTTATCTGTTCACAGAGACGGGGGCGGAGTTTTCGCATATATATCATCTACTAGTAAATTGTCCGTGCGTTGCTACGGGCAAACAAATTTGACTGAATACGGGCAAACAAATTAACAAATCTAACAATAGGTTCTCATCTTTTTCCCCCAATTTTTCAAAAAACAGTTTATGGAGGCTGTCAAAATGACTACGCGACATGCTGCTAGTCGTATGAATAAATTTGTTAATCTGTTCCAAGCACTTCGCCGTGTACGTTTCGACTTCCCCCTTAACTGTCCGCGTTCTATGCTTTACAAAAGCTAAAGTCTATTAGTCTATTATCTAAAAATAAGTTAATTTGTCCTTCTCCCTGAACTAACTTTCAGTGTTTAGATATTTCAAATCTGTTCCCATTGCAAACATGATATATAGGTTGACATCAGCACAGACTATGATTAATATGCAGTTTTCTTGGGAGTCAGATATGTTTAAAGGATGCTTTCATTTACACCGGGCTATAAGAGCTGACCAATCAGACTACAACATTCCAATTACCACTATATTTGCGTAGACGACTCAGTTTCATCAGTGCCCATCCACGACGATTGAACCTTTATGTTCTCGACATGGAATGTGATGTGTGTCATCGTAGTTCAGAAACAAATGCTTGATACAGAGAAATAATATAGCAAATGGTGGATCGAGTGCATGTTTGTAAAATAGCTCCAGGAGCAACACATCGCAAGGGGCTATCGTTATACACGCAATTTTCGATCCAGAACGCCCTGGCTGTGCATGTCACAATTAACACATGGACTTTTGCTTGCCCGTTGAGACTTGAGAGCCTGAGACCAAGCCGATCAGTCTGCTTCGTCCGGCCGGCAGCCCTCCAGCCAAGCAAGCGAGCACGGACGAAGCAAATATGCACCCAGCGCAGCAGAAATCAGAAGTGACGACAGGAAGCAGCAGGCATCAGGAGGACCGGAGTAGAGCATGCAGGGATTAGGGATATTTGGAAGGAAGTCACCCTGATAGCAGCGGCCGAGGCAAATCCAGGCTGGGGAGTGCGACGGGACAGGGCGGCGAGGTGATTCTAGGTGACAGCGAGCGACGTGGGTGGCGCACTCTTGGGTCACTCGCGAGCTGATCCAGTCTTCTGGCCTGGTCAATTGATCGAACAGAAAGAGAGAGACGGCGCATGGATAGCAGGGGAGGGCAGTGCGAGGCGGGAGGACCAGGGGGCCAAGCGGAGGCCATCGATCCCGTTGACGACCGGTAGGGGAGTCAGTGGCATCCCCTGCAGTCCTGGACACCACCGCCACCAGAGCCGGCCTACCCTGCCCATCGCTACACCCCACCAGAAGCAGTGCTTCTCCTCCGTTCCTGACCTCCCTCTGCCTTCCCGACCCTCTCTCTCCCTGGCGCAAGCGCGGATCTGCTGAACGTGGGATGAATCGTGCAGGGGTGCTGCTCGGGTTGGGCGTCAGAGAAGTGGGCCAGCACGGCGGAGTCCTGGGCGGCGCAGGGTAGGTGGTGGCGTGGTGGAGAGCGAAAGAGATGGCAAGGATGGGTCAGCTCTCGGAGGGGAACGGACGAACCGGTACGCGGCTTACAGAAGGACTGCGGTGACAGTAGTGTAATATCTCCTAAAACGCAGGGGCAGAATCGGCAATTGAGAAAAACGTACCATCACCTGAAGCCGTATTATATAGTAGAGATTTCAATGAATCACATGGCAACTTTTCAAAACCAGTGCTTGAATAACATTGTTTATTAATGTTGGGGATATCGCTTATCGGTAACTTATCGGTCGACCCAAGATAAGGGGTAAATCGGCCGGTTTTTTCAGCATATCGGCCGATTTATCAGCCAATTTATCTTATCAGTCAGACACCGAGAAGCGATAAATCAGCCGATTTATCGGAATATCGGAAGATATATTGAACAGTGGTTTATCGGTTCTCGTCCAAATCTAAGAGATTGTTGATTTCGGTAATCATAAATCAGACAGGATCAAAAACCGAAAAATTGGTATTGTGCATAGAAGTATCTATTCTGGAAGTTGCCGCATGACACCTTGTTAATACGATCAAGAGTTCTAGCACCTTGTGTACTTCATAAATTCTGAAAGGTTTGAGTGCAACATTGCTGAATAACTTTTCATGTCCGACAAATAATACAGTGGAACTGTGGATCGCACACATGACGAAGAAGGAAGTAGTACATGTTCAGAAATGTTTCATGGCTTGCAGCAACGAGATCCGATCAATCTCGTGCAGGAACAGTTCTCTGACGGAAACTACATTTTCCGGCGTACGGAGCCAGGTGACGACGACGGGTGTTTCCTCCTTTCTTCGTCCCAGGTCCAGCCGTAGAAGATAACCTTTGTTGAACAGGTTCAGGATCACCACACCGCTCCTCTCTCCGAACCCCTCGAGAGCATACGCCGAGACGCCCATCAGCCCCGCCTGCCCCGCGATCTCCAGGTTGCTGATCACCACCTGCCGGCTCCACGTCCCAGAGGTCAATGTCCACATCGCTATCCCGCTTCTCTTTACGACGAGCAAGCAGAGCCGGCCGCGCACCCGGGCAAGGAGCAGGCGCTTCTTGGAGAAGCAACCCGGCGGGAGCTCCATCACTGTCGTCTCCCCGGTGTCGACGTCCAGAGCGAGGATCTGGTTCCAGTCGTGCTCGGCGCTGACGCGGCAGGGCCAGTAGACGGTGCGGCCGATGACGGCGGAGCTGGACGAGTCGTACTGCTGGTTCGGGCGCTGGACATTGACTTCGCGAGTGCCGCTCCATTGGCCGTCCATAGACGAGAATGTCCGGTAGAACTGTACATTCCTGTCGGCGACGAGCAGCTCGAAGGAGCGCCCGGCGTGGTCGACGCTGAGCACGACGTGGAGGCACGCGTTCGGCAAGGTGGTGGGCGGCAGTGAGGTGACGTGGCCGGAGAACGCGTCACACGCCCGCAGCTCGACCTTGTCATTGAGAGGCTCTCGGTGCCGGCGGAGGACGAGCAGGCCATCGCGGGAGGCCACAGGTTTGTATGGGGCCCGGAGACTGTCCTCGTCTAGGCGGGCGCGGAGCCGGGTTGGCGCCGGGCTGTGGACGACGCGTTGGGTTGTGACATCTCTGAGTTCATCGTGTTCCCGGTAGGAGACGCCAAGCAGGAGCGCGGGGTCGAAGCCGTCGTCGGCGACGAGGCGGCGCCGGTGGGCCGGGTCGAGGATGGCGCGGCGGAGGATCCTGCAGGTGGCGGCGCAGCGGACCACGGTCGTGACGTCGGTGCGCGCCACGATCTCCAGTAGGACATCCAGCACGAGGGTTTCGCGCGATCGCCCGCTGCACTTGTGTCGTTTGGTCGACATCGTCGGGCTGTTCGTGTGTAGGAAGGTTCAAGGAAGTAATGGAGCGTGGAATCGTGGATCCTTTTATGAAGGCTGTGATCCTGGAGGCTGGCATGGAAGCCTGGACTGTCCTTGACTCCTAGTCGGACTCGACCGAGTGAAGCAATCCGAGGCACTAAATAAGTTTTTTTTTTTCTGAAAGGCGCTAAATAATTAAGGCTGCGGCTGATCGGGCGAATTCTATTCAAGGTGGACACGAAATCGGAAAGGTCTCCGATATAGCATCTGAAAATTTTGAAACCCTCGCCGCCCGGCAAGTTGGCAATCCAGGCATCACCACATGGACTCGGTCCATGGATACCCATTTTTTCAGAGAGAAAACCATTCGTGACGGAGATCATTTTTTACGCACCTAATTGAACTATAATTTCTTGTTTTATGGGAAAAGTTTGAAACTAGTTGACATGAAAATGTTCAGAACTGGAATCGTTCTCTTCCTCTAGAGAAAATTGCAAAAAGAAAAACCATCACATTTGGGTTTAGAGTTTAAAAAACACCACATTTAAAAAATTTCGCAAAAAACCACCAGTTCATCCTCTATTTTTTTCAGAAAACACTAATTGGTCAGTTTAGCTCGTTTGACGTAGTTCTTGACAAGATGGCCTGATGTGGCGCGCGGTGAACGGTCCAAGGAGACAAACGTTAAACTGCATCTAGTTCTGGACGTTTTGATTTTTTTTGAATTTTCCGTAGGACCCACCTATCAGCTGCTCTCTCTATCCTAAAATCCATCGAGGCAGACCCATAAAAGAAGAGACAACACCAAACATGGATGGCAGTTGGCGGTGCTCTAGGCCCCACGAGGCCCCCTCCCCGCCGCATGAATCTCTTTGAAATGGTATGTGCTCCCCGGAGAGCCGCCGCCGAGGCTCCCCGCGAGTCGTCTTGTCCGCCTCCGGTCAATAATATGTTCTTGTCATTCTGCTCCTCTAGCTAGGACATCTTCGTCCTCGTGCTCGCTCTTGTCAGATTTCTGGAGACCGGTGGAGCATGCCGAAGGCTACCCGAGCATCCGAGTGTCTCCTTATCGCTGCCCTTGTTCCGCCGCTGCTAATGGCGACGAAGTCGACGATTCCGTGCTTCCACGACTCCTCTGACCATGCGAGTGTTATCCAGGTGAGATCCACGTTAAATCTTTCCCCTTTCCCCTTTTCTACTCGTCTCCTATCATGCCTTCGCCTAGCGCCACCCGAAACCACCCGCGAAGCTCGTCATCATTTGGCTTCCTAGCAGGGGCGGAGCTAGTGTGTAATGGCCGGTGTCAAATGACACTGATGCCTAAGGCACATTCCTTTATAGCTATAGTGCATAATAAAAAATTACCCCATTAAAAATAGCCGCAAGAGTGTGTTGAGAGTTGTTTTGACACCAGCGGGCCCTTATTCTGGCTTCGCCCCTGCTTCCTGATGACGTGAAACACACGTTCGTTGGGAAACCCCAAGAGGAAGGTATGATGTAGTCAGCAGCAAGTTTTCCCTCAGAAAGAAACCAAGGTTATCGAACCAGTAGGAGCAGCAACTCTTCAGAAGGTTGTCAACGGCGCCAGAAAAATAGTGTTGTTGATGGGAGTCTGGACTGTTGACGTGGAATCTGCACACAACACAATCAAACTATTTTGCCCCAACGAAACAGTGAGGTTGTCAATCTCACTGGCTTGCTGAAAACAAGGGATTAAACGTATGGTGTGGAAAATGAGTATTGAATTGCAGAGAATGAAAAAGGAACAATTTGCAGTTTGTGGTTGTTTAATCAGTGTAAAAGAATGGACCGGGGTCCACAGTTCACTAGTGGTGTCTCTCCATAAAAGATAACTAGCATGTTGGGTGAACATATTACAGTTGGGCAATTGACGAATAGTGATCGCATGACAATGCATATACATGACATGTTGACTACTATGATATTTAATTGGGCATTACGACATAATACATAGATCGTTATCCAACAGCATCTATGACTAATAATCCACCGCCGGGTTGTCATCCGAGTTCCCCATTGGTATTAAGTTGCAAGCAACGGATAATTGCATTAAGTAAAGTGCGTAATGTAAACAAACACATATGTCCGTGGACATAGCATCGTTAGGTTATCCCTAGTGGCAAAAGCACATCCACAACCTTAGAACTTTCTGTCACTGTCCCAGGTTAAACGGAGACATGAACCCACTATCTAGCATAAATACTCTCTCTTGGAGTTACAAGCATCTACTTGGCCAAAACATCTACGAGTAACGGAAAGCATACAAGATCTTAAATAACATATAAGATAGATTGATAATCAACTTGACATAATATTCAATATTCATCGGATCCCAGCAAACACAACATGTAGCATTACAATAATATGATCTTGATCATGTAGGGCAGCTCACAAGATCTAAACATGATGGCACAAAGTGGAGAGACAACCATCTAGCTACTGCTATGGACCCGTAGTCCAAGGATGAACTACTCACGCATCACTCCGGAGGCAGGCATGGCGATGTAGAAGCCTCCGGTGACGATTCCCCTCTCCGGCAGGGTGCCGGGAAGAGGTTCTGAACCCTCCCGAGCTAGGGTTGACGACGGCGTCGTCTCTGGAACTTTTCGTGGATATTTGCTCAGGTACTTAGGGTTTTCGCGCCGGGGGGAATAAGTAGGCGAAAGGGCGGCGGCTGGAGAGGCCCGTGGGGCCCACACCACCCCAGGGCGCGGCAGAGGGGGCCCCGCGCCCTGGCCACGTGTGGGGCCCACGTGGCTCCTCTCCGTCGCTTCTTTGGTCCGTCAGATGAGTTCTGGTAAAATAGGGACTCCCGTGTAGTTTCGTCCAATTCTGAGAATATTTCCAGACTAGCTTTTCTGGAATACAAAAACAGCAGAAAACAGGAACTGGCACTTCGGCATCTTGTTAATAGGTTAGTCCCAAAAAATGTATAAAAGTGATATAAAGTAGATGCAAAACATATAGCAATTGGTATAAAACCGGCATGAAACATCAAAAATTATAGATACGTTTGAGACGTATCACTTCCTAGTCGTCCCATCCTACTCGGATTTGGTGTTGGAGTTGTGGCTTCTGGGCATCCCATGAGGAAACGAGCATCGGGTAGGAGTCGAACGCGTTGTCGACGTAGAGTGCTCGCTGAAGGCGGCGACGATGGTGATGTCCATGGGCAAGGTCATGTTCCAGGGGGAGAGGAACAGGTCCAGGGATAGAGAAGAGTGGGTGCTTCGAAAAATTACAAAACGCATAGAAATTAGAATACCTCTAGCATCCCTAGTAGACAGTTTACAACATGCCATGTTGAAAGGACAAGGATGTCGCCTAGAGGGGGGTGAATAGGCGATTAAAACTTTTCCGGTTTAGGCTTGCTAATTGCGGAATAAAACTAGGTGTTTAAATTAACAAGCCAACAATCTAAGTTAACTAGGCTCACCTATGTGCACCAACAACTTATGCTAAGCAAGACAAGTAACAAGGTGATAGCAACAAGAATACTTCAAGCATGAAGGCTATCACAATGTAAAGTGCATAAGTAAAAGGCTCGGGTATAGAAATAACCGAGGCACGCGGAGATGAGGATGTATTCCCGAGTTCCTCCTTTTTAGGGGAGTACGTCTCGTTGGAGAGGTGTGAGGCACCACAAAGGTCGATCTCAACGCCACAAAGGCTCACCCTATTCTCCGATGAACCGCACCACAAAGGTTTGGTACACCTTTCACTATCGGAATCCTTCGAGGCGGAAATCCGGAGCCTTTACAACAACGATCCGGGGCACACACCCACAACCGAATTGGGGGCTCCCGAACAGCTACAAGTGACCACTCAAGGTCTCAACCACCACAAAGGCGTCTAGGGTCCAAAGTCCCAAGAGTAACTAGTTCACAAGCTTTCAACTTCCACGAATCCTCATGGAGAGCACAAACCGATGCACAAAGCAATGGCAAGAGCACAAGGCTCAAATCCTTCACTCTCAAATCCCACCACAAGCAACAAATGCTTATGGGGGGAAAAGAGAGGAAGAACAAAGAAGAACTCAACAAATGGAACTTCAAGAACTAGATCGAAAGGGTTCCCCTCACTTAGAAGAGAGATTGATTGGTGGAAATGTAGATCTAGGTCTTCTCCTTCAATCCTCCAAAGATCAACGAGTTTGGGTGGAGAGATTGGGAGATAATGAAGATATGAGCTTGCAACAATGGAGGAGAGAGAAAGCAAATCGTGCTAGGCAGAGCTGGCTGGCTGGAGGAAGGTGGAGGGGTATTTATACCCCTCCCAGGAAAATAGCCGTTGCAAGAAAAGTTGCACCGGAGACTCCGGACAGATTCCGGCAAGACTCCGGACTAGGTCCAGGGGCAGAACCACTTCTGGCCAGGAGCAGTTCGGGCCGGAGACTTTTCGACCAAGTACCGGAGACTCCGGCCATAGGCGGAGACTCCGGTCACACTCCGGCAAGAATCCGGCAACACTCCGGACAGAGTCCAGGGAGGGAACCAAAACTGCTTATCTTTGACAAAATCCCCTGGGTCCGGAGACTCCGGTTGAGGCACACCGGAGACTCCGGCCTAGAAAGCCAGGAAAATTGTAAAACCTGAAATGCAATAACTTTCTCGTTCGAACTCCAAATCAGGTGAAACCAATTTTGTTGGAAAGGTGAAACCAATTTTGTTGGAAATATTAAGGGTCACAAATATAGAGGAGATACCACACATGGGAGGTGTGGACCTCATCTCGAGGAGGACCGGTAATATTTCCAACACCGAGAATGCAACAAGTTTTTCATCCGGACTCCGTTCTCTATGATCTTGGGCTTGTTTCGAAGATAATCACAAGCTCTACAAGATCATGCAAATGCACATCATAGTCCATCATGTGAGGAGGATAACACAAGAGGAGAGTTTGACCTCTCTACAAGAGACGAACCGGTAAAACCTCCAACGACAAAAACACCACAAGATAATCAAATGAAATCCGTTTTTGACGAACTAGAGCTTGGTATGGAGATGAACACAAGCTCTAAATTCTCACATGGATAAAAACCAAATAAGAACCAAGAAAGATGATGATGCCAAGTATGCAAAGGTTTGAGCTCTCCATAAGATGCGATCAAGTTACTCACTTGAGAGCCCCTCTTGATAGTACGTCGTCTATCCTATAACCCGGTCTCCCACTACACCAAGAGACCGGTAGAAAACCTATCAAGATCATACCTTTGCCTTGCGCATTCCACTTAAGCTAGATGATGACGATCTTGATCTCTTCAAGTGGACCACCTTTCTTGATTGCGCTTTGCTTGGTGAAGATTCAACTGTTGCTCCCCCATACACCAATGTGGGAGAGCCTCTCATAGGCACATCTTCACTTGACCAATATCTCCAAATGGGTGGCAAGCTTCAAGCATATGATTTCTTCGAGATGCTTCTCTTGAACTTGCACTCCATCTTCTCTATCTTCACAAAGATGATGTCTTGATTCAAGACATACTTGCAATATGTTCAACTCTACATATGACCATTCTTCATATAAACCCTTGAGTAGAGCATTGATCATCATGTAGTCTTCTAGAGTCCAACACATGAACTCCAATCTTTTTCCTATGGACAAGATCTACAAGTATATCTCAATGCAAACATTAGTCCATATGGATTGTCATTAATTACCAAAACCACACATGGGGCAACACATGCACTTTCACATGTCATCACGACATTGGGCACACGGTTAGAAACACAGTTATCACTCACTGATCAGTGGTTTCTTGAAATAAATAGAGGACAAACCAGTGGCTTTTATATGAAATTGTTGAAAAGTGGTGGTTTTTTGAAACCCCGACCCAAATGTGGTGGATTTTTTGCAATTGTCTCCTTCCTCTACTTACACAAGGAAATATATTGATAGAATTAAAAGAGAGCACTCTATGTCACCACACATAAAACACTATCAACGGATCACTATCAACAAATGGGTTAGACATCACTATCAACAGATCACACAAAGACAAACTTATCCTTCACCTTCACGGAAGACGAGCCGCCGCTAGCACACCATCGATTTTGGATCGGGGATCTAGGAGGCGAACAGGCGCCATACACCCATATATGATGAGGGGTATTCACCACGCAGATGACTATCCGTCAGAGCGGATTGAGCAAGCCAGCGAATGGTCGGTTTAATCTCAGTAGAACCAAAGCTCGGCTCGGGAACACCATTAACATGATGTTTGCACCCAGAAATGTAGAATAAGCTCGGTTTTGGTTTTAAAAAAACTGATGGTATGCTGTATAAAATATAATGTTTGCTCACATGGAGAAATAGATTGAGCTCGAACAACCTCAAGTTTGGCTCGACAACATCATAAAAATGCATGAATATGCATCTAGACTTCTAAACAGGTCTTGCAGAGCTATTCCATAAGCTTGTAAGCTCGATTCCAGCCTTGAGCTCGGCTGTTTGAGGATCAAGCCGAGTCGAGAGATCATCATCATCCGCCACGCCAACCTACACCGTAGTTTGTCTCGTCATGCCCTTGCCCCCGCTTGAGACCGCCCAACGACGACTTCACCCCTGCCATAAGGCTGCCTAGAGCATTCTTGTCATCGGATCAATCATCTTGTTTTTTTTGTTGTCGCTGCACCGCTGCTTGGCACCATGGCCACCATTGGCCGCCGTGTATTACACCTGATGGTGCTCATCACGCTCTAGGTTTAGGCCTTGACCAAACTGTATCAGTGTGTTATTTGGATTTACCTAGTAAAAAGAGGACAAATTAGGAGTATTTTGTCATATTCTTCTGAATTAGCTCATATTCATTCACTATTTCTGAAAGGTTGGAGTGCAACATTGCTGAGTAACTTTTCATGTCCAACAAAAAAACAGTGAAACTGTGGATAACACTAAGGCAGCAGCACTGCGTTCTTTTATATTAGAAGGGGAAAAGGTTGCCGATACAGATTTATAGGCTACAAGGGCCAAACCACACACACCCAAGATTGCAAACAGAGACACCTAGGCTACAGAGGTCGCCAACCCATCGAAACATCAAGATGGGGTACAGATGACGAAGTAGAAATCAGTACATGTTCAGAAGTGTTTCATGGCTTGTAGCAACGACACCAAATTAATCTCATGCAGGAACAATTCCTTAACGCAAACTACATTTTCCGGTGTACTGAGCCAGGTGACGACCGGTGCTTCCTCCTTTCTTGCAAGGTCGAGCCGTAGAAGATAACCTTTGTTGAACACGTTGAGGATGACGACGCCGCTTCTCTCTCCGAACCCCTCGAGAGTATACGTGGAGACACCAAGCCCCGCCTGCCTCGCGATATCCAGGTTCCTGATCACCACCTTCCGGCTCCACGTCTGTGCCACGGGCGAGCGCCACGTCCACATCACTATCTCGCTACTTTGAGCGACGAGGAAGCAGAGCCGGCCGCGCACCCTAGCCAGGAGCAGGCGCTCTTTCGAGCAGCCCGGCGGGAGCACCACCATTGTTGCCTCCCCCGCGTCGACGTCCAGAGCGAGGATCTCGTTCCAGTCGCGGTAGGCGCTGACACGGCAGGGCCAGTAGACGGTGCCGCGGATGACGGCGGAGCTGGACGAGTCGCACTGCTGCTCCGGGCACTGGACATTGACTTCGCGAGTGTCACTCCATTGGCCGTTCTTTGAAGAGATTGTCCGGTAGAACCGCGTGCTCTTGTCGGCGACGAGCAGCTCGAAAGATCTACCGGCGTGGTCGACGTTGAGCACGACGTGGAGGCACGTGTTCGGCAAGGTGGTGGGCGGGAGGGAGGTGACCTGGCCAGTGAACGCGTCGCACACCCGCAGCTCAACCTTGTCGTCGAGACGATCTCGGCGGAGGACGAGCAGGCCGTCGCGGGAGGCCACGGTCTTGAACGGGATCCGGAGGCTGTCGTCGTCTAGGCGTCCGCGGAGCCGGGTTGGCGCCGGGCTGTGGAGGACGCGCTGGGCGGTGAAATCTCTGAGGTCATCGTGTTCCCGGTAAGAGACCCCAAGGAGGAGCGCGGGATCGAAGCCGTCGTCGGCGACGAGGCGGCGCCGGAAGGCCGGGTCGAGGATGGCGCGGCGGAGGAACCTGGAGGTGGCGGCGCAGCGGACCACGGTCGTGACGTCGGTGCGCGCCATGATCTCCAGCAGGACATCCAGCACGAGGGATTCCTGCGATGGCCCGCTGCACTTGCGTCGTTTGGTCGACATCGTCGGGCTGTTCATGTGTAGGAACTCAAGGAAGTAATCGAGCGCGAATCCTTATATGATCGCACGGCGCAGGCCTGTCCTCGAGGCTGGCATAGGACTCTCCTTGACTCCTAGTCGGACTCGACCGAGTGAAACAATCCGAGGCACTAAATAAGTTCTTCTACTTTGAAAGGCGCTAAATAAGTAGAGCTACAGGGCATCACCGAGTTCTAGTTCAAAGTGAACACGAAATCGGAAAGGCCTCCCGAGATTGCATCTGACAATTTTAATTTTTTAAAACCCTCGCCGGCCGGCAAGTTCGCAATCCAGGCAAACACATGGACATTTTTCGTAACGGAAACCATTTTCAATGCAAAAGATTCAAACTATAATTTTTCGGTTTTGCTAATTCTCAATCGACTGAGATTAGCTTAATTCTCAGTCGATTCGGTAGCCATCGGATCTATACGCCAAGATATACATGTTGTGCCTTGCGCTCGTTGTCACCTCCTGATGCGAACGTTTGACCTGTACGTACGTGAGGCATTTGCTTTTGGGCCTTCTGTTTTTCTTTGCATTGATCTGGGCTTTGCTTTCATATATGTGGGCTCTTTCCTGTTGTATATTGCTGGCCCTTGTACGTGTGTGTGCATAATTTTTTTATTCTTCTTGTAGCCTTCTTTTTTTCTCGGTTCAATTATCTTTTGTTTGTTCTTTAATTTTTGTTTTCTTTGTTATATTATTATTTTGTAATTTCTATATCTTTATGAGTGTGATCGATTTTCGGTCGATGCAGTTTAGATCTTGATCGACTCCTGAATCATTGTGTTGCATTGTGATTTGTATTAGCGTGGGAGTTGTGAATGTGTTGCAATTGAGTTTTTCGAGTTGCAAAATGAGTTGAAACTGAGTTTATCTCCAGTTGCAAATGAGGTTGCAATTGAATTTTTTTCCGGTTTTGCTAATTCTAAGCTAGCTTAGTGCTCAGTCGGTTATATGTCCGTTAGATATTTTGCTCCTAGATTCGTGGGTTGTGTTGTAGGTAATTATCTGGTCGTAACATCCACGCGAGCAGTATGTTCACTGGAATGCTGGTTCTTTTTGGGCTCTTAGGCTTCTATCCTTATGGGTCTAGTTGTTCACATGGGCCCTTTTTAGCATTCCATATTTTATTGAAAAAGTGATTGGGTTAGATTGTTTTTTAGAGATGGTGTGTCGGCGCTTATGTCTGTCGTATTATGTTTTTCTCTTGTAGTGTTTCGTTATTTATTTTTTGTTTCGTCGACTTTGTTTTTCTTTTTTGTTTTCTTTGCCTTTTAAATCTTTATCTCTTTTTCTTTATTTTTATTATTTCTTCACCAACTATTCATTTTAATAACTAACGACATACATGTTTATACCGAACAAATATTATTAAGATTGTAGATGCCTTTTGTGGTTCTTTTTAAATGTTTTTCAAAGAGTGATCCGGTTTCTTTATCGTATTATAGGAAATTTCCAAAACAAACTTTAAACTATTAACCTATTTCTGCTCCGGGATTTCTAATTATTGTCTACGAGGTAAAGCTCGGTTAATTTTCCATAATTTTGCATCTGTAGGATCACTGTTTTCATTCGTACCTGTCTAGGTGCAACTACGACTTTGTTGCAACATTGCAATCGACTTTTTTTTCTGTCTCATACTTACTACAAGTGTTTTCTTTGTTTTTTGCACATATTAAATTTTAGGTGTATACCTAGGCGAAACCAAAATTTCCTTTTAGACATGGGTGACATCATTCGACTAAGATTTATGTTAGTTCTTGGTA
This sequence comes from Poa pratensis, assembly GCA_947311845.1. Lineage (NCBI taxonomy): Eukaryota > Viridiplantae > Streptophyta > Magnoliopsida > Poales > Poaceae > Poa > Poa pratensis. The sequence continues at coordinate 22,658,907 of CAMZMU010000048.1, forward strand.
GAATATACTAGTCACACCCTTTTATTTATGGATTTTCTAAATCGTCGTCCGAGATTTAGTTAATTATGAGTTGGCTGTACATCCACTAGACATTTCATGGAGTTTCATAAAATTTGTTGTTTATTTTTTTCTTTTTCTATTATTTTGCACAGGCTTCTAGCATCTTGGAAATAGCCTGGTAACATAAGAGAGAAGAATATGTGTTTAGATGTCCATTTAATTGATGGTTCATTGTAACCGACGCATTTTTAAGTTAGGAAATAGCTATTGCGGGTTTGTTCCTTTTGCAACGAGAATATGGGTTGGGATTTTTTCCCCTTTGTCCCAATTGTATTGCAGCTGCACTTGCGACCGAGTTAGTTCCTCTTTTTGTCCCAATTGCAACTGCACTCGCAACTGAGATTTTTTTTTCCATTTGCAATTGCACATGCAACTGAGATTTTCTCGAGAATGCTCCAGTTGCAACTGCACTTGCAATCGAGATTTTCTCGAGGGATACCCTAGTTGCAACTTTCACTTGCAACTGAGATTTATTTTTTATTTTTTCACAGTTGCAATTTCACTTGCAACCGAGTTTTTTTTATCTTTTTTGTACAAGTCGCAACTGCACTTGCAACTGAGATTCTTTTTATATTTTTGTCCTAGTTGCAACTGCACTTGCAACTGAGATTCTTTTAATTTTTTGTCCCAGTTGCAACTGCACTTGCAACTGAATTTTTCTCGAGTATGCCCCATTTGCAACTATAACTGCAATTGATATTTTGTTTCCTATTTCCTGTTCCAACTGCACTTGCAATTGATATATTTTTCTCTTTTCTATCCCCAGTTGCAACTGCACTTGCAACTGAGATTTTCTTGAGGATGCCATAGTTGCAACTACACTTGAAACTAAGATTTTCTCAAGGATGCCGCCAGCGCATTCGAAACTGAGATTTTTTTCCCTCGGTTGCAACTGCAGTTGCAACTGATTTTTTTTTATTTTTTTCCAGTTACAATTGCACTTGCAACTGATATTTCTTCAAGGATGCTCTAGTTGCAGCTGAGATTTTTCTCGAATGATGCCCTAGTTGCAACTGCACTTGCAACTGAGATTTTTGGTTACACGTAGATTGCAACTGAGATTTCCCTTTAAGCAAAGGAACAGAGAAAAACAACTGGGAATCAACATGTTGACACCATTCGACTGAGAATTGGTTCATTCGGAGTAGACTAAGGACTAGCCACACCTTTCAAATAATCCTAAAAAAATGTTGCATTTCCATTTTGATTCTAGAATTACACATTTATTTTGTGTGTCTAATTTCTTTTTTAGTGAAAGAGCTGTCCAATTATTTCCTCCTTGTGTTTTCTAAGATATTGTTTGTCCGCTATGCTTTGGGTTAAACTAAGAAAAAATTCATATGTTTTCGTGAAAATATTCAGGAAGGTTAACAGTATTACTCAGGTCGTTCAAACAATTGTTCATTTAGTTCAAACTAAATGCTCTCGTGTTTAAAAATGTTCACAGGTTCAGAAAAGTACTCACATGGTCAAACACCAAATGTCTTTTTTTCAATCCGATGAACATTTGCTAAAATAAATAAAAAATTAAACAAGTGAAAGTTCTTTTTAAATACATGAACATCTTTGTCGAACCCCTGAAGGCTTTTAGATGGCTGAGCATTTAAAAAAAATATGTGAACAATTTTTCTACATGTCAAACATTTTATTTGTTACAGGTAAACATTTGTTTCTCGAAATGATTATTTTTAGCAATTATTGAACGTAAATATTATAATATTTCTTTACTAAATTTATTTTCTGAATAATTAAAATAGAACTATCGCTTATGTTTAGATTAAGAAGAACTACGCACACTAGTTTTGGTTTTTGGCAACGACCCACACCAGTTTTTTTTTTTTTTGCGAATCACAGTACAACGCAGACGCTCACATACACGCGCATACACTCACCCCTATGAACGCACACACGCACACCCTACCCCTATGAGCATGTGGGGACCCCGGACTAGCTGTCCGAAATACCCGATTATGCTTAATACAACGATCCCGTGATCAGTCTGTCGTTGCACATAATCCGAATTGGATACCAAAGTTTACATCCATTACAGTACCGAATAAAAAGTCTTACATAAATGGTCATTTAGACCAAGCTCTTACATAGGTGCCTTCATGGGCCAAACCAAAATATCAGCGGAAGCTACGGCGTAGTAGACATCAGATTCTAACGATGACAACCCGACAGGCAGCTGACTTGTGGAGATCCTTAGTTGGCGTAGAAGTCGCCATATTCCTGCTCGGCGTAGTGCTCCTCCTCGTAGTCTGGCTAGGACAATAGCCAGGGACGAAACCAATATGAGTACATTTGAATGTACTCGCAAACTACCCCAACATGAGTATGCACTTTTATTTGTTTTAAAACATCTCTATATCTTTATTGAAAAAGGTAAGAAGAGTTTTATAACCATCTTTGAAAGAAGTCACCATCTCATTTTGTTTCTCAAAAACTCCTCCTTTTCATGACCATGGCTCACCATAGTCCATTTATTCCACAACTCATACCACTTCATTTGGTGTAGCTGTGTAACACCATCACCATTTCAATTTCTTTTAAACTTAAAAGCTTTTCCAAAAAAACTTGCACATGGTCTAGGACAGCCTCCCAACTGTCCATATCCGGGGACTCGGCTATTCGAATAGTTTTACACTCTGCAGAGGTAGCACGCTTTTCCCCCATCCATCCGGCAACTCATCGTGTCTGCCACGTCTCGCCATACAAGGTGTATGCGAAGTAAGTCGCCGACCATAGCTGTCCTTTGCTCATGCTAGTATAGGACCTACCGCTACGAATTTATCATCCTTTCCATCAACACCCAGTCCAGATTCCCCGTCGGGAAACCTAAGTGTGAGGACTCGTAGTTCTGCCCGGCGAGCGAACCCTTCAATCCTCCCACCATCGTGTTAGGACCCAGGTCAGGGGTAGGTCACCAAACCATCCCCTCATGGAACGAGGTCATCCTCGTTGTTGAGGCATCCCATACTAATATGAGCAAATTATATGACTACGCCCTTTCCCATATGTGGGTAGATGTGGTCGCACAGGGTAAGATTGGTTGTCATAGTACTAGGACACAATGTGCATTTTTCATAAATCTCATCATTCTCCATTTCTTTACTTTCACACCACATCTCGGTATTCCATAACCACACAAGTCTCTTTAAAGAAGTTTTGAGTAAACAACATTGTTTCCCATCCTAGAGTTTTATATAAGCTACTACATAGGGTGGCAAAATAATATTCATATACTTTTCGAAAAGGTTTTGTAAACCATTGCCTTTAAAGTAAATCATTTGATCAAAGTAGATGCATATGTATTTAGGTGCAAGCTCAGGGAGTAGCTTGCCTTGCTCGGCAAAGTTCTCGGGTTCTTGTGCTTGATGATCAGAGAATTCCCCCTCCTCGTAGACTCCGGCAACGTTCTCGTCTAAACGTTAAACAAGCAATACAAACAATTACTAAACTACTCAAGCAAGCATCACAACATATCAATCACAAACATCACAATTAGCTACTGCCCACATCAACCACACAATTTGGTTTCAAAATAATTGAATTAAACATTATTTATTTATGTTAAAACTATGGCAGAAACTTGTGGAACATGTTTAATTCAATAACTTGAGTTCTGTTGGTCACAAAAATACAAACTAAAATTCTATGGAAAGCTACTGGTGTGTAGAAGACAACACAATTGAGTTTGGGTTAATTTGAGTTACCAAACTTCCTACACATTTGTTTGAATCCAGAAGCTTAATAATCAAGTTTTAGCTACCAAATAAATTCTGTTGCTCCAAAAATTAAATCCTTTTAGGGGTAACTAAACATGACTAATTGTGACCTAACAAAATTGGTCCTAATTCATTTGGGTTTACCATTAAACATATTTAAATGTTTGAGTCCAGAGGGGTATTTAAACTTCAACTTTATATTAAAAAAATACTACTGCACAAATAATTCTACCAAAATTAGGGAAGCTAACACAAGGCATTACTAAGCTAGAAAAATTGGTTTGGAATTATTTGGACTAACAGAGTATCAGAAACAAACAAGTTTAGAATTTAAACCTTCTGTAGTATTTTTAATAATACTTTTTATTTATTTAATTAAATGACATGAGACCAATTGGGTTGGTTAAACATTTTCATAAGCTTTCCAGAACAATTGAGTTTGATTTATTTGGATTCCTAAATCTTGAGATATTGATTTTCTAAGTTGGGTCCAGTACTGAAATTCCAGAGAAAACTAAATTCGAAAATGTGTTCAGTTTGGATGATGTTGAGAAATCTGACGGGCGGGGCCCACCCGTCAGTGACTCAGCGCACGCGGGAAATTAATAAAACGCCGACAGGTGGGCCAGCCCTGTCAGCCACACGTGTACAGGAACGTTACGTGGCCGTTGGATCTAGATCCAACGGTCCACGTTTAAAGGCCACGGCGGCGACCATTTTTGGGTGGCGCCGCCGCGCCGGCGCACGGTCGAGGAAGCTCGGCTCACCTAGGGGGCTCGGGGAGACTCGGGATGACGGCGTCCGACGGCGGAGGGCTCGGGGAGGCTCGTGGGGGCACTTGAACTTGCTGGGGAGGGCTGCAGCGACGGTGGCGATGCGTCGGAGTTCCACGGCCACGGCAGCGGATTCCGGCGAGGTCCTGGGGGCTCTCCTGTGCACGAAACAACGGGGAAAGGGTCTCGGGTGAGTGCGGTGTCAACGGGGAGCACAGTGGAGGGGTCAGTGGGGAGAGGGAAGCATCAGCACGGCGAGGCCGTGCCTTCGCCTACCTCGGGCAGTGGCGGAGCTCGCAGAAGCTCCACGACAGCAGCGGCTCTGCTGCGGCTTCTCCGCCCTCCTGGCGGTGCACGAGAGGTGGTGGAGGGTCTGGGGGGCAGTGGAGTGGAGTGAGGAGAGGTCGGACACGGGGTGGGGGTATTTATGCCCGCGGCGGCGGTGCAAGGTGGACATGGCGCAGGGGAGCTCCCGCGGCTGTGCTAGCTCGCCGTAGGGCGGTGGGAGGATGGCTACGGTGGTGGGGGGGCCTGGGAGGATGGCTACACGTGGAGTGAGCTCGCGAGGTGGACGGTCCGGCGAGCTCTGTGGTGGCTTGGGCGGTGCTCGGGGCGCGCGACGGTGATGATTTCACTGGTGACTCGGGTTCTCCTGAGCGCGGTGGAGGCAGGGGAGAGCATGGTGAAGCGAGGGAGTGAGAGGGGGGCCAGGGAGTGGATGATCGCGGCGATGCCACGCACGGCGACCATGCCGACCATGGCGCGGCCGCCCCGGGCTCGGTCCCCTCCGAAGCTCCTCTCCTTTCCCGACCCTCCTCTTCCAAATTCCCGCGCGAAAAAGGCTCTGTGGTGCACGGGAGAGGATTTGGGTGAGTCAATTGGTCGAATTAACAACGAATTCGATCAATTGATCTCCGGGTTGAAGAAATGGGGAAGAACACGGGCAGTGCATGCAAGGTGTTCGACGAAATGCTTCAACGAAATTTTATTTTTATTTTCTGAATTTTATTTCCACAATTGGATCCATATATCCAAATGTAGTTTTGTGGTGCAGTGGTATAATTTAATTGACAATTGTTGCACCACAACTTTGTAATTTGAATTTATTAAAGAAAGAATTGGAATTTTAAATTTAGATTTTTGGAAATATATTTTGAGAGGGAAAAGTTATAGGAATAAAAATGGGAGAGTTTATATAACCTCTCCTTTCAATTTTGTTTGAAACCATTTTAGTTTCTCCCCTTGGAGAATTTGTGTGACACAATTGTCACTTTTATTTTTCTTGCTTTATTTGCTACTTCAATTCTTTTCTTTTCTTATTGTTTTTATTTAGAGCAAGCATCATAATTAGCAAGAATAAATAACACAAGCAACAAGAATTAATTACCACAAGCAATATTTTGCAGACAACACATAATATTTAACAAAAGTTTTTGTTGGCTCTCATTTTTGGAATAATAATATTGATTAATATTTTTGGGATGTTACAGAGCACCTCCGAGAGACTGAGCCGGCGGTTGGGTCTTGAGATTGACGAAGTCACCACGGGTGCCTCGCTGTCGACGGGAACGTCGCCTCCCACTGAAGAATATTCTGCCTAAATGAGAAACACCAGCGTCAAATCTGGGGTTTGAACTCTGGTGGGCTGGAGGTACAACCACCCTCCTAACCATCTTGCCACGGGCAAGTTCTCTCCTTTTCTTTTTTCTCGAGGGCACACCAACAACCAAAAAACAACACTAGAGGGTTACGATCCATAGCTGATGCAGGAAGCCGTTTTCTCTCTACCTGGGCCTTTGGTTGGATATGCAGCGTGAGCCAGGCGAGAGGCACCCACAACACGTACAAGTCAATCCATCGGGAGCGGTTCAATGAAAAAACTAATTGCCTATGAATTAAAAAGACACAACAAAAACGGAAAAAGGCAATGGCCCAAACTGAGGCAACCCAGCCCAACCCAGCACATGTCCCTCATAAAAGCCCAGAGTAAGAAACAATATGCATGTGATCATCAACAGCATACGAAACTGCTAGCACACGAAACTACTAGCTCGTATCAACGTATGTGACGTCAGCCGATTGAGAATTAGGTTAATTCTCAGTCAACTGAGATCTAGTCACACCCATAATTTTTTCTTAAGCGAAATATTTGAAACTGGAATTGTTCTCTTCCACTACTTTTTTGTTTCTTCACGTGGAAGCTAAAAAACAGGGAAAGAAATCCTATACGAGGTCAGTACGACCTCAAATGTGGACCAGTCCGATAAACAACCCCAGAGCAAGTTCAGCAGCGGGATTGATTAATCAGTTTTGCCACGTGTAAGCTGCTGGACATGGTCCACCGATGGGTCGTTCCATGCAGGGATCACCGCCACCCAACTCCATGTCTATCGGGGGTGTCCGCGTGCTATCTTGTACCGACATCCGCCACATCTCATCGACAAAGTCGAGAAAGAACGAAAAATCAAAAACATTCTGGCCACCTTCCTCGCTTAGAGCATCCGCTAGCGCTACCACGAGTAATGACAAATGCAACGTCGCCCCCGCCACCGAAACGACGCTCCCGGAAAAACCTACGCCAACCCTACCTACTCACCAGTCAAAGCGCCAAGATCCCTACCACCTATCACCGTCGGAGGGAGGGGGCAAAGTGGTCGCTCGCTGCCCTAGTCGCCTATAGGGTTGGGAGTTCGGGATGTGCAGTGGCAGAAGGAGCAAGATCGTTTTACTTTGTTTAACTTATGTTCGTCTACTTACACAAACATACTTTTTTTACGTAACACATGAACATACTTGATAACTAGACAACCAAATAGGAGTATTTGCTAACTGATTTTTCCCGGGGCTACTCGTATAGTTTTTTCAACAAGGAAACATGATAGAATTAAAAAAGAGCACTCTATCTCACCAAACATACTACTCCCAACGTTCACAAAAGGATGTCTCAACCTAATCTAAATTGTATATATTTAGACATGATTTAGTGTGTAGATACATGCAGGGGCGGAGCTTCAGCCCGGCATGCCCGGGCAGCTTCCCGGGCTTGGCTTCGTCCGGCAGGCGCGCAAACAACCTGTCATTAGGCGTTAATTAGTCATCAGCTGGCTGCTTGCCGGGCAAAAACTCAGATCAACATGGCCTTTCCCCATTTTATTGTCCAGCCCAACGTAATAACCAGCAAAACAGTTCACAGGAAGCTGGCCCAAGTCGGACACAGTACTACGCAAACCCTATTCATCGCCTTATGCGAGTCCTAACTCCGCCTCGCCTGCGTAAAATTTTTTGCTGGGCCAGCCCACTTGCGTTTCTCGACAGCGAAAAGAGAGAAAATAGGTGTGCAGCTGGGATTCGAACCCCCGACGCCCACTTACACCACAGGACGTGGTTCCAGTGGACGACCACTAGGCCACAGCTCGTGTTTTTGATTCTTTTTCTTTTCCGTTTCCGTTTCCGTTTCCTTTTTCTTTTTCCTTTTTTTTAATTTTCCGTTTTCTTTTCCCGTTTTGTATTTATGTTTTCTTTTTCGTTTTTTCTGTTATCTTTTTCGGTTTTATTTTTTGTTTTCCTTTTTTTGTTTCACTTTTCCATTTTCCTTTTTATGTTTTAATTTTCGCTTATTTTGAAAATGGTTCATATTTTAGAAAATAATTATTTTTTAAAAATGGTTTTGATTTTCGAAAATGGTTTTTTTTTAAATGGTTCCGAACCAAAAAAAGGTTCCGAACCGAAAAAATGGTTCCGATTTTTTAAAATGGTACCTTTTTTGAAAATGGTTCCGAACCGAAATAATGGTTCCTTTTTTAAAATGGTTCCGAACCAAAAAATGGTTCCGATTTTTGAAAATGGTTCCGAATGAAAAAAATGGTTCCGAACCGAAAAAATGGTTCCTTTTTTAAAATGGTTCCGAACCGAAAAAAATGGTTCCGATTTTTGAAAATGGTTTTGAATGAAAAAAATTGATCCTTTTTAAAATGTTCCGATTTTTAAAAAATGGTTCCTTTTTGAAAATGATTCCGATTTTTGAAAATGGTTCCGAATGAAAAAATGGTTCCTTTTTAAAAATGGTTCCGAACCAAAAAAAAAAGGTTCCTTTTTGAAAATGGTTCCGAACCCAAAAAAAAGGTTCTGAACCGAAAAATGGTTCCGAATAAAAAAAATGGTTCCTTTTTTAAAATGGTTCCGATTTTTCGAAAATGGTTCTTTTTTGAAAATGGTTCCGATTTTTAAAAAAAATCGTTTCACTTTTTGAAAATGGTTCTGATTTTTTTAAAATTGTTCCACTTTTTTAAAATGGTTCGATTAAAAATGGTGAATTTTGAAAATCTGAACCATTTTGAAAATGAATAATTTTCAAAATCTAAACCATTTTGTAAAAGTGAACCATTAAAAATTGAACATTTTTCGAATATGAAACATTAAAAATATGTTCTAAAACTGGGAAGAACGAAAAAACGAGGACTAAAAAAGATTAAAAATGCGCGCGTACGTATAAAATGGAGCGCAGCAAATGTACGCGGCGAGTTCTCATCAAAAACAAAAATGTACGCGAGCGAATCGGATTGGAACGAGGCGAGCGGTGATATGTCTCAAACGTATCTATAATTTTTGATGTTCCATGCATGTTTTATATCAAATGCCACATATTTTGCATCTACTTTATATCACTTTTATACATTTTTTGGGACTAACCTATTAACAAGATGCCGAAGTGCCAGTTCCTGTTTTCTGCTGTTTTTGTATTCCAGAAAAGCTAGTCTGGAAATATTCTCGGAATTGGACGAAACTTCACAGGGACCTATTTTATCAGAACACACCAGGAGTCCAAAGGAGCAGAGAGAGAGCCACCAGGGCCCCACACGCCACTAGGGCGCGCCCCCCCTCTGGCGCGCCCTAGGGTGGTGTGGGCCCCACGGGGGTCGTCAGCCGCCGCCCTTTCGCCTACTTATTCCCCCCGAGCGAAAACCCTAAGTACCTGAGCCATATCCACGAAAAGTTCCAGAGACGCCGCCGTCCTCAACCCTAGCTCGGGAGGGCAGAACCTCTTCCCGGCACCCTGCCGGAGAGGGGAATCGTCACCGGAGGCTTCTACATCGCCATGCCTGCCTCCGGAGTGATGCGTGAGTAGTTCATCCTTGGACTACGGGTCCATAGCAGTAGCTAGATGGTTGTCTCTCCACTTTGTGCCATCATGTTTAGATCTTGTGAGCTGCCCTACATGATCAAGATCATATTATTGTAATGCTACATGTTGTGTTTGCTGGGATCCGATGAATATTGAATATTATGTCAAGTTGATTATCAATCTATCTATGTTATTTAAGATCTTGCATGCTTTCCGTTACTCGTAGATGCTTTGGCCAAGTAGATGCTTGTAACTCCAAGAGAGAGTATTTATGCTAGATAGTGGGTTCATGCCTCCGTAATCTGGGAGAGTGACAGCAACTTCTAAGGTTGTGGATGTGCTGTTGCCACTAGGGTAACCTAACGATGCTATGTCCACGGCATATGTCATTACTTAATGCAATTATCCGTTGCTTGCAACTTAATACCAACGGGGACTCGGATGACAACCCGGCGGTGGATTATTAGTCATAGATGCTGTTGGATAACGGTCTATGTATTTGTCGTAATGCCCAATTAAATATCATAGTAGTCATCATGTCATATATGCATTGTCATGCGCTCACTATTTGTCAATTGCCCAGCTGTAATTTGTTCACCCAACATGTTAGTTATCTTTTATGGAGAGACACCACTAGTGAACTGTGGACCCCGGTCCATTCTTTTACACTGATTAAACAACCACAAACTGCAAACTGTTCCTTTTTCATTCTCTGCAATTTAATACTCATTTTCCACACCATACGTTTAATCCTTTGTTTTCAGCAAGCCGGTGAGATTGACAACCTCACTGTTTCGTTGGGGCAAAGTAGTTTGATTGTGTTGTGTGCAGATTCCACGTCACGATCCCTGTGTTGCCGCACATATTCACCGTTGACAACCTTCTGAAAGTTGCTGCTCCTACTGGTTCGATAACCTTGGTTTCTTTCTGAGGGAAAACTTGCTGCTGAACTGCATCATACCTTCCTCTTGGGGTCTCCCAACGAACGTGTGCATATCAAGCTTTTCTGGCGCCGTTGCCGGGGAGACAGCAGTCTTCTGCAAGGGGAGTTTCACGCTTCCAATCTCTTTACTTTGTTTTTGTCTTGCTTAGTTTATTTTATTTTATCTTGTTTGCTTTCAATTATCAAAAACACAAAAAAATTAGTTACTTCATCTTTGTTATTTTCTGTCTGTTTTTATTTCTGCTAAAATGAGTACTCCTGAGAACACTAAGTTGTGTGATTTCACTAGCACGAACAACAATGATTTCATATGCACACCTATTGCTCCACCTGCTGCTTCAGCAGAATTTTATGAAATTAAACCTGCACTTTTAAATCTTGTTATGAAAGAGCAATTTTCTGGTGTTAGTACTGATGATGCTGCTGTTCACCTTAATAACTTTGTTGAACTTTGTGAAATGCAAAAGCTCAAGGAAGTAGATGGTGATATTATTAAACTGAAACTTTTTCCTTTCTCCTTGAGAGGACGTGCTAAAGAATGGTTGCTATCTTTGCCTAGAAATAGTATTGATTCATGGACTAAATGCAAAGATGCTTTTATTGGAAAATATTATCCTCCTGCTAAGATTATTTCTTTGAGAAGTAGCATAATGAATTTTAAGCAATTTGATAATGAACATGTTGCTCAAGCATGGGAGAGAATGAAATCATTGGTTAAAAATTGTCCCACTCATGGACTGACTACTTGGATGATCATCCAAACCTTCTATGCAGGATTAAATTTTTCTTCAAGGAATTTATTGGATTCGGCCGCTGGAGGTACCTTTATGTCCATCACTTTGGGTGCTGCAACAAAGCTTTTGATGATATGATGATTAATTATTCTGAGTGGCACACCGAGAGAGCTCCAACAGGTAAGAAGGTAAATTCTGTTGAGGAAACCTCTTCCTTGAGTGCCAAAATTGATACTATTATGTCTATGCTTGCAAATGGTCAAACACATGTTGATCCAAATAATGTTCCTTTAGCTTCTTTGGTTGCTCAAGAAGAGCATGTTGATGTGAACTTCATTAAAAATAATAACTTCAACAACAATGCTTATAGGAATAATTTTGGTAATAGCAATTATAGGCCCTATCCTTCTAATAGTGGCAATGGTTATGGAAATTCCTATGTAACTCCTACAACAATAATAAGAGTGTACCCTCTGATCTTGAAGTTATGCTTAAGGATTTTATTAGTACACAAACTGCTTTCAATAAAACTGTTGAGGAGAAATTTGGGAAAATTGATGTTTCCTCTAAAGTTGATAGTCTTGCTCTTGATGTTGACTTGTTGAAACTAAAGAACATGCCTCATGATGTTAAAGAGAGCAAAACTCTCAATGCTATACAAGTTAAAATTGATAACAATGTGAGGATGTTAGCTGAATTGCATGCTAGATGGGAAAGAGAGGATGAAATTGCTAGAAAGAATAATATTGCTAGAGTTTATACTATTACTACTTCTGAAAATGCTTCAAACTCAAGTGTTAACAAACCTCCTACCATTAATGGCAAGATAATTGGTGTTGGTAATGTTTCCACTTCTATTGCAAAATGTCCTAAATTGCCTGATAACTCTGAAACTGTCCTTGATAAAGATGCTGAAATTTCTAGCAATAAGGAAGATAATAATCCATTACTTTTGATGATAATGACTTTGATTTTGATGGTTGCAATATTTCTGAAGTAATTAAGTTCTTGCAAAAGCTAGCTAGAAGTCCTAATGCTAGTGATAAACATGGCTTTTACTAAACATATTACTAATGCTCTCATACAAGTTAGGGAAGAAAATTAAACATGAAGCTTCTATCCCTAGGAAGTTAGAAGATGGTTGGGAGCCCATCATTAAAATGAAATTGAATGACTTTGATTGCAATGCTTTGTGTGACCTTGGTGCTAGTATTTCTGTTATGCCTAAAAGATTTATGATATGCTTGATTTAGCACCTTTGGAAAATTGTTACTTGGATGTTCACCTTGCTGATTCTACTATTAAAAAACCTTTGGGAAGAATTGATGATGTTCTTATCATGGTTAACAACAATTATGTCCCCGTTGATTTTATTGTCTTGGATATTGAATGCAATCCATCATGCCCTATTGTGCTGGGAAGACCTTTTCTTAGAACTGTAGGTGCTATTATTGATATGAAAGAAGGGAATATAAAATATCAATTTCCTCTCAAGAAAGGTATGGAACACTTTCCTAGGAAGAAGATTAAGCCACCTTATGATTCTATTGTTCGAACAAATTACAATGTTGATGCTTCTTCACTTGGTAATACTTGATGCATGCTTTGTGCCTAGCTAAAAGGCGTTAAAGAAAAGCGCTTATGGGAGGCAACCCATTTTATTTTCTGCAATTTTTCTTTTATTGAGTCAAGGAGTTTGTTTACTTCTGTAGCAACTCCTTTGTATCTTTATTTTCTCGCATTGTTGTGCCAAGAGTAGCCTCTAATGTTAAGATGATGCTTAATTTTGATTGCTGCGCAGAAACAGATTTTTGCTGTTCACTGTACGAAATTCCTAAAATCACCAGATTGTTAATTAAATCTGAAATTTTTGTGCGTAATCTTTATGAATGTCTGAATCTTTCATTAGTTCAAGTTTTCGATCTGAGCGTCGTAAGTGCCTCGAAAAAATTCGTCTTTGCGGACTGTTCTGTTTTAGACAGATTATGCCTTTTTATTTTGCATTCTCTCTTTTACTAGTGTTGAGTGAAATTCTTTTTTGGGTGGAAGAGCTTCACATAACATCAGTGGCTGTAGCTAATGTTTAAAGTAACAAATCATATTGCGTCTTTATAGAACATGTGAATTTTTGATTATGCACTAACCCTCTAATGAGATCTACTTTGAGTTTGGTGTGACGGAAGTTTTCAAGGGTCAAGAGAGAAGGATGATATAATAGGATCAAGAAGAGTGAAGAGCTTAAGCTTGGGGAGGCTCCCATGGATCTCCCCAGCATATTTCAAGAAGACTCAAGCGTCTAAGCTTGGGGATGCCCAAGGCATCCCCTTCTTCATCGTCAAAATTATCAGGTCATCTCTAGTGAAACTATATTTTAATTCTTTCACATCATATGTGCTTTTCTTGGAGCGTCTGTGTGCTTTTATTTTCAGTATTGCACTTTTATTTTCAATAAAGCTTGACTGGACCCTAGCATTCTTGATTGGGAGAGAGACACGCTCCGCTTTTTCATGAGAATACTCCTATTCTTCACTTATATTTGTTGAGTATTCATATCTAGCGCTGTTCAGCTTTTAGCTCTTGTTTTCATGTATCTCTTGTCAGAGCTATTAGCTTTCTTTTGTAGAAAGTACTCTCTTGCTTCACTTATATTTGTTTGGAGAGTTGATGAAATAAATTGATTGGTGTTTGGTTGGTTCAGAAAATGTTGCATGTGGTAATTGGTATAAGGAAAAACTTGCTTAATCTTGTAGATCACTAATGGATAACTTGATGCTTGTCAATTGTTTTGAGTTAACAAGTAGATCATGATTAAATTGTGCATCACATGAGTTAAGCCTATTAGTGAAGAACTACCGTAAAGCTTGTTGAAAATTTGGTTTGCATCGGTGGTATCTCTAAGGTCTAGATATTTTCTAATAACAGGGTTTGGTTAACAAGGAAGACGGTATGAAGTCTTATAACGTTTGCAATATGTTTGTCATATAAAACTTGGTGTACGGGTTGATATTCTTGTTTGCTTACATAACCTTGCTAGCCTAAACTCTGTACTGAGAGGGAATGCTTCTCGTGCATCCAAATCCTTGAGCCAAAATCCATGCCATTTGTGTCCACCATAACTACCTATATGTGGTATTTCCTTGCCACTCCAAGTAAATTTTTCATGTGCTACCTTTAAATTATTCAAAATGTTATTATTCCCTTTTTGTGTCAATGTTTACTAGCTCATGAGGAATTAGTGTGGTTATTCTTTATTCTATTTGTGTGGACTTTTACACCTGGACTAGTGGCATATACATCCGCTTATCCAATAACTTGCAAAAAGAGCTGGCAACGGGGTGCCCAGTCCCAATTAATTACAACTTTAACCAATTAATTCTCTTCACACTTTTGCCCTGATTCATCAGTAAGCAATGACAAACAGTGAAATACCTGAATGTGTGTAAACCAAAGAGAAAGAGGGATGATCTGCCTTGCTGGTAGAAATAACGTCCTTCATGGGAGCCGCTCTTAAAAGTCCGTTGACAGGTAGAATACTGTTCTCACCCGCTACCATTCGTTGACAATTAACAAACACCTCTCAAAAATAGATACTCCTCCATGGTATGTGATTGATGGAAGGCACCCGAGGATTCGGTTAGCCATGGCTTGTGTTAGCAAGGTTGGGAGGAGTATCAAATATTTTATGCAATCTCTATATGCTTTCAAAAACCTAAAAGCTCTAGCACATGATTTAATCCCTGCTTCCCTCTGCGAAGGGCCTTTCTTTTACTTTTATGTTGAGTCAGTTTTCCTATTCTTTCTGTCTTCCACAAGCAAACACTAGTGTCAACTTTGTTACAACATGCGTTATATGCAATATTGGACTTGTTATACTTTGTGTTGACAATATCCATGAGATAAATATGTTGAAAGTTGAAGCAAATGCTGAAACTAATTCTTCCTTTGTGTTGATTAAATACCTTTTATTAGAAACTATTGCTTTATGAGTTAACACTTATGCAAAACTGTTTGATGCTTGTCTCGAAAGTACTATTCATGAAAACGTTTAGCTTGTGTGATTCATTGTTTACTCATTATCTATTTGGTAGCAAATTATAGACCATTGACTTGGATCACTTCATTCATTTACATGTGCCTTGCAATATTATATGATCAAGATTATGATGGTAGCATGTCACCTCAAAAATTATTTTGTTTTTATCGTTTACCTACTCGAGGACGAGTAGGAACTAAGCTTGGGGATGCTGATACGTCTCAAACGTATCTATAATTTTTGATGTTCCATGCTTGTTTTATACCAATTGCTACATGTTTTGCATCTACTTTATATCACTTTTATACATTTTTTGGGACTAACCTATTAACAAGATGCCGAAGTGCCAGTTCCTGTTTTCTGCTGTTTTTGTATTCCAGAAAAGCTAGTCTGGAAATATTCTCGGAATTGGACGAAACTTCACGGGGGTCCCTATTTTTCCAGAACACACCAGGAGGAAAGAGAGGAGAGAGCCACCAGGGCCCCACACCACTAGGGCGCGGGCCCCCTCTGCGCGCCCTAGGGTGGTGTGGGCCCCTCGGGGGTCGTCAGCCGCCGCCCTTTCGCCTACTTATTCCCCCCGACGCGAAAACCCTAAGTACCTGAGCAAATATCCACGAAAAGTTCCAGAGACGCCGCCGTCGTCAACCCTAGCTCGGGAGGGTTCAGAACCTCTTCCCGGCACCCTGCCGGAGAGGGGAATCGTCACCGGAGGCTTCTACATCGCCATGCCTGCCTCCGGAGTGATGCGTGAGTAGTTCATCCTTGGACTACGGGTCCATAGCAGTAGCTAGATGGTTGTCTCTCCACTTTGTGCCATCATGTTTAGATCTTGTGAGCTGCCCTACATGATCAAGATCATATTATTGTAATGCTACATGTTGTGTTTGCTGGGATCCGATGAATATTGAATATTATGTCAAGTTGATTATCAATCTATCTATGTTATTTAAGATCTTGCATGCTTTCCGTTACTCGTAGATGCTTTGGCCAAGTAGATGCTTGTAACTCCAAGAGAGAGTATTTATGCTAGATAGTGGGTTCATGCCTCCGGTAATCTGGGAGAGTGACAGCAACTTCTAAGATTGCGGATGTGCTGTTGCCACTAGGGGTAACCTAACAATGCTATGTCCACGGTCATATGTACTTGTTTACATTACGCATTACTTAATGCGATTATCCGTTGCTTGCAACTTAATACCAACGGGGAACTCGGATGACAACCTGGCGGTGGATTATTAGTGATAGATGTTGTTGGATAACGGTCTATGTATTTTGTCGTAATGCCCGGGCGTACGGCGACATCGACCTACACACAATCGACTGCGGCAAGCTCTTGACGATTCCGCTGCAACTGCAGACTGCAGATTAGGACGGTGCCCGGCTACGCCTGCTCGCTTCCTCGCCGTCGCACCGCAGCAGCAGTTTTGAGCCTCTAGGGGCTGATTAGAAGGTATGTTTATCTACCGACTATTGTTCCTGTAAAAAATAGACTATTGTTGACTTTCCATCTTAAGGGCCCGCTTGGTTGCCTGTATTTTTTTTTAACTAAATACGCTCGTATAATTTTTCAGAGTAGTTTAGGTCCACATGAAAATCCGGCGGGATCATTGGACATGCCAGGACAATTTTATGGATAAAAAAATTACGACATTCCAAGAGGGACCTAAATATATTATGCTGTTAAATCGTTGTATTGATTAAATCATTGTATTGATTGTATAATTTTGGAAAATACGAAGGTTTTTGGTTAAAATGCGAAGCCAGGGGACCGAGGCAAAGCCACAACGCTAGGTCAGGGAATGATGCGCAAAGCC
Source organism: Poa pratensis (assembly GCA_947311845.1). Classification (NCBI taxonomy): domain Eukaryota; kingdom Viridiplantae; phylum Streptophyta; class Magnoliopsida; order Poales; family Poaceae; genus Poa; species Poa pratensis. The sequence continues at coordinate 22,676,117 of CAMZMU010000048.1, forward strand.
ACGATATGGGTCGTGATTCTTGTTTTTTTTTTCTTTGCTTATGGTCCGCCACTGGATACATGTAAATATGGGTTAGGTTTAGACATCCTTTTGTGAATGGAGAGAGTAAAACACACGACTTAAGTACTACTCCAAAGCTTATTACTGTTGACTGATCTGTTAGACAGCACTATCAAGAGTGCGCATAAAAGATAAACTTATCCTTCACCTTCGCGAAGACGAGCCTCCACTAGCACACCATCGTTTTTTTTTTACCGTAACCGGCAGGAGCTCTGCCATTGCCATCGGTTTTGGATCGGGGGATCTAGGGGGCCAACAGCCATACACCCATGTATTCACCACGAAGATAACTATCCACCAGATTGTGTAGTCCACGCACTCTCGAGCCAAGGTGGGTTTCGTGCGGCGGAAGAGAAAGGCGACGAGAAAGAGCACGAATGTCATCAGGAAGGAGAAGATCGAGCAGACCAGGGAAACCCAAAACCTCTTGTACTTGTCCTTGTACTTTGCGAGCTCCTTTGATCTACCACCATCATCTGCGTCTTCTCCCGGGCCTCTCGGCCTCAGGTTCCGCCGCCTCTTCTATGCTGCTCGAGCTAGGGTTTGCCATGAGATAACTGCATTATGTTGCGGCATATATACAATTGATTAGAGATCACGAGATGCATCTGTGAACCTGTGGATGGTGGGAATTGAGAATCGCTCACCTTCTGTTCTTTGCTTTGAGGCGGATGAAGCACAGTTGGTAATATGCCCTTAGGCCGGCGCTCCGCGGCTAGGCGACGAGAGCAGAGCAGAACGCCAGAAGATGATATGCAGTCTGCGTTTTGGTTCGACCGATAAAAAGGGGTCCATTGCCTTCTTATGTGGGCTGGTTTGGGCTGCTTTAGATTTGACACCTTTGGTTGGATAGTACTCCGTAGCACACATGGTCTTTAAATAGAAGGGGCAAGTTAAAAAAAAAAACTAGGAAGGTGCAGGATTATAGTCACCTTGATTTGATTAGGCTTACGATAGTGATTGGTTCGGCGAGCCGTTTATTTGGGAACGAGTCGGTTTGAGCTCAGTAGAACCAAAGATCGAGCTCGGGAACACCCTAAACATGATGTTTGCACACACAAACGTAAAGTAAGCTTGGCTTCGATAAGATGATGGTATGCTGTAAAATATAATGTTCACCCACATAGAGGAATAGATTAAGCTCGAACAACCTCAAATTTGGCTCCGACAACATTGTAAAAATACATCAACATGCCTCTGAACATCTAAAGCGGCCTTGTCAAGCAACTTCATAAGCTTGTAAGCTCGATTTTCAACCTTCAGCTCGCATCATCATCATCCGCAGTGTCACTGCCCCCATTTGAGATTCCCCAACCACGAATTCACCACCTACCACAGAGCTGCCTAGAGCAATCTTGTACTGCCATAGATCGTGTATTGCTTCTTTGGTGTCGCTCCTCCCGCTCCTCGGCACCACGACCACTGTTGTAGCCACACATTACATTCAACGGTGCTCATCACGGTCGAGGTTCATCATTCCCAGACCTTCACCAAACTGTGTCAATGTTTTATTTGGATTTACCTTAGTAAATAGATGAAAAAATAAGAGTATCGTGTAATCTTCGTCTGAATTAGCGCCATATGCTTGGCCATGTCATCAGAAACAGTAAAAGCACCTTATGATTTGTGCAGTAAAGCTAACTATTCTGTTTATCCCTCTTCCTTTATTACATTGTTTGAGATTGCCGAGGAGCTTCACATTTTTCAATTTTAAAGAGCATGGGCATATGAGAACACGACCTCTTGCACTCTACACAATTCTCTACAGATTGTGCTACATACTATTCCAAACAGAATTGGTACACAGGCCAGCACAGATTGTTATATATCCTCAAATGACTTACCCCAATGTTTCTTTTTATCAGCTTCACTTTTGTTAACCTTCTCATCAATGCTCACTCATAAAGTCATAATAGGCCAAATTGAGAGGGCCTGTTACAGATGCACAAAAATTTGTTAGATATTCATTCAATACAAGATCTAATAGACTAATAGAGAGAGATATGCAGATAAGGATCACAGAAGGAATGCTCACAACATGGCTCTAAAGGTTTTCAAAAATGAAGCTGACAGAAAGAAACATTTGGTTAAGGAGGTGATCAAAATTTAAGCTCTGGTAAAGCACCCTAAAATCACACTTAAAAAGTGGTACCAGGAGAAAATTTATATTTCATGTTAATCTTTGTGCAGGTTTAGAAATGGGAAATATGAATCAGGCATTGCAAGTTTGTGAGAGGTCTCCAAATTATGTATATACAGGAGGAGTCACATCTTGACCAGAGCCACGCAGAGCACAAAAAGTGAAGAGAAACGAAAAGAGAACTCACACATAATTTATTTCTTCACTAAGTCTGTCTCAGAAAAAGGTAAAGTTGGAAGGGTCTCATGATTTTTTTACAACCTGACATGCAACATATAACTAGCGCATCTTTAGTTGGATTAGTATTGTTACAAGATCTAGTGCTGAATGGTACCAAAAAATTCCTATTTGATATTAAGGTGCACTGGAAGAGCAAACAAGAATGAAAGAGAAGATCCTGCAGATGATAGGTTAGATGATATATTTTAGATATAAAATGCTGCCATTACCTAGCAGGTCAAAGTGTCTTTCGAATATTTTTTTAAGGGGTGTTCTTTAGAATCTTAATCAGAGTACGAGCGTGTACCCGAAGCAAACAAAATGTAACTTTAATTCAAAACAAATATTCACTCTAATAGCATTATCCGACAAACCAAAACATTAAAATACACCATGGATTAATTGCATAACTTTTTTCACAGTATCAGAATTCAGCACGCAAAGTACCCTTTTCCCAGCAATATATGTTTAGACCATTCTGCAGAAGCGTGAATTAAAAATTAAGGTGGGTGGTGGAGCCTAACAGCTAGAACTAGGAACATACTCAAGCTCAATGGAAACGTCAAACTGCCAATAAGAAGAGTTATTTCAGCGTTTTATGGACCCAGAAAACAAAGCTTTACCCCCAAATAAAAACATTGTAAGAAGCTTTTAGTAATACTTTACTTGGCTTACCAAGCAGATCTTTGCTATAATAACAGGCCATACAGAAACATCAAAAACTGAACCATTTAAACTTATTATTTGGTTTGTTAAACAAACACGAGTTTTCTATACAGTTTAGGTGCCAATGTCCGATCAGTTTCTGGTAAGTAATGTTTAAACAAGAATGATAGCTGCTGGAAGAAAAGACAGTGTAATCTATCTGGATGGGCTCTTGCTACTAAGATATATAAATATAATCTTCAGAAGGACAGTTCAAGAGCCATCTTCAGAAGGGTTTCACATATAAATATAATGTGTCAATACGTATTCTATAGAGCACAAACATATTCTGGCTAAAGGAAAATTTTCAATCTGTTTTTACATATGTGGAATTATCTAGAGCATGCATGATGCAAACTTATTCGGATAGTCCGGTAGAAAGGAAAGGTTTCAGTTGTGAGCTTACACAGATTATCATTGTATCTGAATCTGCGACAGTTCCAAAACAGAAGCAAAATCAGTGTCCTCCCCAATCCACCAGACGAGTTAAGCTGTCAAGAAAAAATGGATGTCATGTAATCTACTCACTAGAAGGAAATAACTGTAAATAATTAAAGGCTCTCTCACCAAATAACTCATAAGGAAGTCCAGATTTGAGCCTCATTAGGAGAAACAAAGGGGTTGAAGACGAATCAATCATATTATTTATTAGCTGTAAAATAAGGCGTCTTCTTTACTGGCTGACAAATGATCACAATAGATTTAGAATTTGACAAATCATCCCATCCTTGGTCACACACTGTTTTCTAGGTCACAAAACCATAGAAGCATAATGACAATCACACCCACCACTCACAGTAGCTCTCTTCCTTCTGAGTCTACTTGGGCATCATATTCTTCATCCTCGTCCTCCTCTGATTCCTCCATGTTTCCATCTCAGTATGTTTGGCAACTTTGGTGCCCTTTTGGGTGGCATCCGCCCTCTCTTTCTGCAGCATCTCATTTCTCCTCCTCAATTCCTCCAAATACTTCCTATGCCCCTCATCCATGATTTCCATGAACCTCTCCTTCAACTCAATCATAGGATCCCTATCCACAAGCTCCCCATTTTCATCATACGCCTCCCTCAGTACAACCGTCTTGATGCCACCCTTCAATGACACGTAGAATATACCCGGGTGTCTTGTGAAGGCATTAGAAAACGCGTTTGAGAGCTTAAACTCCTCACAAAATTTCCCTATAATAGGCACCGCCATCCTCCTCTCCACCGACAACGACAAGACCTCATGTAAAACGCCAATCAGCCTCTTCTCTGCCTCCGGCGATGCCGGGTTAAGCCCGAACGTGTCAGCATACGGTGACACATACGGCAACTCGAGCCAATCCCTTACCCAGTCCCTCATCTCCTTCTTGAGGTAGAACCCTTTGGGTAACTTGACTGTAAAGTTGGGTCTCGGCCGAATGCCAACGACATCGGCCTCCCTGTCGGCCCTCAGTTCAATCACTGATTTGGCCAGCCGGTCGTCCCAGGAAGCAAGCTCCAGAAACGCATTGCCGGAGGCGTCGGGCCCTGGGTCACCAACGAGGCGGAAGAGATCGGGGTACCTCGGCACCAGTGAGACCAGGAAGTCGTCTGGGAGGCCGAAGTCGCGCTTGGCGGCGGCGATCTTCGCGACCGGGAGGGCGCGCGTGGAAGAGATCATAAGGAGCTTGGCGAGCCTGGAGGCGAGGAGCGGGGAGTGGGTGGCCTGGAGGCGGGACGCGAAGTCGAGGAAGGAGAGGAGCTGCGGGGACGGGGAGGCGACGGGGTCGGGAGGAGGGGAGACGGAGAGGAGCGTGGGGTACCGGCGGAGGAAGGTCTGGACGTGTACCGGGAGGCGGATGCGCTGGCGGCGCTTGGCGAGGTACCGGAGGAGGAGGCGGCGGCCGGGGGAGAGGAGCACCTCGCGGACGAGGCGGGACGCGAGGCGGAAGCGGCGGTCGCGGTTTATGGAGGCGTCAAGGGCCTCGTCGCGGCGCCACGGGACCTTCAAGGAGGCTATGCGGCGGACGGGGTTGATGGCGACGAGGCGGTGGGCGGCGGCGGCAACCCGGAGAAGCATTTCTCGTGGCAGAGTGGGAGAGAAGCAGAGAGCCTAATTCGTGGCCCTTTCACTTGCCCTGCGTGGAGTGCTGCGACCACCGGGCCGCATCTGGACAGCTGCTGCGCCAAGGCCCACAAGCGATGGCATTAACTGACTTCCCATGTTGCCTTAAAAAAAACTGATTTCATACTACATCAGTCAATTACTAAGGGCATTTCAATGATTGATAAGACAGTCCTATTTTAGAGTCGCAACTTAGATATAGAAATAAAATACGGAGTATGATATAAACATGAGTTGTTTTTTTAGTAAATGGGTCATAAATTAGCGGCCAAGATAGGCTGATTAGCATGGGCCATAAATTTATGGCAACCTGAGATACCACGAGGAGAGGAATGCAGCTTTAAAATTTGCGCATTGTTTCTAGGGAGTAAACAAATAGGATAATTTCTGCGTCGAATTTGATTCCGACACCGTTCTAAATAATTCATATCCAGTTTACCGGAATCCGACGGATAAGAATATCCAATTTCGAATTTGACACCCGCATATGGTATAGGATATCATATAGCTCTAAATGTGGATTTTCCGAAAATTAAACAGGAATATCCGTATGGTTTTCAACAGAAAATCCGATTTTCTACCGAAGTCTCTAACCTAACAGAACATAAATAGTAATTAGTGACTTGTCGAGTTCATTCGTTAAATAATAAGACACATAGTGATTTTAGCAACTATGCAATACATCGTTGTTAAGCTATAAGTATATTGAACAATTATTTTTGGTTGTATGGTTTGCCACTGTATTTATGCGTGTACCGATCCGATTATTGTTATCTTTGTCCCCGTTTCCGTTCCGAATCCGCAATCTGATATATCCGCCTCTGAAGCAACCAGTTATTATCCCCTCCGTTCCGGATCCCATAAAGAAATATGTGAAAGGATATGGTAACGGGTAAATCCGATCCGCAGCCAAAAAGCTTGCTCCAAGAGCATACCCATAAGTGGTCCCAGCAAAATCTGTTTTGAGTCACTACCCATAATTTGGCCAAGAATTGGCATATTTGGTAATCCATGGACAAAGACCCATACGGATTGGCATAACTGCCACGTAGGATAAAGGTAAGGCGGGAAGGTGATGACGTGAAAGCACACGTTCGTTGGGAGACCCCAAGAGGAAGGTATGATGTAGTGCAGCAGCAATTTTCTTTTGTAAATCTACCAAGGTTATCGAACCCGTAGGAATCAAGAGAGCTTCTGAAGGTGTCAGTGGCGCCGTTTACGATCACTGGCATGGACCTGCACACAACACAATCAAACTATTTTGTCCCAACGAAACAGGAAAATTGTCAGTTTCTTCGGCTTGCTGAAAACAAATGATTAAACGCATGGTGTGGAAAACAATATTAATTGCAGAAACTAAAAGAGAACAGATGATTGCAGTTGGTGGTTTTATCAGTATAAAAGAATGGACCGGGGTCCACAGTTCACTAGTGGTGTCTCTCCATAAAAGATAATTAACATGTTGGGTAAACAAATTATAGCTGGGCAATTGACAAATAGTGAAGGCATGACAATGCAGTATATGACAAGATGATTACTATGAGATTTATTTGGGCATTACATCAAAATAAACAGATCGCTATCCAGCTGCATCTATAACTAATAATCCACCGTCAGGTTAACATCCGTGTCCCCCGTTGGTATTAAGTTGCAAGCAACAGATAATTGCATTAAGCAAACTGTGTAATGTAAACAACGCAAATGACACGTAGACATAGCATCATTGTTTTATCCCTAGTGGTAACAGCACATCCACAATCTTAGTCGTTTCTGTCATTCGAGCCCAGATTACTGGAGGCATGAACCCACTATTTAGCATAAATACTCGCTCTTTGAGTTACAAGCATCTACTTGGCCAGAGCATCTACTAGTAACGGAGAGCATGCAAGATCATAAATAACATATATAGATATATTGATAAATAACTTGATCATAGTATCAATATACATCGGATCCCAGTAAACGCAACATGTAGCATTAAAATAAGATGATCTTGATCATGATAGGCAGCTCACAAGATCTAAACATGATAGCACAAAGTGGAGAGACAACCATCGAGCTACTACTATGGACCCGTAGTCCAAGGATGAACTACTCATGCATCACTCCGGAGGCAGGCATGACGATGTAGAGCCCTCCGGTGATGATCTCTTCTCCGGCTGAGTGTCGGGAAGAGCTTCAGAACCCTCCCGAACTAGGGTTGACGACGGCGGCGGCGACAGAACTTTTCGTGGAATAATGCTCGAGTATTTAGGGTTTTCGGGACGGAAGGAATATATAGGCGAAAGGGCGGTGCCGGGAGGAAACCGAGGGGCCCACACCACCCCTCGGCGCGCCAGACATGGGGGCCGCGCCCTAGGGTGGTGTGGCAGCTCCTTGCCGCCTCTCTGTTCCCCCTTTGGATTCCGTGGACGTGCTGGTGAAATATTGATGTACGTTGATTTTCGTCCAATTCCGAGAATATTTCCCGACTAGAACTGGCACTGTGGCATCTTGTTAATAGGTTAGTTCCAGAAAATGAATAAAAATGATATGAAGTGTAAATAAAACATGTAGCAATTGGCATAATATCAACATGGAACACAAAAAATTATAGATACGTTTGAGTCGTATCAGAAGACAACTGCCATTTTCGGTCGCCGAGAACCTCGCCGTCGCCGCCGTCTACGCTCATCGGCGAGTGTCCGCCGCGCGTCCCTCGACCTCGTCGTGCCTTCCTAGACCGTCTTAATGGCCGCGCACTCGGACAGAATCGAGCTGGAGCGAGTGAGGCACCGTCGCCATTACGCTCGCCAGCGAGCGTTCCCCGCGCCTTCCCCGGCCTCGTCGAGCCTCTCTTGACCTCCCCAAGTCTAAGTCGCACGCGCCACCGCAAGCGGTAAGCTCTACCCCCTCCGTATTTATAGATAATCGTTTGGAGGCTTCTTTGAACTTCAGAGGGAGGGAAGAGAGGTACCTCTTGGGCGGGGAAACCAAAAACCATGCATTCCCTGCAAGTAATTAATTACGGGTTTGCTGGAACGTGGAGGCGTAAGTGGAGAAAATCATGGATAAAATAAATGACGCATGCATTGAGTAGTAGTTGAGATCGCAAAGGATTGACTACTCCGGGATCGTTGGAGCTGATACATGCATGCAACATTTTAGACTAGCCATAGTGGGGGTATCATAGCTAGTATCATGCATGCCATGTTGGCAAAAAGGTGACGTGTCACTGCAATTAATGAAGAGAGAGATGATAGTGGTATCATAGGTAGATACCGTAATATAGCGGATTCCAAGACAAGATGAGTCTATAACCTAATAAATGCATTGTTGTATGATACTACAAATATGTTACTAACCATTATGGAAGTGGTAACATAGACTAGTATCATATCATGATACTAGTGTATGATACTCCCCACTATGACTAGTGAGCCTAACAAACAAACTCGGAATGAAATCTCCGGCCTAACAATCCCCGAAAAACCTCACCTCTCTAGCCTGACAAACCGGATCGGAGCAAAGGGAGTAAATGATTACGGATTCTCTACTCCCTAATAATTGCCTCGAAATGTATTGTCAAACCTCTAGTTTCCACGTTTACCTCAGGAAGGGGAGAAGAGAGGCACCTCTAGCCTCTAGGGCAGGAAACCAAAAACCATGCATTCCCCGCAAGTAATTAATTAGAGGTTTTTTTGGCATGTGGAGCGATTACCGGCGTGGAGGAAATCATTGGATACAAAATTGACGCATTCATTGAGTTGTTGAGATTGCCAAGGATCAACTCGCCCTAATCCCATGCATGCACTGGATCAAACCGGAGCTGATACATGCAACATTTTAGGAGCCTAAGACTACTCATAGTGGGAAGTAACATAGAGTAGTATCATGCATATGATACTAGTCTATGTTACTATCTCCATAATGGGTAGTAACATATATGTGGTATCATGTTGTACTATATTTATTAGGTTGTATACTCATTTCGCCTCGAAAATTGTCATGTTACGGTATCTACCTATGATACCACTTCCATGTATTGTATGATATCACCTATGATACCACCACTATGGCTAGTCTTAACAATTAAAATCTCCGGCCTAGCAAATCCCGATAAAACCTCTCCGTCCTGGTAAACCGGAACAAATGGAGTAAATAATTACCTCGAGGTGGATTGTCAAACCTTTACCTACGCAGAGCAAATTACGGCAGACATAACAAATGGAAAATCTCTAGTTTCTACGTTTCCCTGCGCAAAGCAAATTACACGGCGCATGGTGTGGAAAACAATATTAATTGCAGAAACTAAAAGAGAACAGATGATTGCAGTTGGTGTTTTATCAGTATAAAAGAATGGACCGGGGTCCACAGTTCACTAGTGGTGTCTCTCCATAAAAGATAATTAACATGTTGGGTAAACAAATTATAGCTGGGCAATTGACAAATAGTGAAGGCATGACAATGCAGTATATGACAAGATGATTACTATGAGATTTATTTGGGCATTACATCAAAATAAACAGATCGCTATCCAGCTGCATCTATAACTAATAATCCACCGTCAGGTTAACATCCGTGTCCCCCGTTGGTATTAAGTTGCAAGCAACAGATAATTGCATTAAGCAAACTGTGTAATGTAAACAACGCAAATGACACGTAGACATAGCATCATTGTTTTATCCCTAGTGGTAACAGCACATCCACAATCTTAGTCGTTTCTGTCATTCGAGCCCAGATTACTGGAGGCATGAACCCACTATTTAGCATAAATACTCGCTCTTTGAGTTACAAGCATCTACTTGGCCAGAGCATCTACTAGTAACGGAGAGCATGCAAGATCATAAATAACATATATAGATATATTGATAAATAACTTGATCATAGTATCAATATACATCGGATCCCAGTAAACGCAACATGTAGCATTAAAATAAGATGATCTTGATCATGATAGGCAGCTCACAAGATCTAAACATGATAGCACAAAGTGGAGAGACAACCATCGAGCTACTACTATGGACCCGTAGTCCAAGGATGAACTACTCATGCATCACTCCGGAGGCAGGCATGACGATGTAGAGCCCTCCGGTGATGATCTCTTCTCCGCTGAGTGTCGGGAAGAGCTTCAGAACCCTCCCGAACTAGGGTTGACGACGGCGGCGGCGACAGAACTTTTCGTGGAATAATGCTCGAGTATTTAGGGTTTTCGGGACGGAAGGAATATATAGGCGAAAGGGCGGTGCCGGGAGGAAACCGAGGGGCCCACACCACCCCTCGGCGCGCCAGACATGGGGGCCGCGCCCTAGGGTGGTGTGGCAGCTCCTTGCCGCCTCTCTGTTCCCCCTTTGGATTCCGTGGACGTGCTGGTGAAATATTGATGTACGTTGATTTTCGTCCAATTCCGAGAATATTTCCCGACTAGAACTGGCACTGTGGCATCTTGTTAATAGGTTAGTTCCAGAAAATGAATAAAAATGATATGAAGTGTAAATAAAACATGTAGCAATTGGCATAATATCAACATGGAACACAAAAAATTATAGATACGTTTGAGTCGTATCAGAAGACAACTGCCATTTTCGGTCGCCGAGAACCTCGCCGTCGCCGCCGTCTACGCTCATCGGCGAGTGTCCGCCGCGCGTCCCTCGACCTCGTCGTGCCTTCCTAGACCGTCTTAATGGCCGCGCACTCGGACAGAATCGAGCTGGAGCGAGTGAGGCACCGTCGCCATTACGCTCGCCAGCGAGCGTTCCCCGCGCCTTCCCCGGCCTCGTCGAGCCTCTCTTGACCTCCCCAAGTCTAAGTCGCACGCGCCACCGCAAGCGGTAAGCTCTACCCCCTCCGTATTTATAGATAATCGTTTGGAGGCTTCTTTGAACTTCAGAGGGAGGGAAGAGAGGTACCTCTTGGGCGGGGAAACCAAAAACCATGCATTCCCTGCAAGTAATTAATTACGGGTTTGCTGGAACGTGGAGGCGTAAGTGGAGAAAATCATGGATAAAATAAATGACGCATGCATTGAGTAGTAGTTGAGATCGCAAAGGATTGACTACTCCGGGATCGTTGGAGCTGATACATGCATGCAACATTTTAGACTAGCCATAGTGGGGGTATCATAGCTAGTATCATGCATGCCATGTTGGCAAAAAGGTGACGTGTCACTGCAATTAATGAAGAGAGAGATGATAGTGGTATCATAGGTAGATACCGTAATATAGCGGATTCCAAGACAAGATGAGTCTATAACCTAATAAATGCATTGTTGTATGATACTACAAATATGTTACTAACCATTATGGAAGTGGTAACATAGACTAGTATCATATCATGATACTAGTGTATGATACTCCCCACTATGACTAGTGAGCCTAACAAACAAACTCGGAATGAAATCTCCGGCCTAACAATCCCCGAAAAACCTCACCTCTCTAGCCTGACAAACCGGATCGGAGCAAAGGGAGTAAATGATTACGGATTCTCTACTCCCTAATAATTGCCTCGAAATGTATTGTCAAACCTCTAGTTTCCACGTTTACCTCAGGAAGGGGAGAAGAGAGGCACCTCTAGCCTCTAGGGCAGGAAACCAAAAACCATGCATTCCCCGCAAGTAATTAATTAGAGGTTTTTTTGGCATGTGGAGCGATTACCGGCGTGGAGGAAATCATTGGATACAAAATTGACGCATTCATTGAGTTGTTGAGATTGCCAAGGATCAACTCGCCCTAATCCCATGCATGCACTGGATCAAACCGGAGCTGATACATGCAACATTTTAGGAGCCTAAGACTACTCATAGTGGGAAGTAACATAGAGTAGTATCATGCATATGATACTAGTCTATGTTACTATCTCCATAATGGGTAGTAACATATATGTGGTATCATGTTGTACTATATTTATTAGGTTGTATACTCATTTCGCCTCGAAAATTGTCATGTTACGGTATCTACCTATGATACCACTTCCATGTATTGTATGATATCACCTATGATACCACCACTATGGCTAGTCTTAACAATTAAAATCTCCGGCCTAGCAAATCCCGATAAAACCTCTCCGTCCTGGTAAACCGGAACAAATGGAGTAAATAATTACCTCGAGGTGGATTGTCAAACCTTTACCTACGCAGAGCAAATTACGGCAGACATAACAAATGGAAAATCTCTAGTTTCTACGTTTCCCTGCGCAAAGCAAATTACACGGTTTCGGCAGACATAACAAATGGAAAATCTCTCGTTTCTACGTTTCCCTGCGCAAAGCAAAATAAAACGGTTTCGTCAGGCATAAGAAATGGAAAATGGCGCCAAGTTGCCTAATTGCCATACTAGCGAATGCTTCGGAGCCGAATCCGAGGATGGATCGGATACTTTTGCCTTGGAAAGAAACGAGCTCGAATCCTTATTCTCAGCTCACCTAACTATCGATCTATTCTGGTCAACATCATCTTTGCTATTTTTTTTCCCGTGGTATTGTTTACAGGAATAAAATCCAGGAAAATCTAAGACTTCTATTCATGAAACACATCTATCTATACCTCTTATAAAGCAAAACCCCACTAGGGGTCATTTAATTTGTCTATCTTAACATGCAGCACATCCACATCATCAGCTAATTACTCCCTCCGTTCCAAATTAGATGACTTCCATTTGTCCACATACGGATGTATCTATACTTGTAACATGTCTAGATACATCCGCATGTAAACAAATAGAAGTCATCTAATTTAGAACGGAGGGAGTACAACCGTAGGACTCTCATCCAAAACCATCTATTATGTTGTCTCGACCGTGACCATGTACATGCAATCCATACAAGCTAGGTCGTCCCGTACAGGCTCCTGTGATTTCCGTAATGGTTAGAATGAATAATTCGCCAGTGCGCTGGGTCCCACTTGTAAAAAAAAGTCAAATAGACGACGAGTTGACCATTCCTAACGATAGCCAACGTCAAGTGTGTCCATTGGCGTAGAAGCAACATCGGTCGTGAGAGTTAATGGCTTTCTGCAAATTAAGTAAACAAAATAGTGCGTGGGAAATCAGAAAACTCGCGACCACCTCTCGCGACCCACCTCTCGCGACCTCTCGCGACCCGCCGCCCCCCCGCGGGCAGACGGGCCGCGCCTCCGGCACCCTCTCCTCTAGGCCTCCCCTCCTTCCCTTCCCGTCCGTCGTCGCCGGCGTTCGTCGCCGGGGCTGGGCCCGGGCGGCACCGGCGGCGGCGGCCCCCCTGCCTCTTCCCTCTCGGTGGAAGGCCCGCGCGGATGGGTGCTTCTTCGGGTGGTGTCCCCAGGCGGCGGAGGTCCGGCCAGCGGCGGCGGGTCGACCTGCCGGCGTGCGGGTGGCAGATGCGGCGGTGGCGTCGTCGTTGGCGGCGGTGGTGACGGGTTGAGCTCGCCCGCAGCCCTGCAGGCCCAGATCTAGGCCCTGCGGGCCCGATCTGGGTCGGGGCGGGTCGGGTGCGACCAGCCTACCTCCAGCCTGAGTTTCGAGCTCTCCGTGACGTGGACGGCGAGGCACGACAACCACTCCTGCTGCAGCACGATGGTGAGAGCTTCACGGGCCCTTCTGGGTCCGGCTGGACCTATGGTTTCGATCTTGAGGGCAGCGGCGGCGTGGCCTACGTGCTGCAGCGTGGTGGCGGGGACTTTACGGGTCCTCTTGGGACCCGGCCGGGCCTGCCCGGCCTGGTGTGTCCTTGCTACCGCGTCCGGTCGGCACCCGCAGCAGTGGCGGTGGAGGAAGTCCTCCAGGTGGCCGTGCTGCTGCCACTCTCCGGCTCCAATGGTCTGGTGTGCTCTTTGCTGATGTGTCCGGTCGGCTACTGCCTTTGGCGGTGGAGGTTGTTCCCTCCCGCGTGGTTGTGGTACCGCCACCCATTGTTGACAGTGGTCTCTTCTCAGTCTGGCCTCGCAGTGTTTGCCATGGTGAGACGACGTTCGTGACTCAAGACCGAGGTGGCGTCTGGTGGTGGGCGGCAGGGTTTGGTGGAGCGCTTCAACTTGTCTGGGAGGTGGTTTTTTGGGGGTCGGGAGAAATCTCTGCCGTTTTGGCACCGACGCGGTGACGCTTGAGAGTGTCGCCCTTCCTTCTTGAAGGGCGTCGGGGGTGCCCCTTCCCCACTCCTCGGAGCGTACCGGGGGAAACCCTAGGACTTGTCCGGGCAGCAGCGTCGGCGTCGTCGCTTTCCTTCTTGGAGGTGTTGCTTGGTATGCGGCGATTCGGAGCGCTAGGCTTGTGGTGGGACTTTGCCGGAGAGGACGTAGCGGTCGAGAGTCACTTTCGTTTTCGTTGATCCGCCGATGTTGGCGTTGTTTTCTCTTCCTTTTTCTCTTTCTTTTCTTTTGGGCAGGATTGTGCTGTTTGCCCCAGCGGTGGTCTCAAAGTTGTATCGGGTGGTTGCTATATTAATATAGCGGGGCGAAAGCCTATTTCGAGCGAAATCTGAAAACTTAAATTTTTTGAAAATAAAAATGGAAATATGTTTATATATTTTTAAACTAATTTAAGGTTTATAATATTAATTTTGCATTAGGATTTAGGATTCGTATTTTTATTAATCCATATATTTAAGTTCCATTTTTCTGAATAGTCTATCTATCAGATCTGAATTTTTATAATTAAGGTTTAGAGTACATTGCTTCAAGCGAGTTAATAATGGATTGTATACGTTGCTTGATGACCATTAGAGACAATCTAAGAGCCGATGGACATCTCTTTGATTTCAGTATTTCAAACAAGCACGGTTGTAGGTGGAGTACTAGAGTGGTTAGTGATTCAGTACGCGCCAAGCAGAGCACTTCAAATTGATTCTGAGCCGCTGCCGCCAGTTATTCATTCTCGGTGTTAACATTGCTTAAACACTTATCTTTTCCAAAGCTAATATGGAAAATAAAAAAGAGCAGGCAAGCAGCGGCACTACACGATCAGAATGATTTCCTGAGCAAAGAGGCCAGATCTGTCTCGTGCAGGAAAATGCCCGCGATGGACGCGTCTCCCAGGTGATGGAGCTTGGTGACGACCTTGGTCCCTAGGTCGATCCGGAGGAGATCCCTTGTGTCCACCCGGACGATAACCGCGCCGCTCCTCTCTCCGAACTCTTCCAGAACATATGACAAAGGCGAGCTGGCAATGAAAAACCCCACCGGCCCCACGATCTCCTCCGCACCGATAACCAGCTGTCGACTCCACGTTTCCGCTGGCTGGAGCGTCGAGGCCGACATTAACGTCCACATCGATATCCCTCCGGTCTCCGCCACGAGCAAGCTCAGACGGCCCCGCACAGAGGCCAAGAGGAGGTGCTTCTCCCTCTTATAAGGCATCATTCTGGACGAGAAACCTGGCGGGAGCTCCATTGTTCTCGCCTCCGCGGCACCGATGTCTAGAGCGAGGATACTGTTCGAGCAGGCTCCCGAGGTGTTCACGTCGCAGAGCCCGTAGATGGTGCGGCTGATGACGACAGGGGGCGGGAGGATGAGCTGCCTAGATAGCGCGGGTTAAAGGTGACGGATGCTTGCTGGACGGCGTCCCATTGTCCATGCTTGGAGGAGAAGGTCTGGAACCGGAAGTGCATGTCCATGACAAAGATCTCGTACTCGTAGGAGCCACCGGCGACGGCGTCGCTGACGCTTAGGAAGGTGTGCACGTTTGACACGGCGACATTTTCAGAATCTGAATTTTTTAAAATCTGTACAAATTTGTAAATCTGGACAATTTTCAAAACCCGTAAACATATTTTTCAAAAATATGAAAAAAATTTGAAAAAGAAACAAAAAAGAAAAGTCGGGGTGAAATGTCGCACGAGAGCTATTTCACCCAACGATGTCGCATTTGGAGAGATTCAACTCAAAGATGTCGCATAGGAGCTATTGTCCTGTCTCTTGTGTGTTGTAACCGAATGAAATTGTATTCAATTAGAAAAATACCAATTAAGTGAAAAGTAGTGGCGCGGAGTAGTGATATAGTCGTAATCAAAATATTTTTTTCAACCTAGCTAACTTCTGGATTCTGAAATGTAAACAGTTAAACTTTTCAAAATCGAAAGAAAAGATAATTTACATTTTTGTTACTAACTACATGTGTATAATATAAATTTTGCATTAGGATTTAGGATTCATATTTTTAATAATCTGTGTATCTAAGTTTTTAATAGTTTATCTGTGATTTATTTGGAAATGATTTTCAAACCTTGACCAATATGTCCAAAGTATACCAATCTTGTATTCTCGAACTCTCTGTTTTTAAATATAAGACGTTTTAGACATTGCATATGTTGACTAGATACGGACTGGAATAAGTGAAAGTATACACTAAAACATGTCATGTTGATAGATGTGAATGTGGAAAAAGTGTAAAACAACTTATATTTAAAAATGGAGGGAGTATGTCTCTAGTTTCCCGATTTTTTAAAAATTAATATTTAGAGTACATTGCTTCAAGCAACTTAACAATTGATTTTATTGCTTGCTACTCCCTCCGTTCCAAATTAATTGACATGCATTTGTCTAGTAACGAATGTATCTGGACACTATACAAATATAGGTACATCCATATTTAGACAAAACCAAGTCAATTAATTTGGAACGGAGAAGTAGATAAAATTGGCCAAACTAATAGCCGATGGACCCAGGTTTGCCTAATCTCGCGCGTGCGAGCGCTCGCACGCATCGCGCGCGACGCCGTCCGTCCGTTGCTGACCAGGTCCTATTCCCTTTTGCTGATCGCGGCACATGCACATGCATGTGCTGATCAAGCCAATTAGTTTTTCCTAATCTCTCTAGCACGCACATGCACTGGTGGGTCCCTGGTGCTGTGGTGCATTTCTTTTTTCTTACGTACGTACGTATCCGTTTGCTTCGTGACCTTTACCTCTCTTCTCTGTTTCCCTTTTCTTTTTTGCCCGTTTGCTAACGACGGATATCTATTCCCTTTATATGTTTATTATGGAACATATATTTATCATGAAATATACATGGTTAGTCTTGCAATTTCTTGATCAAAAATATTATGGCACATTTTTTAATGTTTTTGCACCGGTACTATTCCCTTTGCACACAATTTTTTGATTTTCGTTTTGCAAAAAACTATCCATTATAATTTTTCAATTCCCTTTTTGGGAACATTTTTTTTAGGGAAATAAAAATGGGTGGGGAATAAAAAATATCAACTTCATACTAGTACAAAAAATTGGAATAGAAAATAACTACCGCTTCGTACTAGTATGAAAACAATATTAAACATAATTTAGACAAAAAACTATAAGTTTGATTTTTTTCTTGCAAAAAGAATATCCATTATAATTTTTCAATTACCTTTTTGGGGCGGTGATTTTTTAGGGTAAATAAAAATGGGAGGGGAATAAGAAAAATCCACTTCCTACTAGTACAGAAAATACCTACCACTTTCTACAAGTATAAAAAAACATAAAACATAATTCAGAAAAAAAACAATATTTGATTTTGCTTGCAAAAAAGATCCAGTATAATTTTTGTATTCCCTTTTTGGGACAATGGTTTTGTAGGGTAAATAAAAATGGGTGGAAAATAGGAAAAATGCACTTTCTACTAGTACAAAAAATTAGAATAGAAAATACCTATCACTTTCTATTAGTATAAAAACAACATAAAACATGATTGAGACCACTACCCATTTTGAATATTTAAAAAATCATTTAAAAAAGAAAAAGAAAATAAAAATGTGTGGGAATAGGAAAAGCTCACTTTCTACTAGTAAAAAAATTAGACAGAAAAAACTACTACTTTATACTAGTATAAATTAGTTCTAAGATCGGTAACTTGCTTGCTATGTATTTGGTATCATCATGTACTAGTTTTAGGTTTTAGATGCTTGGTAACACTTTAGCTTGTTTTAGGATCGGTAACTTGCTTTCTATATACTTGGTCTGATTCATGTACTAGTTTTTAGATTGGTAACCCGTGCTCTAGATGCTCGGTAACATTTTAGTTAGTCCTAGGATCGGTAACTTGCTTGATAGATACTTGGTATCATTATGTATTAGTATTTAGGTTGGTAACGCGTGCTCTAGATACTTGGTAACACTTTAGTTTGTTTTAGGATCGGTAACTTGCTTGGTAGGTATTTGGTATCATCATGTACTAGTTTTTAGGTTGGTAATTCGTGGGCTAGATGGTTGGTATTTGGTAACACTATAGCTAGTCCTAGGATCAGTAATTCGTTTGCTATGTGCTTGGTATCATCATGTACTAGTTTTCAGGTTGGTAATTCGTGCGCTAGATGCTTGGTAACACTTTAGTTAGTCCTAGATCGGTAACTCGCTGGCTATGTGGTTGGTATCATCGTGTACTTATTTTTTAAGTTGGTAATTCATGCACTACATGCTTGGTAACACTTCAGTTTAGTTCGAGGATCGGTAACTTGCTTGCTATGTGCTTGGTACCATCATCTACTAGTTTTTAGGTTGGTAATTGATGCGTCATATGCTTGGTAACACTTTAGTTAGTATTAGGATCGGTAACTTGCTTGCTATGTAGTTGGTATTATCATGTATTTTTTTAGTTTGGTAACTCGTGCTCTGGATGCTTGGTAACACTTTATTTAGTTCTAGGATCGGTAACACGCTTGCTATGTGCTTGTTATCATCATCTACTAGTTTTATGTTTACCCTTGATAACTAAGATACAATAGGGTTGGTAACTTTTAGCTCGAAAAAAAAAGTTATCAAAACATATCAACATGTGATCTACTTTCAAAAATCTCGGCGCGACTGATTTAGTGGTGAAAACGAATTTTCAGTTGGATTTGTCGTTTGAAAGATAAAACATTTTGAAATTTAAAATTAGAAGAGAATCTTTTGCTGACATCATCTGCATGCAAGGAATCCTTGGTCAAATAATTTCTGCACGTCCGTCTCCAGCTGGTCGGATGGATCGATTGAGGCAGAACCTTATGCGCAGCACAAAAGGGAATACAGAGGGCAAGCCAGAAAAGGAAAGGTCTGGTCGGAAATCGTCCGATCGCTCGCGCATGCGTGAAATAGCCCTGCCCGTCGTTGGAGTTGCCCTTATGATATATTTTGCCAGAATGTCGACGAAATAATGCATCTAATTTGAGGTGTACCGATTTAGTAGTGAAAACGAAATTTTAATCGGATTTGTCGTTTGAGAGATAAAACGTTTTAAGTATTCAAAATAGGAAGAATGCTGACATCATCAAATTTGTTTCTGCATGCATGCAAAAGCGAATAGTCTGGCCCATGCACATGCAGCTGGACGGAAAGGGAATAGCTAAACCACCATTAGTACACCTCTCGCAAAGCTGGAAATTAGTGATTTTCCTAATCGGGAATGTCGGATCGTTCGAGCGATTGCTATTCATCGAACGTGCGAAAGATAGCCCTCCCCCGATGGACCTCTCTTTGATTTCACACACGCACGGTGGTCGGTGGAGTGGTTAATGATTCAGTACGCCACGCAGAGCACTTCATACACTTTTCCTTTCCAAAGATAATGTATACGGTAAAAAAAAAAAAGAAACGATAACGCAGAGGCATGATCACAATGATTTCTTGAGCAAAGAGACCAGATCTGTCTCGTGCAAAAACAAGCAGGCGACGGACGAATCTTCCGGGTGATGGAGCCTGCTAACAGCCTTGGTTCCTAGGTCGAGGCGGAGAAGGAGATTCGTGGACTCCACCCGGACGATAACCGTGCCGCTCTTCTCCCCGAACGCTTCCAGAACAAATGACAAAGGCGAGCTGATCAGCCCCACCGGCCTCACGATGTCCTCCGTGCCGATAACCAGCTGTCGACTCCACGTCGCCGCCGGCGTCAACGTCCACATCGATATCCCACCACTCTTCGCGACGAGCAAGCTCAGACGGCCACGCACAGAGGCCAAGAGGAGGCCCGTCTTATTGGACGAGAAACCTGGAGGGAGCTCCATCGTCGTCGCCTCCGCACCATCAATGTCTAGCCCGATTATCCCGTCCGAGAAGTATCCCCCGGTGATTAGGCGGCAGAGCCAGTAGAGGGTGCGGGTACGGCCAATGACGACGCAGGGGGATGAGTCGAAACTGTGCGGGCGATCGGTGACGGATGCTTCGCGAACGGCGTCCCACTGGCCGTGCTTCGAGGACAAGGTCTGGAACCGGAAGCGATTGTCCGCGACAATCAGCTCGTAAGAGCAACCGGCGTCGCCGCTGCTGACGCTGATGAAGGCGTGCGCGTAGGCGTAGAACGGGCCCGCGTAGAACAGCGCGACATTAGGGAGGGAGGTAAGGTGGCCGGTGGTGGTGTCGCAGACGCGCAGCTCGATGTTGGGAGGCTCGGAGGAAGCTCCAGAGCGGCAGAGGAGGAGCAGGCAGCCGCGAGAGGCCACAGGCTGGAACGAATCGCGTAGGCTGGATGCTTGCAGACGACCATGGACCTGGATCGAGGATGGCGTTTGGACGATGTGATGGGTGCGGACCAGTTGGGTGCCGTATGTAATTGTCAGGTAGGAGACGCCGAAGAGGAGGGCGGGGTCGAAGCTGCCACCGTCGGCGGGTGCTTGGAGCGCGAGGCGGCGGCGGAAGGCCGGGTCGAGGATGGCGCCGCGGAGGAATTTGGAAGCCCCGGCGCAGCGGATGATGCTCGTCGCGTCAGAACGCGCGACGATCTCGAGCAGTAGCTCGACCGGAAGGGGTTCCCTCGTGTACGCCGGCGGCGCCGCCGGCCAATCGCACTTGCGTAAACCTCGTTTCGTCGCCGTCATCGGATTGTTGTTTCTTTGTGCGGGCGTGAGGGCGTGACAGTTGACATATCTTCCCCTTCTGTTGGAAAACATTGAAGCGTGAGATTCTCGGACTATCTTACCCTCCCGTTGCAGAAATAGTACATATCAACTAAGCTCAAAAAAATAGTGCTAATCAACGTTTTTATGGAAGGTGATCTGAAATCGGGGTAGTTACGAATTAAACGGCCTTACATACAGCTTAAACCCACGTCCAGTTTAGCAAAAGACAGGACTAGGCGTCCCGGGATCCCGCACGCCGATCCCCGGGTGGAGAGCCGTCCGATGTAATACTCGTGGCCACTGGATACCGCTACAGTCCCATGTCGCACGCTGAAAAATAGGAAACGGTCGCTTTCCCCGTGTGGACCCCTTCTCATAAAATGGAACGATGTTTATGGAAGGTGTTATGAAATCGCGGCAGTTATGAATTAAACGGCCTTACAAATCCCGCAGCCAGTTTTAAAAATCCCTACCAACTAATAGTATTTTTTTTACCGTAAAACTGTGAGGCAAAAGCCCCACAATAATTTATTAAAAATACATACAAACTTACAGGCCATAAGGGCTGCAAGATGTTTCCTCTTTATCCTATGCTCAAGCATAGAGATATCTGAGGAGAACTCTGTGAGTTTCAAAAATGTTTCCCCACCCTTTCGCGACTGGTCTTTCGCGATTAGTCGGCCCTCGCGCGGGCAACCAGCTGCGACATCGGCCCCTCTGAAGAGCTCCTTCCTCACCTCTTCTCCTCCGCCATCGTCAGCGTCCGTTGTAAGGCTTGTCCTGGGCGGCGCCAATGGCGACGGCTCCCTGCTTCTCCTCACCTCGGTGTCCTCCTCGGCTCCTTGCGCGGTGCTTATAGGCGGCGGCAGTCCAGATCTATGCCGGCGGGGTTTCATGTGCTGCGGGTGGTAAGGGCGGCGGCGGTGCCACTGTTGGTGACGAGGATGGCCAGGGCTGCTTCGATAAGGGCACTGCAAGCCCAGATCTGGGCCCGATCTGGCTCAGGACGGGTCAGGCTCGACCCTGCTACCCCGGTTTACTAACATACGAAGCCTGTGACGGGAGTGGAGGCGATGACGCCGCGCCTGCTGCAGCGTGGCGGCGGGAGCTTCACAGACCTGTCTGGTTCCGACCGGGCCTGTGGTACCGAACTAGAGGGTAGTGGCGGCGGTGGCCTCCGTGCAGCAGCGTGTCGAGCGGAGACTTCACGGGCCCGTCCAGGGCCCGGCTGGGCCTGCCCGGTCTGGTGTGTTTCTGCTGTCGTGTCCGGTCGGCACCCACCGATGGCGGTGGAGGACGTCCTCTAGTGGTTGTGTTGTTGCCGCCCTCCGGCTCCAACGGTGGCCTGGTGTGCTCTTGCCTGTTGCGTACGGTCGGCCACCGTCTGTGGCGGTGGAGGCTGTTCCCTCCCGTGTGGATGTAGTATTGCGGCTCCTTGTCTACGGCGGGTTCTTGTCAGTTCGGCTGGCCGCGCAGCGCTTGCCATGGTGATACGACGATGGTGACAACTATTCCGTGGTGGCGTATGTCCGGAGAAGTAGTTTTTTGCGGTTTGGGAGGAATCCCTGTCATATTGACAACGACACGGTGACGCTTGTGACTGTCGCTGATCCTTACTGAAGTGCGTCGGGTGTACCTCTTTCCCACTACCTGTAGCGTAACTGGGGAAACCCTAGAACCTATCCGCGTCGGAGCGTCGTCGTCGTCGCTTTTCTTGTTGAAGGTGTTGATTGGTACACGGCGATTCGAGTGCTAGGATGTTGGTGGGAATACTTCGGAGGACGCAGTGGTTGCGTTGATCCGCCCGTGTCGGCATTGTTCTCCCTTTTTGTTTGTCCCAACGGTGGATCCAAAGTTGTACCGTTTGGTTGCCATATTAATAGACGAATTACTGTTCCGAGAAAAAAATAAAGCTATCTCATGGACAAAGCCTATAAAAAGGAGGGCCTCTCATTTTTCAAAAATCATACCATTCCTCTGTTTACAGATGTTCCAGCATGTTTACAGACGTTTCTCTCTTTCTTTTTCTTGAACTGGAGTTTTATTTCCCGTTAACTTCTAGTGCAGCAATGTCGCTAGCAACCAGATGGGAGACAAAGTACGAAGCATGCTCGATTCATGCAGGGAACGGCAAGCTTTCCCTATGGTAAATTGAGCATGGCGTGGGTTACCTCTATTACAATCACGACAATAGAGAACTTGCCTGTGGCAAGATGATTAGAAGGGTGATTGTACCCTCAGCCCACCAGAGTTTAAACCCCAGGTTTGACGCTGGTGTTTCTCATTTAGTCGAAATATTTTTCAGTGGGAGGCGACGTTCCTGTCGACAGCGAGGCGCCCGTGGTGACTTCGTCAATCTCAAGACCTGATCCGCCGGCTCAGTCTCTCGGAGGTGCTCATAGGGGTAGGGTGTACGTGTGTGCGTTCATAGGGGTGAGTATATGTGCGTGTATATGAGCGCCTGGTTGTACTGTGTTTCGGAAAAAAAAGAGATAAATTCAGCGAATTGAACTTGAGGATACATGAGTTCCGAGCTTCATGAAGGAGGACGTTGAAATCAGAATAATCATACTTTGTCGACTTGAGAGCGTTCACCGGGACTTGGGAATATGAGTCGAAGATCACATTGTGAATTCTAAAATTTCCAGCACCAGTTATTAATTTTAGGCAAGCATATGCTTTGGCATGGAGTGCAAGGCAGACATGTCACCTGCCATAAACTCAGCCTTCTTCAACGAATGGCAAACTTCTGGAGATTAGTCGAATTGCGCAGACGAGCTTGGACCGTTTCCCCTCTCCCGCTACAGTTGAGAGAGGCGATTTTCTGAGATCCCCTTCTGCTCCCACCTCGCCGCCGGCGATTCACGTGATTCCCCACCTCCGGCGGCCGCTATGGCGGCGGGAGGATGGGGAATCGTCGGATCCCGGCGTGTACATAGTGTAGAAGCAGTAGGTTGCTAGCCGGCGGCGCTGGGGAGTTGGTGGCGTGGCCGGAGTGGCTTTTGGAGGCGGCGGTCCTCTCCTTCGTGGTTGGTGCTCCGGTGGAGGCCAGCTACGGATCTGCCGTCTGTGCGGCGCTCGCGTCTCCTCGGAGGCGTGCTGCGTCTCGTCCCCGCGCCGGAGTCCAAGTGGTGGTGGATCCGGCTTTTGAAGATCTCGAGGGTGCTTTTCGAGTTGTCCAAGCCAGCGTCGTCGTCCGGAGCGCAGGGTAGAGGTGCTTCGGCACCGAGGAGCGTCGCCTTCCTGGCTGCAAGGGGGCTCCGTCCAGTCCAAGCAATGCGTGGTGGAGTGCGGCGGGTTTCGCCGGCGTGTCGTCCTGCGCGACGAAGACGAAGCTGGAGTTCAGGAGGACCTTGTTGTATTTTTCTTTGTTTCCTGGACTTTTCTGTGAAGCTTGGTTAGCGTGTTGTAGCTCTCTCTCCACAAAAAAAAAAAAAAAAAAAATTCTGGAGATTAGTCTGTACTTGGAAACAGACTTTTCTTGTAGACAACACCTTCTTCGATCTGTGTTTCATTTGTTGTGTACCGTCTACCAGTCCCATAGAAGCACAACTATCACATTCTGCGTGTTCGTGCTAAATGAGTCAATGTCCATACTTTCTCGAACATGGAATAGCTGACCCCATCTTCATCCACGTACATTAGAGCGCTATATGGATCGATCGAGTAGGCAAACTGTTGTCTGCTTATCTCACCCGTGAACTTTGTTTTTAGATCAAATGCACTCAAGTGCCCAGTTTAAAATTAATAAAACCTCATACGGCCAAGTACATAGGTTCCAAAACAGTGAAAGGGAAAGTATTCAGTTGTCAGCTTAAACAGAATGTCATTGTATCTGAATCTGAATAGTTCCAAAACAGAAGCAACATCAGTGTCCTCCCCAATCCACCAGACGAGGTAAGCTGTCAACAAAAGATGGATGTCATGAAATCTGTTGACTATATAGATGCCCTTTTTTTCTCCTATAATTAACGAACTATACTATATCACCGTTGATCTGAAATTTGATTCTAAGGAAAGATCAGAAAGATCACCACTGACCAGCGCGCCTCATGACAAAGTTCAGAAAGATCTCATTTCTTGAGGCCTTGTTTGGCAGGGATGGATTAGCATGCTGTCTTTCGGGTGAAACGGAGTCGTGAGGCGTGTCGTGAAATCACTTCAACCCAACGAGTTTTCTCCGGTTTCATGGGGGTTTCGTGGGCTAAACAAACCCAATACAAGCCTGCCAAACGGGTCTCAACCGGGGTATCGTTATTCGAAGGAAACCTTTACAAAGGGCACTGCACACAGAACATGACACCACGTGTCGCTACCGTGTGAGGCAAGCAAACCAAATCAAACACCACACGTTTTCTGCTGCCCGCGTGAGTCTGAAGGAAGCCCCCTGCGTGCATGTGCATCCAAGGGCCTGCGTACATGGAAGCGTGAACGTGCGTACATCCATCGCCGGCCGGGCGCTCAGCTGCTACGTACAGAAAAGTAATGGAACATCAAACTATGGCAGTACATACGGAGTAAAAAAATATTTCGGTGTACAAAAAAATCACAGATACAAGTTGTATAGCTAAAAAGATATAGTTGTACAACTAGACAGACACAGGTTGTACAACTAGATAGACACATGTAGTACAGAAACAAATTGTACAACTACATAGACACATGTTGTACAATTGCACATACACAGTTTGTACAGACACAGGTTGTACAACTATATAGACACATGTTGTATAATTGCACAGACACAATTTGTACAGACACCGGTTGTACAAATAAACAGACGCAGATTGTACTACTATACATAATCGGTAGTACAAAAAAAAGTTCGTCGAAACCTATCAACATGGGATCTAGTTTTGAAGATCTCGACGCAATGAGCTCAAAAATGAAAACGGTTCATAATTTGGATAAACGGTTCTCGAGATATTTCATTTCGAAAATTCGATTTAGAAAAATAAAAGGGAAAAAATGCCCTCCCACCTCAATATCCCTTCTCTCATCATACAAAAGTATAAAGAACATGAAGTACACAGTACAAGAAGTGAGGGTACAAACTATACCGAATATGATGTACAAACTATACATAACCGGTAGTACAAAAAATTCATCAAAACCTATCAACATGGGATCTAGTTTTGAAGATCTCGACACGAGGATTTCAAAACTGAAAACGGTTCGTAACTTGGATAAAAGATATTTTGTTTTGAAAATCCGGTTTAGAAAATTAAAAGGGAAAAACTAACCTCCCACCTCCTGTATCCCTTTCTCTCTCATCCTCCCCACTTTCAATCTGGTAGCGACACTTGTCAGACATGCGAGGACCAAGCAAGCAGAAGGCGACATTTGTCACAACGAGAACGAATGTGGGGTTCCCTTTGCAAAAGGAACCTTTTTTTTAGTGATTTTCGTCTCTTGTGTTTTCTGGTGTATTTGGGTTAGGCCGGTAAAATACTCAGCAAAACACCTCAACACACTGCTGTCAAACAAACCCTGAAGAGGAAATGGCACACAGTAATAACATGAAAAAGTTCAGAAAGATCTCATGCCTCGTGCAAGAACAAGCACGTGACCGACGCATGCCCCTAGTTAAAGGAGCTTGCTGACGAGCTTGGTTCCAAGGTCGAGCCGGAGGAGCTCGCTTCTGTCCACGCGCACGATGACCGCGCCGCTCCTCTCCCCAAACCCCTCCAGAACAAATGGCAGATCCGAGACCACAACCGCCACCTGCTTCTCGATCTCCTCCGTGCCGACCGCCAGCTGCTGGCTCCACATCGCCGTGGACTCGGGCGACGTGGCTGGTGCAGCCAACGTCCACAGCGATATCCCGTCATCTTGCCGCCACGAGCAAGCTCAGACGACCAAGCACGGAGGCCAAGAGTAGGTGTTTGTCTTCCTTGGAAGCCGTGATGTTTCCGTGGGTGCTTGTGCTTCTTTTTTCTGGCTGATGAAGGTCGGAACTGAAGATGGAATCAAGGTTCGACAGGCAGCCTGGCGGAAGGTCCATCGTCGTCGCCACCGCCGCTTCAACGTCCAGGGCGACGATCTTGGTGGAGAAGTCCCCCGACCCTGAGGCGTCCAGGATGCAGAGCCGGTGGAAGGTGCGGCCGATGACAACTGCGGGGCCGGAAGATGCGCCCGGGATCTGCGGGGGCGTAGAGGCTTGGCGGACGGCGCCCCAGCGGCAGTGTTTAGTACAGAATGTCTGGAACCGCATGTCCCTGCCCACGACGAACAGTTGGTACCCGTAGGAGGAGAGCCCGCCATAGCCCTGGCGGGCGCTGAGGAAGACGTGCAGACTGCAGACAAGTGTCGGGCACAGTGGTGGGAGGGAGGGGGGTGATGTGGCCGGTGAAGGTGTTACAGACGTGCAGCTCCAAGCTGGGAGCCGCGGAGCTGGATGAAGGAACTCTTTGCTGACGGATGAGGAGCAGGCCGTCCCGCGACGCCACGGGTTTGAACGATCTCAATAGGCTGCTGGTGTCCATGCGGACCATGTCGTTGGTTGGACGGGGTGTGGAAGACCCGATGGGCGGAGACTGATTCATAATAGTCGTTGCGCTGCGCCGCAGGAAGGAAACGCCAACGAGGAAAGCCTGGTCGAAGCGGCCATGGAGCGCGATGCGGCGGCAGAAGGCTGGGCCGAGGATGGCGCGGCGGACGAACTTGGAGGTCCCGGCTCAACGGATAATGGTTGTGACATCAGATCGCGCGACGATCTCGAGGATCAGCTCCACCAGGAGGGGTTTCCGCTCCGGCGCCAGCGCCGTCCCGCTGCACTCGCGAAAGGGTCGTTTGGTCGGCATCGCTGGCCTGTTCTAGCATAAAAGGTTATTACTCATGATAGTTCGTCTCTTTCTTTTTTTCCAGCGCATGAGGCGTGAGATCTTGGCACTTCCCTCTTTCTTGTAATTCAATTCAATTCGGAGGAACTGATTGACGTTTTTTTGGAAGGTGATCGTTAGATATAATCGGGCCGGTTAGGAATTTCTTGGAAGATGCCATCGAGGCTGAAATTAGTTGAACCAAATCGGTACTTCGCGGGTGACCGCGCGCATGGTCAGTCTCGCGTGTGTCAACACGCTGTTGGCCCGCCCCTATTCCGTTTACAAGACATGTTCCATTTTTGGCAATACACCGCCTCACCTATTTTCCATTTTCTCGTTTAATTTTTTTTTTGAAACGTTTCTCTCCTCAGTCTTCATTTGGCTTTTCTCCTCCTCTCTCAATTCACATTCCCATCTCGTCTTGTTCGTCTCAGGCGAACTGAGGTTGCCATTTACACTTCGCTTGCACTAGGGTAGTCAGAGAGGGGAAAATAGGTCCGGAGTGAGATGGTTCTAGGGCGGCGCTTCATCTCATCTTTTCTCTGGATGAAGTTGGGGAGCGAGATCCATCTCTCCATCATCCGCTCTACGGTGAATGAGGTTTTGGCAGCGAAGCCTACGAGGGCGGATTGTTATAGAGCGTGTGGCGCGGTTGGGAGGAGGATCACCACATTGATCCTCTTTTCACTACAGGATCTATCATCGCGTGCTTCTGATCTAGTGTCTAAAGTTTTCGCGGAGGGCTTGATGATCTCAGCACATCACATTATCTATAACTTATTTAGGTTTAGGTTTGTTTCTATTGCGTTTTGCTTTGTATTTTTTTATGTAATCCATCCTTGTGCATGTAGATTGATGGGCATTTTTAGTATGTATTGTCGCTTTTCTTCCTATTGTTTATAGAACAAATATGATGATGGGTAGGCCATTTATGTGTGTCTTGATTTTGTCTTAAACATGGCTAGTTATTAGGTGATCCGTGCCATTATTTAAAGAATTTCTTATATTGCTGTCTTGTATGAATTTATTGCATTTTTTGTACATGAGATTATATGTGTATTTGAAATGAATTTGTTGTCTATAAGATTATTCAATGCATGAAGCTAACTCGGTTTGAATGTGGGAGATCAATTTGTGTATAATCCGTTTTTTTTTTCTATGTGGAGCTTTTTAATTTCCCATATGGTCGAATACTGGTTTCATGCCATTTTTTTCAATGATTTCGATGATGATCCACACTGCATTTTTTTTCTGAATTTCTATAATTAAGATTTAGAGTACATTGCTTCAAGCGACTTAATACTGGATTTTATACGTTGCTTGATGACCATTATTTTTAAAGTTTCTTGATGACCATTATACAAACTAAGAGCCGATGGACATCTCTTTGATTTCAGTATTTCAAACAATCACAGTTGTCGGTGGAGTACTAGAGTGGTTAATGATTCAGTACGCCAAGCAGAGCACTTCAAATTGATTCTGAGCCGCTGCCGCCAGTTATTCATCATCTGTGTTAACATTGCTTAAACACTTATCTTTTCCAAAGCTAATATGGTAGAAAAAGGGGTAAACAGGCAAGCAGCGGAACTACATGATCAGAAAGATTTCTTGAGCAAAGAGGCCAGATCTGTCTCGTGCAGGAAAATGCCCGCGATGGACGCGTCTCCCAGGTGATGGAGCTTGGTGACGACCTTGGTCCCTAGGTCGATCCGGAGGAGATCCCTTTGTCACGCCTCAGAGAAGCTGATGCGTGCCAAGAGCTTTAGTCCCACCTCGCTAGTTGAGGAGGCCAAGCACTGGCTTATAAGGACAGCCTTCCTCCACTCAACGCCCGGGTTTTGGGTGTGAGTGGTATGGGCTGGTTACTGAACGCTGTGTCTGTGGCGGGGCTGATCCCCAAACAACATCCAACGCTACGCGTGTGTGCGGTACTGGGCTGGCCCATTACAGTGGTATCAGAGCTGGCGTCTCCCGGCCCCCGAGGGGGGGGGGAGATTGTCACGCCTCAGAGAAGCTGATGCGTGCCAAGAGCTTTAGTCCCACCTCGCTAGTTGAGGAGGCCAAGCACTGGCTTATAAGGACAGCCTTCCTCCACTCAACGCCCGGGTTTTGGGTGTGAGTGGTATGGGCTGGTTACTGAACGCTGTGTCTGTGGCGGGGCTGATCCCCAAACAACATCCAACGCTACGCGTGTGTGCGGTACTGGGCTGGCCCATTACACCCTTGTGTCCACCCGGACGATAACCGCGCCGCTCCTCTCTCCGAACTCTTCCAGAACATATGACAAAGGCGAGCTGGCAATGAAAAACCCCACCGGCCGCACGATTTCCTCCGCACCGATAACCAGCTGTCGACTCCACGTTTCCGCAGGCTGGAGCGTCGAGGCCGGCGTTAACGTCCACATCGATATCCCTCCGGTCTCCGCCACGAGCAAGCTCAGACGGCCCCGCACAGAGGCCAAGAGGAGGTGCTTCTCCCTCTTATAAGGCATCATTCTGGACGAGAAACCTGGCGGGAGCTCCATTGTCCTCGCCTCCGTGGCATCGACGTCTAGAGCGAGGATCCCGTTCGAGCAGGCTCCCCAGGTGTTCATGTCGCAGAGCCCGTAGATGGTGCGGCCGATGACGACACGGGGGGGCGAGAGGATGAGGTGCCTAGATAGCGCTGGAGGCAGGTGACGGATGCTTGCTGGACGGCGTCCCATTGGCCATGCTTCGAGGATAAGGTCTGGAACCAGAAGTAACTTTCCATGACAAAGATCTCATAGGACCCTCCGGCGACTGCGTCGCTGACGCTGAGGAAGGCGTGCACGTAAGACATAGACACGGCGACATTAGGGAGGGAGGTTAGCTGGCCGGTGGTGGTGTCGCAGACGCGCAGCTCGACGTGGTCACCATCGGGGAAAATATAAACCGGCGGAGGAGGAGCAGGCGATCGCGAGAGGCCACGGGCTTGAACGAATCGCCTAGGCTGCAGGCTTGTAGGCGGTCGTGGAGCTGCATCTTGGATGGCGTGTGGATGATGTGATGGACGAGGACACGTTGGGCGCCGTATTCCAGGTAGGAGACGCCGAAGAGGAGGGCGGAGTCGAACCCGCCACCGCCGGCCGCTGCTTGCAGAGCCAGGCGGCGGCGGAAGGCCGGGTCCAGGATCGCGGCGCGGAGGAATTTAGAGGCCCTGGCGCAGCAGACGATTGTAGTAACGCTGCAACGCACGACGATTTCGAGCAGGAGATCCATCGGGAGGGGTTCCCTCACGGAGGCCGGCGCTGCCGCCGCCGGCCGGTTGCACTTGTGAACAGTGGCGGACCCAGGAAGAAATTGAGCCGGTGTCCTGCACTAAATCATACACATTATTTATTTTGATTTGGGGTGTCACACACTACATTTACATGGAGTATATCAAAGAAATAAAAAATTACCCGGTGTCATGTGACCCCTGTTAGCTCTACCTAGGTACGCCCCTGCTTGTGAACGTCTCGTTTGGTCGACATCGACGGCACAGGTTATGCGCTGGAGATTGTATCTCTCGACTACATATGTACTTTCTGTTTTCCGTTGGAAATTATTAGAGCGTCCGTTACTGGGAGTCTGGGACTCTTCGATCCGTTACTGGAAGGTGATCGGCTGATCACTGACGTCGGGGCGGTTAAGGATTAACCAGATTTGTTGCAGTCATTTTTTTTTAGAGAAACCACCCACCGGATAAAAATGGGTGATGCTATTACTAGGGCGTCGGGGACCCTAAGGACATGAATCTTAATGAAATTGCAAACTGAATTAAAGTTGGTTCAAATAACCCCCCTGAAAAACTTAATTTTGAAATATTCAAGTCTAATTTTTCTTATCTTTCTAGTGGTACTCTACTTACAGTCTTTTAGAAATATACATCTCTCTAATGTTACTATGCTTACAATCTTTTAGAATAATACAATGCTTAGAATTTTTCGACATAATTCATTATTCCAACGTAGGTAAGCTACGTAGGCAAGAGAATTTACTCATACGCTGCATAGTCATTGTTGCTTCCGAAAACCTAAAATGGAGCCCGAGCAACATGGTGCCCTTTTTTCAAAATTCAAAATCAATATTTTTAAGTTTCCTTAAATCGAGAAAATATTCTTGGATGTAGATATTGTCGAGATCTACATCATGCAATAAATTTAAATCCAAATTCGTTGTATTTTGGGCTGCACAAAAAGGCAAATGGGTGATTCTAGGTGGTGAACAATACACAGTTTCAAAATTTTGAAATTTTCTCTGATTTGTCTTTTTATACAGCACAAAACACAATGAATTTTAAGGTTAAGTTTTGCATGCTTGTAGATCTTGACACTATCTACATATGTGATTGTTTTCGTCATTTTCGATTTTTTCAAAAAAAAAGGGCTCCATGTTGTCCGGGTTCCAAAAATCCACTCTCTTTTTGCTTGTTGCTCGGCCGGTCTGACTATTTGGTTTAAACATGCCACAATACCGACTGAGGACTGTCTGCTGAGCTTCACCATCATGGTTAAGGTTGCAGGGAGGTGTGGGCGTCACCTCCTTGTTTTCTGTTGCAAGGACAATAATATAAATAATATTCTAAATTTGAAATATGGTTGGTTCAAATAATCCACATGAAAACTTCAATATTGAAATGGTTTGGTCTAATATAGTTTAATCTTTCTTGTGGTACTGTATTTAAGTCTCAGTGAGATACATATCTCTTACAATCTATTAGAGTAACTACACTAGGGGTTGGGCGTTCTCGAAAAGTACTTCGTATCTAACTATATTTATTGACATCGATTTCTGACAATATATCCATTTATACAAACAAGCATCATAGTTCGTACAATGACCAGCTTTCCTTGACCCCCCTCTCAACTATTTTAAAAATATGTTTCCCTGTAAATCACTAGTAGAAAACTGCTTATAGGTGAAAAGTTACCTGTGGCGCACATGATTTTTGTGTGCCACTGGTATTCTCTCTCCTGACTGGACAACTCTGTGGAAACTTACCGGTGGCACACCACCATGCTTGTGCGCCACAGGTAAGTGCGCCACAGGTAAGTTTCCACAATTTGTCCAGCAGGGAGAGATACTACCAGTGGTGCACAGGCTCCCATGTGTGAAACAGGTAATGAGATTACCTATGGTGCACAGGGCCGTGCGCCACAGGTAACTGCATTACTTGTGCCGCACGAGTTGGGCTGTGCGCCACAGGTAAATGTCGCCAGATATTTTGACAGTTCGCAGATAAGGGTCAAACTATCTGTGGTGCACAACATTGCTTGTGCCATGGTTGTGCGCCACTGGTAGTTTCGTCCATATGATCGCGCCCCCCCAGATCGCCTTTTCAGTTTTGAAAACAAGAAAAGAAAATGATAAGAAATTCAAAAAATAAAATACTTTGACATGTAGTTAGGTTTTAGTGTCTATTTGGTATAGAAATTTTGAAATATGAATTTTGACACGGCCATAACTTTTGCATACGACGTCGAAAAAATGCGTTTAATATGTCAAAAAAATCGTGAGAAAAAAAGGAGCTCGATTTCACCGGGATTTACCCGGTGAACTTTTCTCAGATTCGGGAAATTCCAAAAGAGTAAAAAGTTATTTCGAAAAGAAGATTTTTTTCTACAAAATCAAAAATTCAAAATAGTCAAGAGTTTTTGAATTGTTGAATTTTTTGGGTTTTTTGAATTTTTTGAAGTTTTTTGAATTTTTTGAATTTTTTTGAGATTTTTTGAAACTTTTGAAAATTAAAAATACACATACACACATAAACTACACACATATATACACATACAAGGCTTAACAGGGTTGATATGATACTTGTATCAGTAAGAACTTAAGTAGCACAATGGTGGTTGAGCTCAATATAACTTAGTGGTTAAGCGTGCTTGGGTTGGAGCAATTTGAGGATGGGTGACCTAGCGGAAAGTCATCATCTGAGATAGGTTACAAAATTCAAAAAAAATATAAATAAAATCAAATATTTAGGTTTTCCAAATTATTTCATTTTTTCCTGAATTTTTTTTCAAAAAAATTAAAAAAATTTCAAAATATATTACCAGTGGCGCACGGATCAGGCTATCTGTGGCGCACAGGAAAAAATGAAATAATTTGGAAAACCTAAATATTTGAATTTGATAATCACTTACCACTGGCGGAGAGATAGTGGCGCACGTCCTGTGCGCCACAGATAGCTATTTTTTGTGCGCCACAGATAGCGTTTTCTGTACTAGTGAATAAGGAAGAAGAAGAACAAAGAGCACTAAAAGAGTCGCAATTTTGGTATGAAAGGGTATGAAAAATTGTCATTGCCGATTTGTTTGTTTCTATCGTTAACTATTTACTTCAAATTAAGATCATACACTTATCCATTCGAAGTCAAATTAAACAAACTCGTAATACCATATTATAAATCAAAACAATTTTTTTGAAACTAACTTCTTGAATCCGAAATCTGAAACTTAAAGTCTTACAAATTGAAATGGAAATCAATTTATATATAACATGAATTTTGTATTAGGATTATACATCAATATATTTAAGTTCCATCTTTTCGAATATTCTATAATGTATGTGGACAGTTATTATCAGATCTTGACCAAATATGGCCAAAGTCTACCAATCTTCTATTCTCGAACTTTTAAAATTATAAGGTTTTGTGTACATTGCATCAAGCGACTAATAGTGGATTGCATCCGTTGCTAAATGACAATTATAGACAAACTAAGAGCCGATGGACCTCTCTTTGGTTTTACACACGCACGGACCGTACTTTTTTTCTTTTCTTCTTCTATACTACTATTAAAAGAGCAAACATGTTGGGATACTTTAAATCTTGTCCGTTTAATTTTCGATCAACGATCCAGATTGTCCCGATGTCGAGCACCAGACACTTTAAATCATGTCCGTTTAATTTTTGATCAACGATCCAGAAAAGTCACCGTCGTTCCTATCTCCTTCTCCTCTGATGGGAGCCGGAGTTGCCCCAGGATGACGGCAACGTCCTCATCTTTACTACTATTAAAAGAGCAAACATGTTGGGATACTTTAAATCTTGTCCGTTTAATTTTCGATCAACGATCCAGATTGTCCCGATGTCGAGCACCAGACACTTTAAATCCGTTTAATTTTTGATCAACGATCCAGAAAAGTCACCGTCGTTCCTATCTCCTTCTCCTCTGATGGGAGCCGGAGTTGCCCCAGGATGACGGCAACGTCCTCATCTTCAGTTCGGTTGCCGGTGATCTTCCTCGAATTCCCACCGCCATCCAGGGGCGGCGCCAGGGGTATGCCCCTGTATTCACAGGAATACCCAAGATTTGGAGCATAAAAAAAATGTGTATACACATCGACACAATACAGCGCCAGGTTGCTACACACGCACACGGCACACGCGACGCACACACGCACCTCTCGCCTCGATCCCCTTCCTCGGCTAACCCTGCCTCTCCCAGCTCGCCTCTCTCACACACGCCCGCTCCGGCCGCATCGACAGCTGCGCCGGATCTAAGCCGCCGTTCGCCGGAGACTCCAGCCCGTACACCTGCGCCTGCAGCGCCTCGATCTTCCGCCCGAGCATGCACACCCGGTGGTCCTCGCGGAGCTTGACCACGAGCCACGCCATCTCGGCCGCGCGGCGCGCCGGCGCCGTGTGTACGCGAGCTCGGCGGCGGCCGCGGCGGCCTCGTCCTCGGCGGCAGACGCGCGGAACCCGAGCCGCGCGTTCTCGCCCAGCAGCACCAGCCTCTCCGACTCGAGGACGTCGAGTAGGCTGCCCTGCAGCTCGATCTTCCTGGCCGACTCCGCCTTGCGCCGCTCCGCCTCGTCCGCCAGCACGTTCCAGTCTACGTCGTCTACCCACGCCATGACCAGCTCCGCCACAACCAGCTCGGCGTCGACAGGCACCGCGGGAGGAGCAGGAGAGCGGTTGTCATCGTGGGCGGCGTGGGGCTGGAAGGAGATTGTCAGGCATGGATCCGAGCCGCAGGCCCTCAGGAGCTCGATTGGCGCTGCGCCACGGCTGGAATCACGTCGTCTCGGGCTCACGGGCTGGTCCTTCACGGACTGCATCAGGCGCCATGGGGAACCACGACATCCAGTTCGGTTTGATTTGCTCCACCCTTCTGCACTAGTAGTAGATCTAATTTTGTAGATGAAATGTTTTAATTTCCTAAATTTCCTCTTGTTTTCTTGTATTGTAGATTGTACATGAAGAAAAAAAATTCCCCTAGATTTACCGTATTATTTGGTTCATATATTGCATTTAGGGGAAAAAAAAATTGGGTGAATACCCAGGCACCAATTCCTGGCGCCGCCACTGCCGCCATCGATGACCTCGAGCACGAACGACTACATCAGGACAATCCCGGTGAGCTGCCCTTCCTATTCCCGCCGGAATCATGTCCGTTAGCCCTCGGAATCGTCGACTACTTTTCTGTTCGAGCTTCTTTCCGCCATGCCGCAGCGGCAGCCATGTCGAGCTCGCGCTTGAGCTTGCTGCCGCTCCCGCTCCTGCGCCTCCCTAGCTTTCTTCCGCATCATTCCAACCTCCACAAGCAGTACGCGCACCCCAGCTCCGGCCCTCTTCTGGTCGTCGTCACCGGAGCCCTCCCGGAGTTCGTCCCGTCGCTGTGTGCTTCAGAAGTCTCGCCTGAAAGTTTGTATAATTTCGCCTCCAAGTCGTATTCCAGACCAAGCCGTAGCCCAGTGGCTGCGCCCCTGTTCTTGCACCAGTCTCTGGACCCAAGTTCGACTTCCACCTGGTGCATAATTGAGGACTTTTTCCTCTCTGTCTTTGTTCTTTTCCTTTTTTTTTTGCAGAAAATATGTTATCTGACGGTGTTAATTTATTTTCAAGATCGTAGAGAACCTAAAGAACATGCGACGTGCTACTTTCAGACAGTGGTGTCGTTACTGTGTTAAATGTGCTAAATCTCAATTCACATATTATATCTATCAAATTGTGTCCTCTGTGTTTGACCAAACCGGAAGAACTAGAACAAAAAAAAGGCATGATGCTAAGATTTTTCTGCTGTTTCCATGGTCACATTGTTCAAACAACAGTTCCAGCTTCCTTTATCTATTTAATCGAAACTATTTATATTTTCCCAGGTATGTAGACCACTAATTTTTTTCCATGGAAATATCAAGTGGTAGACCATGCGTGTGAAAGTTATATTCCTCATGGTATGTGGTGATGCTTATGCTTTACTGCATTAGTTGCACTCTCTCTGTTTGCCTTTCGACGTATCTATAAATGTAAAGATTAAAATTTCGCATGTTAAACTAAAGGGAGAAGATACTAAACTTACATATGCATTGACTTCTTTTACGTTTATTAAACATGTTATGCGCCAACTGTTGCCACCACCGCATCCCTAGGATCAACTCTCAGATTGTGAGCTGCAATCATCGGAGTGGCGATGCCGATCTATAGGAAGGTCTCTGAAGCTCCTCCTTCCTTACCCGCGGGTGTAGCTTCGGCGTTCGTGAATCCTGCGGGGCCGAGGGCACATTCCGCGACAGCAACGACGAGGATGACGACAACCTTCATGTCCACTGCCTACTTCGTGCGTTCTTTCTCTTCCGCTCTACATGTAGGTGATAATGAGTCCGTGCCACCACTGAAGGTCGTGTTGAAGGATACGTGTGTGACATTGAGGATTTGACATAATTTGTGCCGAGAATACTACCAAGAAGCACGTCTTCATTGCCGCACACCAGTACCGATGGCTTCTGTATGAGCTTTGTATGCTCATAAGCATGGTTCTCTTTGCAGTATAAAATCTAGGACCATTGTAAAGCATAAAAGAAGTAGTCCACATAGATCCTGGTACGGTATTTCCTATATGTACATTGTACCCTTTAATTTTGAAAACGTGCGTTGCACTTACTTGTCAACTAGTACGCTCAAAACAGTAGGCAAGGCACCGACTGCGTCATTTTCATTGTGTTCCTTTTTTTACGGAAATTTTCATTGTGCTATAAAAGAGAAAGAAGCAAATATAGACTTACATGGGGAAGAAAAGAATTGAAAGAAGAAAATTACAAGCTATCAATTTAATCTTTCATACCCTCTTAATTTTAGGCTAGGTTTAACTATGCCTAACTCCACTGAAGATTTGAAATATTTACAGCATGAATCAAGGTTCCTGATCTCGGGAGCTAGGTGGAGTAGTTAATGATTCAGTACGCCACCCAGAGAGCACTTCAAATTGATCCTGAGCCGCCGATGATCTGTCTTTTTCTGCCGGCAATTGATCCTGGCCCGGGTGTAACGTTGGTTAAACGCTTCTCTTTTCCAAAGATAATACGGTGACCAAGGTAGGGTAAAGCATGCAAGCAGCAGCCCTACATGATCAGAGATTTGTTGAGCAAAGAGGCCCGATCTGTCTCGTGCAAGAACAAGGAGGCGATGGACGCATGTCCTGGGTTATGCAGGCTGGTGACGGCCTTGGTTCCTAGGTCGATCCGGAGGAGATCCCTCCCGTCTACCCGGACGATGACCGCGCCGCTCCTCTCCCCAAACCCTTCCAGAACATATGACAGAGGCGCGGTGACCAGCCCCACCGGCCTCACGATCTCCTCCGCACTGATCACCAGCTGTCGACTCCACGCACTATTAGATGGCAAGGATATTGGGGCACTTTGGTAGAGGCATTTTAGAAAAATGCCCCGAAAGGTTTCAAATAGGGGCAGTTTGTCAAAATGCCCCAATAAACATGACCTTTTGGGGGTAGTTTGATCAAAGTGCCCCAATAGACATAACTTTTGGGGGCACTTGCTCAAAGTGCCCTTAAAGGACATACCTATTGGGGCACTTTACTCAACTGCCCGCAATTGTTATATCTTTTGGGGCACAAAATTAAAATGCCCCCAAGTGATTAAAACTTTCACTGAATTACTTAAAGTCTTTATTTTTTTAAAGTGTAGAAAATGATTTTCGGTTTTAGTGGGCCGAATCTGTTGGTTCAGTCTGGACCGGCCAGTTTAGCCCAGCCCATAAGGGCCCATCGGGCTAGGGATTGCGATGCCAGCCCCTTATCTCTCTCGACCCACTTCTCAAAAAAAATCTCTCTCAACCCCCCTCTCGTTCCCCATCGCCTTCTCTCTGGCGTGCGACACCACCGCCGTCCACCCTGCCTTCGCCGGCTCCGGCCATCACCGGCGCCGCCGCTCGGCAGAAGTGCTCCGCCTACCCTCCTCCTTCAATTCACAGAGGCTCCCCACCGCTAGCTCGCCCCTGGAATCCCCAATCGGACCCCACCGGGAACCCTAACCCTAGCTCGCCACGGCTGGTTCGCTGACGCTGTTCCCCGGGATCCCGCGGCTGCGCCTCCGGCTGCGCCTCCTTATCGACAACGGTCTCCACTGCGCCGACCACGCCCGTCGACGCCGCCGGCGGGTTTCGCTTCACCGGGCCCGCGTTCCTCGAGTCGCTGATGCCGAAGAAGGAGACCGCCATCTTCGGTCAGTGCCTTCCCTCCTCTGACTACTCGATATACCTGCCACTGTTGACCCCCCGCCGGATACCGGGTTTCGCCGAGGCGGGCCCGTTGGCAGTTCGGTCGGATCTCCAGGCGGTAATTTTGATCTGACAGGGGATGAACTGCGTCCGTGTTCTGATATGGTATGTCGTCCACTCAGAGTGGAGTTCATTTAGTCCAGTAATCACCGCCAGCTGTCTTGACCACTGTAACTTCGATACTCGCAGTTTAAGCCCATGTATGCAATGCTTGTCCGGATGTGGTTGATCGATGCAAGGGCTAATTTACTTATATGTGACGTGATTTGGTGTTTATTAGTTTATATGATCTTAGTTACAGCTTACATGGGGGTGGCTTCACTTGCTTGTTGCATGGTTTGTACTATTGTTATTGACTTATTGTAAAAGCATTTTTTGTTGGTTCCATTGACTGTGATTTGACATCTACCTAGATGTGTTGCCTTGTTAAAGGACAATGCGTAGTCCCATATACAGATTACATGAGGTACCATATACCAATTGTATTTTGACTTCTACTATCGTGTAAATTGTACACCAGGAACTCGTCTGATTGTAAACCCCTCATGGAAGAACCCTTCTCAAGAGTGGCGTGTTGGCTATAAATTAGTATATGAACTCTTTACGGACACACTTATCTCTCGATTGAAGGTAAATTCGATATTAGTATATGAGTAGATAAGTATTGATTTGGAAATAAGGATATCCTTGAAATTGAAATGAACCTCATTTAAGATCTTGACTATTATTTACCTTTTTTATCGTCCATGTCGTCTTCTTTTACAGTATGTTCTGTTTCCCGTGACTTAAGAATATCCGAGTACCCCATGACATGTTTTTACTCAAAGCAGTGGAATGGGCCTTTATAGTTTCCTGTAACTTTGAAACCATGGAAGTATTTTTAGTTTATGGAAGTCTGAAACACTGAAATGTTCTCCTTCAAGAATTTAGACATAGCTACAACTTCACACTAATACAACCTGTGCCTTTTTTCTTCTTCCAAACAACTAAGAAAAGGTACTTGGTAGCTTTCAATCATATGCTGTAATTTGGTCAATCAGTAAGACAACCCAACACTCCAACAACAACAATGTTGGTAATGTAGTAGCCAGTGTATACCATAGTATTTGAATGAGAAAAATTGAGTGGTTGGACATGCCATAAAGTGATTTTTATACGGTGTAATGATTAACATGCTTGTTGTCTCTTAGAATGTTTGTAGTGCAGTAACGTCTTAATAAAACAGATGGCCATTTATTTTCCCAGCACATGGTTGCTCAAGACAACATTCTATACAAAGATGAACAGTTGAGGGATGCTCATGCTTGGATTGCACGAGTTCAAGAAATGGATATTTTACCATCTCAAGCGGCTAGTTTTCTTTCTACCACTAGGACTTCTGTTAAAGCTAACTCGATGATAGATTTACAGGGATGGAAGATTTCTGATTTAGTGTCTGTCACCAAGCGTGGCTTAACTGATGCCGTCAACGGGGTTGGCAAACAGTTGGATCAGGTTTCAGAAAGTGTCCATGTAAGTTTCTTCGTTTCCTGTATTCACTGAATTCACCTTATATTCAGAGAAGATAGGAGAAAAAATTGGATTTGTGAGCCATTTTTTCTAATGAGTTGGGAAAAGTGTAAATTTCGTCAAAATTGTCATTAAGCGTCGCCGGTGGAACGAGCCGCTCTAAATAGGGCGGCAATTTGTAGCGTGCTACCAATAGCTCTGGAGATGCTCATAATCGCCTGTAGATCAGTTCCCTATTTGTTTGCCAATAGCTCTGGAGATGCTCATAATCGTCTGTAGATCAGTTCCCTATTTGCTTGAATCGTTCGCCACTATCCACCTACGTACCGTTGGCA
Source organism: Poa pratensis (assembly GCA_947311845.1). NCBI lineage: Eukaryota > Viridiplantae > Streptophyta > Magnoliopsida > Poales > Poaceae > Poa > Poa pratensis. The sequence goes on from CAMZMU010000048.1 coordinate 22,717,253, forward strand.
CGGCGCTGACGGATTTGGACGTTCAATGCCAGGTCGCCCTCTCCTCTACTGTCCGGTCACGTCGAGCCTGTCCGCTTCAGATTCTCCTATCTACCGCAGTACCGCGTGCTTGCGAGGTCAAAGCCTAGCCGAAGAGGCTATGAGCCTACACGATTTCTTTGATGCAGAGGTCATGGACTAACTTCTCCTTTGAAAAGAGGGTGAGGACTGAAGAGCCGAGCTAGCAAGTAAAAGCCTAGTACGGAGTAGTATGCATGCGTAGTACTAGGTCACGGAGTAAATACAAGCAAGTAAAAGCCCATCCCCATTTTTAATCTCCTCGCCTCGTCTCATCCATCGTACGTATCCCACTCCCACCCAGGCTGTCCGGCGATCCTCCATTCTTCGATCCGGCCGTACATACTTTCTCTCTGTTGCACGTTTTCCCATCTCATGCAACTCCAACCTAGTCCGAATACGGACACCAGAAGTGGACCGAATCTGTCTATTTGAGGCGGACATATTCTGGGCCTCCGTCCGTTTAGGGTGGGGTGCCCCCAACGGCCCAGCGCAAAACGAATACGAAAAAAAGACGAACTAAAATTAATTTTACATATATTTAGGTTCGAAGGCCCCACGGTCAGTGACACAAAAACTAAAATACTTAAAAAAACAGGAGCCTAGCTAGTGGCTCCGTCGGTGGGGAATGGGCGGCGCCGGCGCCGTCGTAGTGGCGCCGTCAGGAGGTGCACGTCCCTCCACGGCAGCGGCCCTAGTACTACGCATGCATACTACTCCGTACTAGGCTTTTACTTGCTAGCTCGGCTCTTCAGTCCTCACCCTCTTTTCAAAGGAGAAGTTAGTCCATGACCTCTGCATCAAAGAAATCGTGTAGGCTCATAGCCTCTTCGGCTAGGCTTTGACCTCGCAAGCACGCGGTACTGCGGTAGATAGGAGAATCTGAAGCGGACAGGCTCGACGTGACCGGACAGTAGAGGAGAGGGCGACCTGGCATTGAACGTCCAAATCCGTCAGCGCCGTGCCAACGGTACGTAGGTGGATAGTGGCGAACGATTCAAGCAAATAGGGAACTGATCTACAGACGATTATGAGCATCTCCAGAGCTATTGGCAAACAAATAGGGAACTGATCTACAGGCGATTATGAGCATCTCCAGAGCTATTGGTAGCACGCTACAAATTGCCGCCCTATTTAGAGCGGCTCGTTCCACCGGCGACGCTTAATGACAATTTTGACGAAATTTACACTTTTCCCAACTCATTAGAAAAAATGGCTCACAAATTCAAATTTTTCTCCTATCTTCTCTGAATAAACAGCTGTTCAAGATGTTTGGTGATGACTAAAGTGATGCAGAAGCTCGAGGATGCATGTCCTGATGTCCAGCATGTTTTGGGTTGCCATATATACTTGTCATATACTTTATATCCTGCTGTTTGTATGAAAAAACTGAAATTCCCGCAGGTTTGCTGTTTATTTGGATGAACTTCATTGTATAACTTCTGATGTTGCCAGTACATTTGGATGAACTTCAGAATGATGTTTGCTGTTTATTTGCATGAACTACATTGTATATCTTCTGAAATGAAAATTCAGTGCATTATTTGGATGATTTAAATCAAATATTTACACAGTTCTCAAACAATACCTCTACTAGATTTGGGGCATTACTCGAAACTGCCCCTAAAAGGTTTTTGTGGCAGCTTTGTGAAATGCCCTAAAAGATTATTAGGGGCAATTCGGCAAAGTGCCCTTAAAACTTACTGGGGCACTTCACAAAGCTGCCACAAATTCCTATTGGGGCATTTCACTAAACTGCCCCAAAAACCTATTAGGGCATTTCGAAAACTGCCTCCAAAATATAGCTTTTTAGGGCATTTGAAAATACTGCCCCAAAAACCTTTCCAGCCACAAGCATATTGGGCATTTGAAATAGTGCCCTCATAACCTATTAGGGCATTTTACTGACTTTTCGGGGCACTTTGAAGTGCCCCCTAATTCAAACCGTGATGTAGTGACATCGCCGCCGCCGCCGTCAACGTTCACATCGATATCCCACCGGTATCCGCGACGAGCACGCTCAGGCGGCCACGCACAGAGGCCAAGAGCAGATGCTTGTCTTGTTTAGGAGACATCATTCTGGAGAAGCAGCCTGGCGGGAGGTCCAGTGCAGTCGCTTCCGCAGCATGGACGTCTAGAGCGAGGATCCCGTCCCAGCAACCTCCCCCCGCGTTCAGGTCGCAGAGCCAGTAGACGGTGCGGCCGATGACGCGGGACAGGCGTCCACACGGCGTGGGTGATGACCGGTGACGGATGCTTAGCGGACGGCGTCCCACTGGCGGTGCTTGGAGGAGAAGATCTGGAACTGGAAGTGCATGTCCGTGACAATCAGCTCGTAGGCGTCGGGCTCGCCGACGCCGAGGAAGGCGTGCGCGTAGAACATGGCGACGTTAGGCAGGGTGGCATCGTCGCCGGTGGTGGTGTCGCAGACCTTCAGCTCGACGTTGGGAGGCTCCGTGGAAGCCCCATAGCGGCGGAGGAGGAGCAGGGGGGCCGCGAGAGGCCACGGGTTCAAACGTAGTATACTGTAGGCTCGAGGCGGCTTGCAGGCTGGCCGCGTCGGCGTGGAGCTGGATCGAGGACGGTGTGGGGACGATGTTGTGGGCGCGGAGCAGTCGGGGGCCGTATGTGAGGTAGGAGACGCCGAAGAGGAGGGCGCGGTCGAAGCGGCCACCGCCAGCCGCTGCTTGGAGCGCGAGGCGGCGGAAGGCCGGGTCGAGGATCCCGCAGCGGAGGAATTTAGAGGCCCTGGTGCAGCGGAGGATTGTAGTGACGTCGCAACGCGCGACGATCTCGAGCAGCAGATCCATCGGGAGGGGCTCCCTCACGGAGGCCGGCGCCGGAGGCCGGTTGCGATTGGTTGACATCATCGGCATGCACTGGTTATGCGCGCGTGAGATTGTTTCTCTCTGCGACCGACATACTTTCTGTTTTCATTAGAAAATATTAGAGCGTCCGTTAGCGGGACTCTGTTTGCCCATACTGTTAGAATTAAATCTAACTGCTGCAGGCAGTTATTAGTGCCCAAAGCCATACGGACGCCTGTTCACTCCGAACAGGCGCCTCTACACAAACCGACATCCCCAACAGGCACCTCTCCTTGTAAACCGACATCCCGAACAGTCGGGACCCCATGTATAAATACCCCATGTTGATGATCAATGAAACACACAGTTGAATCATTTGTTGTCTTTCTCGTTGCTCTCGATTCTATATTCAACACGTTATCAGCACGCTCTGCCGAGAGCGATTTTCATCCATCGAGAAAGAATCGAAAGAGCAGAAGAACGGGAAGAAGGCGTTGGCCCCCATCGCTCCAAAAATCGAAGGCCACAACAAAGAACTGGCTTCGACACCGTCGAAATCGAAGAATTGAAGCGCTACTCTCCGGTGAGAGCGATTCCGAGGACAAGAACACTAAGCACGGGCGAAGGTGAGAAGAAAAAAATGCCTGGATTTCTGTCTCTGCTTCTTCCCTTGCTTCGTGACGATGGCCCGTGAAGGACGAGATTGTCGTCGTCAACGATGACGAGGACGTGGCTGCGCCGCTGCCGTCTCCAACCCCTGCGGTTCTTGAAGACAAAGCCGGCGCCACGCTCCTGTCTCTGACCCCTGCGCTTGTTGAAGACGAAGCCGGCGGCCCGCTCCCGCGGGATGGCGACGCCCTCGCCTTCGTCTCGGCGACGACAGGCGCGTCCTCCTTCATCTTTGCTTCCGGCACCACGCGGTTGTCGACGTCGATGCCGTCGCGCCGCACCAGCCGACCCCGTCCCCGACACCAGCCATCCCTCCGCCTTCGCTGCGCGCGAGGGTTCGTCGCTGCGTCTTGGCCCTCGGCATCCTGATGGCAATCCCGCCGTCGAGCAGCCGCTCCGGCACATGGCGCCGCACGGCGCTCGGCTCGTGAACGGCGCCTCCAACGGCGTCGCGCCCGGCACCCTCCTTCCCGGAGGCTCTTCCGACGAGGACGAGCGCGGCCGGAGCTCTTATCGCCACCGGTGATGCGGCTGACCGGCCGTGGCGGTCTCCGCCTGTCTTGGTCAGCGGATTGGGGATCGAGTTGCTGGGGAATTTTATTTTTTCTTTCCTCGTCGGCCACTCTTCCTTATCTCGCTTGACTAGGCTAGGCAGACAAGCCTGCCTTACGTGTCAGATGTGCATGCGGCTGAGAATTTAGGCAGCCAGCAGCGATTGATTTCTTTTGATCAGCAGTTTAGCATATTAATCACTTAGCAGTAGTTCTAGCAGTGATTTTGTTCCTGTTTTAGACCTGTTAAAATTCGGTACATATATTTCAGTACTATTTTCTGTTGAGTACCGATGTATTCCAGATCCTAATTTGATGTAATATATTTCCACGTTGTTCACGTGTCGAGATTAATTACGTCTATTTGTAATTGAGATTTTTAATTTCTTGCAATTATAAATTAAGTACCACTATAGTACTACTTCTCTGTCGAGTACGATGTATTCCAGAATCCTCTAAGACATGTATATATTTCCATATTTGACACATGTCGAGATTAACATGTCTATTTGCAATTGAGATTTTCAATTTCTTGCAAAATATAGATGCAAAATTAAAAGTGATTTCTTCAAATTGATGTTTTGGGATCATGAGGTGGTGTGTAGATTTATCTACCACTACTGTTTAAGCCTACATTTTGTCATTTCTGACATTATGATTGACAATGTGCTCTCCCATGCATTTTAATTAAGTTGTGACATAAGGCATTCGAAGTGTGAGTATCTTATACTCCGCTAATGCTGCTACATCTACTCCAAAATTCTTTTGGAGATTATCTACAACGTGTCATACTTAACAATTTGAGATTCACACTAATGAGTTCAAGACCACTTCTTGAAATTTCATTTATTTTGCATAGTTCGTTACGACATAATCATGATCGATCTTAGTTTACCAAGTGTAAGTTAATATTCTCTGGTTTACGCCTATAGGTAAACGATGGCTCAAGAGTTTGATGCACTCGCTCTCAACAGCCAACCTATATGGACCATGGACATTAAGATCACCCTTTTGTCCCGTGAATTAGTGCGTCCAACCCAGGCCCGGTGGATCTACCCCCGGCTGGTGTGACGCCGCTGACAGATGAGCAAAAATATGGTGCTTTGTATATGATAAGGGACCATGTTCATCCATATCTAAAGGCTGAATACTTGGAGGAGGAATCCCCCAATACTTTGTTCTAGGCCCTCACTAGGTTTATAAGATTAGTTCCAAACCGCGCTTTTGCGGGAAGGAACCTATTGATGCGGAGAAGATAGAAAAGACTTGGTCTACTATGCTCCCATCTGACAGGATCCTCCAGCAGTAGTATCATGCTCGTGACTTACAAGTCTATTCCGACCTTATTCATATCCCACTTCAGGCTGAAAAGCATGATGAGTTGCTCGCTAAGAATGGCTCTCTGCGCTCGGTTGGCTCTCAACCTCTATCTGAAGTTCATATGAATGTCGCGAACGGGCGAAAGTTTGATGGTGCCTTCAACGGCAAGACTTCGAACTTCTATGGAAAGCGAAAGCGCAACCGGAATTGAAATCCTAGAAACTCAGACCATGGTAAAGGCACCGCAAAGTATGAGCTTGAAATAACTAAGCTTTGCGACAAGTGTGGCTGCTACACGCACCTCACTAACAAGTGCAAGACCCCAAAGCATCTGGCCATTCTGTACCTGCAATCCCAGGGATGCAAATCACCTCAAGGGAAATGGTTTGAAGCGAACTTCAACCTTCATCCAGATGACACCAATGGAGCTTGTTGTTCGCGAGATGTTCCTTCTGGACCTAGCAACACCGTAGCTCTAGGAACGGAGGACATGAAGGTTGACTACGCCTCAACCGACATGTTTGGTGACTTCGTCTAGTCACACTATCTCCTTGGTGGTAAATGTCCATTTGTGTTATTGTAGTAGAACATATATATTGTATCAGCACTCTGATATAAATAAGATTGTATACATTCTATATATCTGATAAAGATTTCCATATTGGAACTTCTTCAATTCTATATATAGATTTCTACGAGTGTCAATCCGATGAATGTGGAACAAGTACATGAAAATGTACTCACTCTCGTCTAGATTGTACTACACGTACATTCAACGTAGCACATGTTGCATATAATGCAATTCCATCGGTCATGTTTTGCATGAGCTAAACTTTCCTACTCATGAGATTTAGTGTGCACATATTGTGCCAATGGATCACTTCAGTCTCTTGAACACATTCAAGGTGATATTCGTGGTTCCAACCAACCATTGTTTGGACTATAAATCGAATTAAATCAACTCGAATGGATAAATATTGTTGCAGAATTCTCTTCACATGCCTCAACTATTTAGTGCGTGGCCCGAGGATCGAAGTTCAGCACAATGTCCTATGTGTCCATACACAATTGTTTTGGTTCCATCTCTGATCAAAAGGATTTTTCGCATTGCATGGTCCATGTTAATGAATTGCAATCTACCAACTTCACGTTGGAGTCATGCAGTTTTACACGCTGCTACTAACTAACTGCATATAATAGTACTTCCCCTCTGCAATTGATACGTGGAAATCCTCCGAGCATTTCCCATCTGCGTAAGTTCGGAAACACTTCACGCGTACCGATCTCACCACCGCTGTCGGCCCAGTGAAATCCAGGGTGTGCTGGGCCTGTCCTATACGGCCCTCGACACTTGATGGCCGATTTTTGCTAAGGACCAAGCCTACGGCTTGGAGAGCCTCGTGAGGCGAATTGCCACGCGAGGGGATTTGAGGCAGCAGAGGCCTGCGGAGGCCATATCCACTGCTGCCCCCTCTTTAAGGAAACCTCCCCTGAAGAGAGGTCAACGCCGAATTCTCTACAGGGCATCCAAGCCCTCGTGGAGATCGCTTCACTGCAAAGCAACCTTGCAGAGCGCACATGGGCTCTGCAGCGGCCGCAGAGTGACGTGCGCCCTGCGCGCGGTGACGACGACGCCGCAGTTGCCATTTTGGTGATTAAAGGGGTCAATAAAGCTGTGCCACCCGCTCCGGACTACAAGGATTTCCTCTTTGGTGATAAGGGGACCGGTCGGCGCTACGCTCCAAGGCCAACGTCACCGTGGGCACCCCCACGTTCCTCTGCGGCCCCAGCTGGCCGTCCTGCATGGACGGTGGGTACTCTGCTACAGGAGTCAGCTTTACGCTCATGGACCGCGTCCATGGACATCCGGGCTGCGATGCACCGCGCTCCACCTTCTGCGCCACGTGACAGCCCTACCAGTGCGAGTGCAAGGAGGGAGCACGGGGCGCCTATAAAAGGAGGGCAAGGTGCACCGTAGCAAGGGATCGCATTCTCATTCCAGCATCGCCACTAACGCGCAAGGAAGAAGAAGACCCTTGCTTCCCTTCCTTGTATACACCATTGCCAAAAGAGAGCCTTCGGCAAGCTCATTGTACTGTGACCTCCACAAGCAGTGCAATACAGACAAGCAGGAGTAGCGGTATTACCTCCACACGAGGGCCGTGAACCTGGTACGGGCTGGTGTTCATCTCTGTCGTGATGTCCCTCCGCTTGCTCGACGAGCACCGTCGCCGCGCAGGTTAAGGGTTGTTTGACCAACGTGTTCAGCCCCTTACACGAACTCTCTTCGTGAGCTTGACTATCCCTGTTTCGTGGGAGTCATTCTCCGACAATTGGCGCGCCAGGTAGGGGCTGAGGCGCGTCTTCAACCTTCATCGACCTCTGCGCCATGGCGGACACTCGCGCAGGTCGCGCCACCCGGCGGGCGTCAGGCAGGGCAACCACCGAGCCCGCTGCCAACACCACCAACCCTCGCGGCCGTCCCCGCGCCAGCCGTGCCACGGGGCGCAACACCGCTGAACCGCGGGTGGAGCACCCGAGGACGACGACGGCAATCACGACGACCGCTTCGACGACGACGTCGACCACGGGCACGGCGAGGACGCAGAGTCCTCGCACCCGTCCCAGCGCCACAGCGCCTCCACTCTTGGGCGTCCAGCGCCCAGCCCAAACACCGCGCTGCTCATGGCCGCGGAACTCTTCCGCTACCGTCCCACGGCTGAGGCGCACGACAACTGGCTCGGCCGCCTTCAGCACCTCGTCGACATTGCGGCGGCACCGCGCGTTGCTCCTGCGGCGTCGCGCTCTCTGGTGCACCACAACTCCGGACGCGCTGGAACCACCGCGCATGGCGCACCTCCTCCGCCAGGTCCGCCTCCGGCCGCGGCGCACAAGGCCGCATCCCACGCGTCATCGCCACGCGATTGTCAAATCGTGCAGCGGACACCCCCAGACGCGCGGGTGGAAATGGAGCGCCAGAAGGACCTCCAGAAGCGCATCGTGGAGGAGATCGGCCAGGCAGGGCGACAGAACCGCCGTGCTCTTCAGGGGGGCATCGCCTCGTACGCCACAGGTTGCGCGGCCTTCACCCGCAACCTGCGGCGCGTCGTCTGGCCACAGAAGTTCAGGCCTGACCTCCCAAGGGCTACGACCGCACGAACAACCCCATCGAGTTCTTGCAGCTCTACACCACCTCCATCCAAGCGGGGGGAGACGACAAGGTCATGAACCTTCCCGAGGACTCCATTGACTCGTGGGAGGAGCTCTGCCAGCAGTTCGTTGCGAACTTCAAGGGCACGTACGAGCGCGCCCTCACCTACAACGACCTGCGAGCTGTGCGCCAGAAGCCTGGCGAGACCCTCCGCAGGTACATCCAGCGCTTCAGCCAAGTCCGCAACAAGATCCCGAACATCCCGGACTCGCACGTCATTGCGGCCTTCAGAGAGGGCGTCACCAACCACAGGATGCTCGAGAAGCTCGGCATCCATGATACCCTCTCCTCCGTGGTGAAGCTCTTCGACATCGCAGACAAATGCGCCAAGGCAGAGGAAGGGCTCCTCTTCGTCAAGGTGGGCTCGACAGACGACCCTGTCGAGGGATCCAAGACCCAGAAGAGGCGTGACGAGACGAAGCGCAAGCCTACCGCAGTCCTGGCAGCTGAACCCGACGCCAAGCATGTTCGCGAGGACTCTCCAGAGGCTGGCAAGAAAAGGTGGACAACCGCCCGTTCTGCATCTACCACAACAGGCGCGGCCATGCGACAGAGAACTGCTATGACCTCAAGCACTGAGCAAGAAGCGTGAGCAAGAAGAGGCAGCGGTGGCCGCGGCAGAGGCCGTGGTTACCGCAAAGGTGGACGCAAGGGCAACTTCCAGAGGCCTCAGGGAACTCAGGCGAATGCCGCCGAGAAAAACAACAATCTGCCCGACGAAGAGCCTGGAGGCTACCAGGCCCCCAAGGGTGCCATGGCATGCATCCTCGGCGGATCCCAGGCGCCCAAGTCGAACAACCAGTTCAAGCAGTTCGCTCGCGAGCTCAACGCAGCGCTTCCCGGGGTCGAGACGTCCCGCCCCCTCAAGTGGTCCCAGTACACCATCGCCTTCGACGCCAAAGATCACCCCAAGTCTACAAAGACTGTGGGCACCCTCCCGTTGGTGTGCACCCCCACCATCAACAACATCGCCGTCGGCAAGACGCTCATTGATGGGGGTGCAGGCCTAAACGTCATCTCTGTCGAGACCTTCGAGACGCTTCAAGTGCCCTACGAGTGGCTCATGCCCTCCAGGCCCTTCACCGGGGTCACCAGCGGCTCAATCTCGCCTCTGGGGCAAGTGAGGCTCGCGGTCACTTTTGGCACGCAGGAGAACTACCGCACCGAGCTAATTGACTTCGACGTCGCGCACATTGGCCTGCCCTACAACGCCATCCTCGGCTACCCCGCCCTCGCGAAGTTCATGGCCGTCACGCACCACGCCTACAACATGGTCAAGATCCCTGGCAGCGGTGGCACCATCACCATACGCGGTCACGTACAGGACGCCACGCGCGCCGTCGAGATCGCCTACAAGGCCGCTGCCATGGCATTCCCCGCTGACGAGGACATGGAGCCTCTCGAGAGGCCCAAGAAGAAGAAACAACTGTTCACTCAAGAGCAAGCATCTACAAAGAAGGTGTCGCTGAGCACCAGCGGCTCGGGGGCTGAAGGCTCGGGGGCTAGCGTCACCATAGGCGCTGGCTTGCCTCCCAAATAGGAAAGCGCGCTCGTCGCCTTCCTTCGGGCAAATTCTGACATGTTCGCATGGACTCCGTCAGAAATGTCCGGTGTACCAAGGGAGGTGATCGAGCACCACTTAGCCGTGTGTCCAGACGCACGCCCTGTAAAGCAAAAAGCGCGGAAACAAGCCCCCGAGAAGCAAGCGTTCATCATCAAAGAAGTAGAGAAGCTGAAAGCAGCAGACATCATTCGAGAAGTTGCCCACCCCACTTGGCTCTCCAACGGTGTGGTTGTCCCAAAACCCAATGGAGGAGGCCGGCTCTGCATCGACTACACAGACGTGAACAAGGCTGCCCCAAGGATCCTTACCCCATGCCAAGGATAGACCAGATTGTGGACTCCACCGCCGGCTGTGATCTCCTCTGTTTCCTGGATGCCTTCTCAGGCTACCACCAGATCAAAATGGCCAAGGAAGACGAGGAGAAAACAGCATTTCTCACCCCTTGTGGTGTGTATTGCTACACTTGCATGCCCTTTGGCCTAAAAAACGCCGGCGCCACCTTCCAGAGGCTCATGAGGATCGCCTTGGGGGCTCAGATGGGAAGAAATGCAGAAGCTTATGTCGACGACATCGTGGTCAAGTCTCGCGAGGGAGACACTCTCTTGAAGGATCTCGAGGAAACCTTCGCCAGCCTGCGCAAGGTGAACATCAAGTTAAACCCCGCCAAGTGCGTCTTCGGGGTGCCTTCAGGCAAGCTCCTCGGGTTCCTCGTGTCCCACCGCGGCATAGAAGCAACCCTGACAAGATCAAGGCTATAGAAGACATGCAGCCACCTCGCCGCCTCAAGGACATGCAGCGCCTAGCAGGATGCATGGCCAGCTTAGGCCGCTTCATCTCCAAGTTCGGCGAGAGAGCCTTGCCATTTTTCAAGATCATGAAGAAATCCGGCACCTTCAAGTGGACTCCAGAGGCTGACGAAGCATTTAAGGACTTGAAGAAATACTTGGCTAGCTCACCAGTCATGGTAGCCCCCAGGGCAGGCGAGCATCTGAAGCTGTACCTAGCAGCCACTCCACAAACTGCTAGCGCCGTCCTGGTGGTGGAAAGAGAAGAGCCAGTTCTCCCAAGAAAAGCACTGCCACACCAAGTCCAGAACCTCCCGACGAGGAACAGTCTCTCCAGACCCAGTGCCAGGCCCACAGCCTCAAGTCGAGCCCTCCACGAGCACCCTGCCGAGGCTCCTCCACAGGCAAACCTCGCCAAAACTCCTGAGGAGCCTCTCGAGGGAGCCGACGCTGCTGCACCATCAACGACCCTCGTCGAGCATCCAGTCTACTTCGTCAGTACTGTACTGCGAGATGCTCGCGAGCGGTACCCAGTGCAGCAGAAGCTCCTCCTCGCGCTACTCATCGCCTCCAGGAAGCTGCGCCACTACTTCCAGGGTCACCCCATCACGGTGGTCACGTCCTTCCCCCTGGAGCAGATCCTGCGCAACCCCAACGCTACTGACCGCGTCGCAGGGTGGAACATTGAGCTGCAGCCATTCAACTTGCGCTTCGACACCACAAGAGTCATAAAAGGGAGAGCGCTGGCGGATTTCGTCGCCGAGTGGACAGACCCAACTCCTGAAGAGCCTCGCGAAGAAGAAACCGCGTCATCGGGAGATACAATGCCAAGCCACTGGACCATGCACTTCGATGGAGCTTTCGCCTGCCGCAATGGTGGGGCTGGCGTTGTCTTAACCTCACCAAAAGGTGACAAGCTCTACTACGCCATCCAGCTGTGCTTCACAATAGACAAGATCTCCAACAACATCGCCGAGTACGAGGGCCTCCTCGCCGGGCTCAGAGCCGCAATCGCCCTTGGCGTCAAGCACTTACTCATAAAGGGTGATTCCCAGCTCCTGGTTAACTTCTCCAACAAGAGCTACACGCCTAAGACGACCACATGGCCGCCTACCTTGAAGAGGTCCGCAAGCTCGAGAAGCACTTCAGGGGCATGGAGCTCATGCACATCCCGCGAAAGGAGAACCAAGAGGCAGATGACATCGCCAAGCGAGCATCACGAAGGCAGGCCCAGTCGGCCGGCGTGTTTGAAGAGAGACTCTCCAAGGCGTCCATAAAGCAGCCACAAGAAGCAGCAGCCGCAAGCACAGACGAAGTACTCCCACCACCTCCTATAGGTGGGGCACCCAACTGCGGTCCATCCTCAGGGGAGCGTCTGCTGCTGGCTATGGTGCACCAAGAGACAGGCTGGGTTGACGAACTCAAAGACTACCTGCTGAAGGGAGTCCTTCCTGAAGAAGACGCGGAGGCAGAACGAGTGGCTCGACAAGCCAAGTCATACTACATCCTCGAGGGAGACCTGTACCGCAAGCGCCCAAACGGAATTGCACTCAAGTGCGTCCCCCCGAGGAAGGCCGCATGCTGATCAGAGACATTCACAGTGGAGAGTGTGGCCACCATTCCTCTGCACGCACCCTGGCAGGCAAGGTCTTCAGGAGCGGTTTCTACTGGCCCCAAGTGCTTCAAGATGCCACCACCATCGTCCATCTTGCGATGCGTGCCAGTTCCACGCCAAGCAAGTTCATCAGCCTGCACTGGGACTCCAAACCATCCCGCTCTCGTGGCCTTTCGCGGTCTGGGGCCTTGACATTCTGGGACCCTTCCCGAGATCACAAGGGGGCTACCGCTTCCTCTTCGTGGCAGTCGACAAGTTCACCAAGTGGGCAGAGGTTGAAGCAGTGCGCAGCATACCGGCCAGGGCGGCAGTAAAATTCATCAGAGGCCTGGTCTGCCGCTTTGGTGTGCCTAATCGCATAATCACCGACAATGGCTCACAATTCACCAGCGGCATCTTCAGGGCCTACTGCGAGAGCCTCGGCACCAAGCTCTGCTTCGCCTCGGTGGCTCACCCACAGAGCAACGGCCAAGCCGAGCGAGCAAATGCTGAGGTCCTCAAGGGCCTCAAGACAAGAGCTTCAATCGCCTGAAGGGTACGGCAAGGGCTGGATAGACGAACTCCCGTCCGTGCTCTGGTCCATCCGCACGAACCCCACGAAGCCCACTGGTGAGACGCCATTTGCTCTCGTGTATGGAGCTGAAGCAGTCCTCCCCACAGAGATCAAGCATGGATCCGCACGGGTCCTTGCCTTCAACGAGGACGATCAAGCAGACCTCCACAGCGACGACCTGCTACTCCTTGACGGGTTGCGCCGCCGTGCCGCCCTCAGGGCAGCCAAGTACCAGCAAGACCTGCGACGCTACCACAGCCGCCACATACGTCCGCGCACTCTCGAGACAGGCGACCTCGTCCTCAGGAGAATCCTCTCCAGGGAAGGTCTCCACAAGCTCTCGCCAATGTGGGAAGGCCCCTACAGGGTCTCCACATCGCCAGGCCTGGCGCGGTACGCCTCGAAACGGAGGACGGCATTCCGGTCAAAATCCATGGAACATCGCGCATCTACGCAAGTTCTACCCGTGATCATAGTCACGCCAGACATTTTTTGTCTCTAGAGGGAAGCACACAACTTCACCTCCAAGCTTCACAAAAGCTTCTCCTCCCGAGGGCCAGCCCCTCTGAGCTCTCCTGATTACGTGCCGCCGCAGGCCGTGAAGAGTCTCAGCCACTGAATGTGGTCCCCATGCCTCGACATGGAAAACTTTATCTTGGTCACACCAAGTGTAATGAACCAATTCGTTTCTCGATGAAACATTGCGCTGAGGCGCCGCTATGTAATATTTTGGTGGTGAGTTTTACTTTTCATCATCTTAGTTCATTTCGCGCTTATATTCTTCCCCATGCGCACCTCGCGAGCGGGGGCTGAGTACGGTGACTGTGCCTCAAGAGCACCCCAACAGCACCGCAAAATCCAAAGGATCCGAGCTCTAGCACGTGAGCACGCTCTCACGCCTGTTACCTCCCCAAAGAGCTCTGGCCCATGGGCTTGCTCCCAAAACACGCCACCTCACCAAAGGACCTTGGTACTTACTCTCCTCGCGAGATACCCATGAGGAAGCCTATAAGCGCGCATGGGTGTTTACTACCATGTGCCGCTTTGGGTCTGCCTCTCTAACCAATACAGGGAACAAGAAGTCCTCCCCAAGGTCGAGAAGTCGCGCTCCGACCCCTAGAAGGGAGCGCACCATCAGGGAAGCCAACGCCCTCTACGAGGCCAAAGTCTCACCAAGCTAAGTCTAGCGCTTGCGCTCCTCAGAAGTGTTTTCTCCCTCTCACGGGCACCTGTCGCCCCTCGAGCGGTTTTTTCTCTCTCACACTCCATGGACTGCTTGTGCGTCAAAGGGGAGCCCTCGAGCACCGCGACTCGAGAGCCCTTACCTCTCCAAGCCTTAAACACCCCCGGCCTTGCCGAGTCACGCTCCGGCATACCGTAGCGGCGGTGTCATAGCGCAAAGAGAGGGTCCTGACGACGTAGAGCGAAGAAAGACATGGAACAGGGACAAAGGACCCTTCGAGGGGCACACACACATGTTTGCATACGATTAAAGTATCTTACAAGCCAGCGTGAATTAAAACAAGTCTTAAAACAAAGATAATTGCGCCAAGCGCATCTTGTTGCAGGAGTGGCCTAGGCAGAGGGTTCACCATCGCCGCCCTCTTCAGCCTTCTCTTCTTCGGCGCCTTCATCCTCCTCAGCGGCCTGCTCCGCCTCAACCCTCTTGAAGCGGTCGACGTAATCGTTGACTTCTTCTCGAACCAAGTTGGAGAGCTCCCAGGCCGGATCTCCCTCGATGGGCTCGGTCACTGACTCGAAGTCGAAGCCGGGGTGAAGGCGCTGGAGGTTGGCGAAGACGCGATCGATCGCCACGGTCAAGAGCTTGCGGCACTCCTCATCAACAACGTCGCCAAGTTCCGCCACAGGGCCCTCGAGCACAGAGAAGAGCTGGTCGAAGTAAGCAAGATATGTGGCGGCATCAGCGTTCCCATGGACGGGAACAATAGGTGCATCCACTCCTAGCTGCCCCGCGAGAGTATTCCCCCGGGCCACTAAGGATTGGAACATGCGCTCCCGTTGCTGCGTCAAGACCTGTGCCGCCTGCACGCGATGCTCAGCCTCTTCGGCGCGCTCCACGACAGGGCCCACCTGAGCGGTCAACTCCTTCATGTCCGCCATCAGAGAGGCAAAGTTCTGTTCCGCGCGCGCCCGAGCCTCCGCGGCAGCCTGGAGGCGAGAGTCGAATCGCTTCTTCTGGGCCTCAAGGTCCTGGACGCGAGCCTCAAGCTCTTTGCGTCTCTTCGTGAAGCGCTCCTCTTGCTTCTTGGCCTTATCCGCGAAGTCTTTTCTACAGCTGTCGCGAAAGAGCTTCTCCTTCGTCGCAGACTCTTCCGCCATCTTCTCCTCCTTTTTGCGAAGGTTCTCGTTGGTCAGCGCAAGGCGCTTCTGGTAGAACTCCTCATCTTGAGTGACCTTGTACTCGCGGGCTTCCAGGTGCTCCCGCTGCGCGGATTGATCCTTCTCGATCTGCTCAACCTGGTCTTCGCGTTTGCGCGCCTCGGCCTCGCGGGCGTCGAGATCAGCTCCGCGCTGCACGATCAAGTCTTCGCGAATGCTCAAACTCTCACGAATTTCTCCAACTCTGCCGCAATTTTCCGACTCGGCGACGATCCCCGCCTCGCGGTCCAGAAGCTCTTTGTGCTTGGCGGAGACCGCCGCTCGCGCGCCGCCAGCTCCTGGTGTTTGGCCTCGGTCTCCACCTCGAGAGCCTCGCGCCTAGCACCCAGGTCCGCTAGGGTCTCCTCGACCTCGCGGACCACGCTGATGCGGATTCCTCAGCAGAGCGCAGCGCTGCCTCGCGCTGCGCCTGGGCAGCTTCGTTCTTCCGGCGGCAGCTCTCCACGGTCTCATGAAGACAAGCCCAGCCCCGCGCAAGCTCAGCGGCCTCCTCCGCCCTGGAGCGATCTTCCTCGGCAAGCTGGGCCTCAAGCTCGTCGAGAACCTCCCTCGCCGAGCGGAGGATAGCCCCACGGCGGGCTGCGGCGGGGCGCCGCCCCCGCAGAACTAAGGCCCATGGCTCGCCGGAGGGCCTGGAAACGCCGGCGCCTGCCGAGGATTCCGGAGCGTCCAACCTTGGGCTCCGAGTGGCCTCAAGGCGCGCCTGGGGGCTCTGGTGCGAGCCCCCCTCTTGGTCCACCAAGGGGCCTTCAGGGGGCTTTGATGAGAACCCCCCTCACCGGAGGCCTCCTGGGGGTTCGGGGCATCTTCATCTTCAACCACGTCATTCTTCTGCCCCTGGGGAGCGCTCTCCTCTCCAGGGACAGGGTTGGCCTTCTCAGTTGAGGCCGCCTCCCCAGCGGCCTCAGAGTCCGCTGTGGCCTCTCCAAGTTTCGTGCTCGGTGGGGGCGATGACGCGGCGGCCTCCTCCATTTCGACGTCAGCGCACGCCCCCGCGGACGCCCCTGTCACCGCGGCACACTCCTTCGCCGGCGGCGTGAACCTCGCCGCATCCGCATCCGCCGTCCCCTCCGGCTGCGGGGGGGAGACGTCAGGCCGCATAGGTGGAGGCATCGCCACCTCTGCCTCCCCCTCCATCTCCTTGCAGTGCTCCTCGCTTCAGGAGGCGGCCGCGGCCTCAGGAGATGAAGCAGTGCCCTCGGGAGGCACCTCGTCAACTGTACACGCTGCAGCGCCGCTGCAGCGCTGGGGATCTCTCCAAGCCTCCGAAGTCTCCGCCTCTTCGGCACCTCGGGGCCCCTGGAGAGGCTAAAACTCAAAAACTCCGCAGGAAGCCTACGCAAAAGCAAGCCAAGACAGAAAAGGGAGTCAGTTCTTACCCTGATGTCTTGGCGCGGGAATCGACCCACACCGTGTTCGACGACCGCCACGGCCTCAGTGGTGCGGCTCCGGCGCCGGACCCCTCGAGAGCGGCCTCGGCTTTCCTCTTGAGGGAGATGCCCGCTGGACTCCCGGCGGCCCGGTCATGAACGGCCTTGGAGCGGGGCTCGCAATGGCCTGATGAAGCTCCGTCATCGTCGCTCTCCTCTTGCCCCTCGGCACGCTGCGAGGGAGCGACCACGAACTGGCCGCTGCTGCCTGAAGAAGCCTCGTGGGCCTCACCTCAGGCGCCGCGCTCTTCGAGGTGCTCGAGCTCTCCGCTGGAGAGGCAGAGCCTCCCGAGGCGCCGGTTGCGCCTGCGTCGGATTCCACAGGCGTTACCGTCGTCTCCTCGTCGCCTCAGCTGGCGCCCCCTGCGCCGCGGACTCAGGATCTTCGCGGGGCCCCGCATGACCCTTGGGCACCAGGCCCCACCGGTCGAACTTCGGCATCGTCTGCACGAGCGAGACGCGGCGCCCAAGGTCAATCCTGTGGAGCGGGACCGCCTTATCGCCGGCTGGGGGATATCAGGAGCCGTGAAGAGCGTCTCCATAATGGTGCGCACCTCCTGCTGCGTGAAGAGGTTTGCGCTCAGGCGCATTTTGTCCCTCTGGTTGGAGTAAAGCCACATTGCGTCCGCGTGCCACTGGAGCGGAGCAATGCGGCGCTTCACGAAGTCCTTGGCCACCATCTGCCCGGTGAGGCCTGCCTCGCGGAGGTCCTTCAAGCGCCTCATCACAGGGCCAAGCGCGGCTCCCTTGAGCGCTTTAGAAGACCAGCTCGCCCTCTTCATCGGAGGCGCCTCGGGCAGGTCAAAGAAGGCGCTCCGGCTGCCAAACTTCATGAGGAACCAGCGCTTGCGGAAGTCCTCCACCCTCTTCGTCACATTGGTCACAATGTTCTCGCCGTTCCGCGCGATGGGGATGTATGTGCCCTTCATGCCCTCCGCGATGCGGAAGGACACGCACCCTGACCGCTCCTTGTTCGCCGTGAACCGGAGCGCATAGAAGCTTCGGAAGAGGTCCACCGAGGTGGATGCCGATGTATGCCTCGCAGAGGTAGGCGAAGATGGCGAGGACAAGGATGGATTAGGATGGAGATGAAGGACCTGGATCTGGTAGCGCTCCAGAATCGCCAGGAAGAAATCGGAGAAAGGAGGCACAAGCCCGGCGAATAGGGTGTGCATGAAGATGGGGTAGAAGTCGCCGAAGGAGTTGTCCGCCGGCTTAAGCACCGTAGCGCCGTGCTCGTTGGTCGCTGAAGCCGCCATGTGACGCACTTTCTCCAGCTGCGCCTTCTTCTTAAAGCGGAAGCCGGTCAGAGCCGGCTCGAAGTCGCCGACCTGCTGCGTCGCGGCAGGTTCGCCGCCCTGCACCACGGCTTTGCCTTTCGAGGCCGCGGAAGCTTTCTTGGGCGCCATTGCCGCAGGATTGCAAGGGGGGAGGAGCGTCGGAGACACAGGAGCGCAGGCGTCAAGAGCAAGGAGACGGGCGCGCAAATGAGGCAGTAACTGCTGCCTGAACCGGCGCTGCAGGCTTTATTCCCCTCGAGCAGTTACCGAGACGTGGTGGGACCCCCACTACGCCCATCATCTCCGAGGAGAACGTGTCGTCGCGGCGTAACTGCCCTGCACGTGTCTCAGGCCGGCCGGACACTTTGGGCCCATGACGGTTCGCCTGCGTCCATGGACTACATCGTGCCCATCATGGGCCCGGGGGCTACTGTCGGCCCAGTGAAATCCAGGGTGTGCTGGGCCTGTCCTATACGGCCCTCGACACTTGATGGCGATTTTCGCTAAGGACCAAGCCTACGGCTTGGAGAGCCTCGTGAGGCGAATTGCCTCGCGAGGGGATTTGAGGCAGCAGAGGCCTGCGGAGGCCATATCCACTGCTGCCCCCTCTTAAGGAAATCTCCCCTGGGGAGAGGTCAACGCCGAATTCTCTACAGGGCATCCAAGCCCTCGTGGAGATCGCTTCGCTGCAAAGCAACCTCTGCAGAGCGCACATGGGCTCTGCAGCGGCCGCAGAGTGACGCGCGCCCCTGCGCGCGGTGACGACGACGCCGCAGTTGCCATTTTGGTGATTAAAGGGGTCAATAAAGCTGTGCCACCGCTCCGGACTACAAGGATTTCCTCTTTGGTGATAAGGGGACCGGCCGGCGCTACGCTCCAAGGCCAACGTCACCGTGGGCACCCCCACGTTCCTCTGCGGCCCCAGCTGGCCGTCCTGCATGGACGGTGGGTACTCTGCTACAGGAGTCAGCTTTACGCTCATGGACCGCGTCCATGGACATCCGGGCTGCGATGCACCGCGCTCCACCTTCTGCGCCACGTGACAGCCCTACCAGTGCGAGTGCAAGGAGGGAGCACGGGGCGCCTATAAAAGGAGGGCAAGGTGCACCGTAGCAAGGGATCGCATTCTCATTCCAGCATCGCCACTTACGCGCAAGGAAGAAGAAGACCTTGCTTCCCTTCCTTGTATACACCATTGCCAAAAGAGAGCCTTCGGCAAGCTCATTGTACTGTAACCTACAAGCAGTGCAATACAGACAAGCAGGAGTAGCGGTATTACCTCCACACGAGGGCCGTGAACCTGGGTACGGGCTGGTGTTCATCTCTGTCGTGATGTCCCTCCGCTTGCTCGACGAGCACCGTCGCCGCGCAGGTTGAGGGTTGTTTGACCAACGTGTTCAGCCCCTTACACGAACTCTCTTCGTGAGCTTGACTATCCCTGTTTCGTGGGAGTCAATCTCCGACAACCGCAGCGTACATCATGGGCCCACATATGAGGGATCTATGTGGGGTACAGATATCCGTCGATAACCTTGTATCTTGAACCCCTCATAAGGGATGTATTCATAGCCCAGTACGCTGATTGCTTATATTTATGGAGGATTATTTCCAGGCATTAGGGGGAGATTTCAGGCACCACATCGAATGCCAGGAAATCAATTGGGACTTCACGTTCCTCCTCATACCCACGTACTCAAGAATCTGGACTCTACGTTCGGATTCACAAATTTGCAACACATGCAAATAACTTGCCAGATTCATTTACTGATCTCAAAGGTGTTACAAAATCCTTCAATCCGGTTAGAAATGCGTCCGAAAGAGTGGAGGTACCAATAAAAATCACTCAACTTCCTGTTTTTATAAAAAAAGAGGGGGAGTAGTACGGCCTCGGACCAGGATCTAGCTTTTTGCAAAGCAACAAAGGAAATCGAGGATAAATCCTCTAAATCAGTAAATGCAAGTCGACCTTGCGTTAATGAACACCTAATGCGTAGTATACACCCAGTGGAAGGGAAACCTCCACAACCCCAGCTCCAGCTTGCACACACTGGTTGGGACATCGGAACACCCAGACTCACGCGTATTGGGAAATCACGAAGAGTTATCAAGGGTGCATGATATTCACTCCAACTATATCAATTCCGGAGAATCATAAAACCAAAGCCTACAACTGTCGACAAACATCACTTGTATGATTGCAAACAACCTTCACAATGATTCAGATCCAAAGACCATGGCCATGGCAGAGTGTGAACACACTTGCTAGGACTGAACTCATCAAAGGATGCAATCCAATCAGATATAGCCTCGCTCTTCCAAATGAATTCCCTATGGGATTATTCAATGTGTTTTTCTTCCGGAAACAGAATGAGAAATGCAAGGTGGTGAGAAAGCAAGGCTTGTAGCATAAGGTCGGGTTTTCCGCAGAGATCCGAGACCTACTCTCCAGACATGAGTGAAATCTCGTTTCGATACTTATATCATATCATTGGTATTACAAAATCATCTATCGGTGCAGTTGATAGATGTAGTGACAACATATCCATGTGGATCACTAGATTCCGCCATGTATGGTTCCCGATGGAATCTCTGTCTGAATCGAAACGCAAATGCAACATGTATTGTGTAATAATCAATAAGTCACAACATGGCTTATTGTTGCCGGTACATTTGGGTACAACCGACGTAGTGAGTTCCTTATACAAAAGGATTACTCCTACATGATGATCACACATGTGTGTTTGTCATACATAAGGATAACTCCTACAACGACGAACCACGTGATCATCTGAAAGACGGATTTGAGATGAAGAATTTGGATAAACCCAAATGTTGCTTGAAACTACAACTCGAGCACCTTCACTCAAGTATTATGGTACACCAAGATGCCTATATCCAGAAATTGGAGAAACTTGATATAGAAAAGTCATGTCCATCTCCTAAGGATTGTTCGATCTCTAGACGTAGAGAAAGATCCCTGGGAAGATGGATAAGAGATGTTGGCATATAATGTTCCATATCCCAATGCCATTGGACCTACCAACATAATTGGTTAGGGGATCAAGAATATCTTTCGATATCTCCAAGGCACCAAATATCTTGACGTATTGTATCAATTTTGGAGAAATCTGAACTCCAATTTAGACACTGGTATTGGCTACTTACATGATCCTACAGTGTGTACATACATGGTAGATCTGTCACTCCATTGATGTCTTCAAATAGACTCTGGTGACTATACTACCACGATCATTCTAAGATGCAATGCTTCATGTTAACACGTGTGGCTTCACGGAATGACAAACCGCATACATTAGTCATGTGGTGTTGGTTCTCTCGAATCACCTATCATTATCTACACAGATAATGTTGCTTATGTTGCATATATGCAAAACAGGTTACATAAAGAGCAATATCGTTAAGCATATTGCGCTAAATTGTTTTATCCCCATAAACTCATGACGAGTCGGGAATAAACATCTTGCAATTAAAATCATGCGATATCCTCGCTGATCTATTCACCAAGTCTCTACCAACTATAACATTCCAGAAATGATTCATAGGATTGGTATGCGACGGCTTCGGATTTGCAAGAGTCAGGGGAGTATCTTCCTGAACTATTCCTGTTCCAAGCATCATATTACACTCTTTTTCCCTTTATGAGTTTACTCTTCAGGTTCTCATTAAGGTTTTTAATGAGGTAGTATCAACATGAGATCATATGTCATACTTTCTGTTTTCCCCGCCGGGATTTTTTAGGAAAGTATACACGACATATTTATTGTCCTCTAAACTCTATGGATTTCATTCATATTGAGTTAACAGAGACAATAATCATTATATGTTGTATCATTTTCTCCTTACTTTTCCCACTGGGTTTTAAAAGAGTTTTAACAACATATTCAATACAATTCTCCTCACAATTTTTCCCAAAGGTTTTTTGGGGAGAATTTCAAACATCATATGTCATACTTCCTGTTTTCCCCACCGGGTTTTTAAAGGAAGTATACAAGGCATATTTATTGTTCTCTAAACTCGCTATAGGTTTTTTCCCTTTTTAAGATTTTCCCATATGAGTTATCAAAGAGACAATAACCATCATATGTTGCATCATTTTCTCCTTATTTTCCCACGGGGTTGAAGGAGTTTTAGCAACATATCATATACAATACTCTCCTCATATTTTTCCCACCGGGTTTTGGGGAGATATTATCAACTTCAAAGATCATCAAGATTACATGGAATATTATCAAGATTATACAAGGATACAAGACATAGAAGATGTAGCTTTGTGCAAGGGGGAGTGTTAGAATTAAATCTAACTGCTGCAGACAGTTACTAGTGCCCAAAGCCAAAGCCATACGGACGCCTGTTCACTCCGAACAGGCGCCTCTACACAAACTGACATCCCCAACAGGCACCTCTCCTTGTAAACCGACATCCCGAACAGTTGGGACCCCATGTATAAATACCCCATGTTGATAATCAATGAAACACACAGTTGAATCATTTGTTGTCTTTCTCGTTGCTCTCGATTCTACTTTCAACACATACGTTCAATGTTTGTATTTGTAGGTCAAAAGAAAAATGCTAGTATTTGTGATGGAAGCTGATCGCTGAAATCGGGCCGGTTACGGATTATAGTGCAGATAAATGCCATGGCGAACTTTAAAATGGCAACCAGAAATCGGATGTCGAGTACTGTCGTGGGGTTAACACGGCAGATGTTACCATGGGGTAACTTGATGATTGGGGCAAGGCGCCTTGGTCCTTCAGGAGATTGTCACGCTCATTGGGGAAAAAGGGTTTACCCAGGTTCAGCCTCTCCATTGGAGATAAAGACCTACTTCCTGCTTCTATGTTATTGATCTCGAGGTCTCGATAACTCGGCTACGACAACAGAGCCGGGTTACGAGACAGGTTACAAGGGTTTCGCTTGATAGCGGTGATATCGAACTAGGGTTGAAACTTATGACTTGAGACTTAGAACTTGTCTATCTATGTTCTGGGAGCCCGTTTATATAGACGCCGGGTCTCCCGAACTTACAATGAATACCGAGTTACATACGAGCACGGAGTCCTACTCTAGGTTCTTCTAGACCTTCCGTAGCCTCCAAGTCACCCGGTTTCTTCCTTCACTCGGACTCCAGTTCTTCTAGGTCCTTCCTTCCAGGGACGAGTCATGTTAGGCCTATTGGCCCAACTATAACCCGGCCCATATCTTGTACACTTCACTCGGACCAGACCTTGGGCCGTCCGACTGATTATTCCTTGGTCATAAGTATACCGGGTTATTATCCCCCCAACAGTAGTCCCCAAGTTTGACTTGCATAAGCTCATCTGTTGCTTCACTTGATACTCTTGATCTTGATTCAATTACTCGAGGGTAGCTGCTGATGAGATTATCCGAGTTAAACTCCTGAAAACAAAATAAAAAGCATTAACACTGAATGGCCGGGTTATGTTTCAGACCAGCTCCTTTTGGCGGTTCTCTTTATAACCCGGCTTTTCTCTCACACTTATCCCTCCGTCAACGACCAAGGAACATTCTCTGACATATTCTCTCGTATCTTTGACCCATAATCAAAACAGAATCTTATCTCCTCGTTTCACGCTCCTAGGGTTTCACCCTGGGCTATAAATAGTGAGCCGCAGTAAAAAGGGTTTCACTTTCCCCATTCACCGCGCCCTCTTCTTCAACCTCCGTCCTTCTCTCTCCCGAGCTAGGGTTAGGGTTCCTCCAAGCTCACCGCGCCGCCGCCGGCCATCGGACCCCGCATTGCCGCAGCTAATCACCGGGAAATCAGCTCCGCACCAGATCTCCACAAGCTCCGGTAAGTTTTCATTCCTGCATTTGGTTTCCATCTAGATCTTGTTTTGTTCATCCTTGAGCTGTTCTTGAGCTTGTTCTTTTCATTTCTTTTCTTGTTATTTTCTAGATCTTTAGATCTCATGGCACCCAAGGATCCGAGGAAGCTGAAGGCCAAGGCCGGTGATGGCGCCACCGCATCGGCATCAAAGAAGATCAAAAAGACCACCAAGCGCAAATCTGGGATTACGGCCAACTGGGCCAAATCCATGGCTACACAGACCAAGCTGGAAGAACTGGCAGAGGCCGGCGTTCTTCCTCTTCAGTCGGAGATCGAGTGGAGAGGGACTGAAGAGGAGACTCGGCCTTCCCCCAAGGAAGGTGAAGTTATCTGCTTTCTTGAGCATGTCACCCGGGGTTTTCGTCCCCCGGGTCATCCTTTCTTTAGGGATCTTCTTCGTCACTACGGCCTCCGGGTCTTCGATCTCGGACCCAATTCCATCTTGAACATTAGTAATTACATAGTTCTTTGTGAATCATACTTATGCACTCCTCCCAGCTTAGCTCTTTTTCTGGAGCTATTCTTGTGCAAACCTCAGCGTGAGCACAAGAATGGCCCCCTCTTGGTCTGTGGCGGTGTTTCTATTCAACGCCGCAAAGGTTCTGCCATGCCTTCTCTAGAACTTCATACCCACGTGAAACATTGGCAAAAATCATACTTTTACTGTAAAGCCAAGATACCTGCCGGTGAACACCCTTTACCGGGTTATTCGGTCGAACCCCTCACTCTCAACAACAACATGAAATCCTTTGCCTCTGACACCGAGAGAGAAGCTATCCAGCCTCTTCTCAAGAAGATCTCGGTTCTTGTTACGCACGGTCTCCGTGGAACTGATCTGATCAAAACGTGGATGGGTTGGCGAATTCAGCCCAACAGTATTCGCAAGAAGCTTCTTTGCGATTACTCGGGCCATCTGACTGATTCCCTCCGTTACTCGGAGAAGTCCTACCCAAACACTGCTCTGAACAAGGCTATCAAGGCCTTCCTTGCTGAAAAGGTTGAGACGATCAAGAAAATGGCCTTCTGCCATTCAGTAAGAATAACCCGGCACCACCAGTAAGTACCGACTGATAAAAATCTCAATAACATATTCTTTTCTCAATTGTATACTGATTACTTTGCTTCTACTTTTTCACTAGGAATCTGATGACTGGTGGCAAGTTGAAACTCCCCCTGCCACTCCTGAGGCAGACGATGATGAAGATGATGATGACGAGGCTCAGTCCTCGAGTGAAGAAGAAGAAGAAGAAGAAGAAGAAAAGAAAAGGAAGAAGAAGAAGGTGAACTTGACTCCCTCGGCCACTTCTTCATAAGCTTAATTGAGAACGAAACTCAACCCAATTTATCCACTGATGCCCACTTTATAATACCAGAACCGGCTGAAAAGGCAGCCACCCTTCACCCGGCCATAGCTCTGAAGCTACTGAATCTGCTGCTACCGGGAAAAGGAAGGCTCGCACCATCTGTGCCAAGGTGCCATATTCTCGCATATCCATAGAACCATATTCTTATCCTGCTATGCAAAAACTCAACCAAACTCTTCTTCAAAAATCTTCGCAGAATTCTGCTGAACCCTCTACCAAGAGGAGAGCTACTCGGACCTCCCCTGGTGAGGATCCTCTTAACCCGGGAATCCCAAACATTCCCTCTCCACGCCGTCCTGGTACTTCCTTTTCCAACTTTGAACCACAAAAACATCCCTCTGATAGTTATCCTTTAGCTGGTCAAATCCGAGTTTCTAAGTCATACTCCCTTACAGCTTCTTCAGGCTCCAGCAATGACCTCCCCCGTGACTTTCAAGTCAATACCGGGTAATACATATAACCTTCTATTACTTGTACTTATCAACTTTGCTTTCTTTTACTCTTTCTTATATTACTTTCATACTTGCAATTTCAGGGCAAAAGCTACTCTTAGCGGCGATCCAAGCCCTCCCATTGCTGAAGAGGATAACTTGGAGAATACCCCTGAAAAACATGCTGAGCCGACTGATAAGGAGCAGACAACTGACCAAGGAATGTTTCTCCTCCTCCTGCTGAAAAACCGACTGATCCAGAAGTCGTGATCACAGGAGCTTGCTTTACTGAGAAGATCTCTCCCCTCAAAACTGCAACCAAGTTTGTTGCCCCTGAAGAAAGTCGAAGCCGACTGATAAAGGCGAAGGCTCCACTGTGCCACAATATGGCCATACAAACTTTGAAAATCTGTTGACTGAGTACAACACATACAAACTTGCTGAGGGCAAACTTGTGGATTCTCTTGTCCAAGAACATCAGGTACATATCTTTCCTCTTCATATCTTATATACCAAACCCAGTCCCCAAGTATCGAGTAAACTGTCCTCAGTCACTCGGTACTTGAAAATATATATCTCTCTGCCATCATTTTGAAAACTTCAGAATATCCCAGTCCCCAAGTTCCGAGTTATCAGTCTACGATAACATGGAACTTGTTTTACTTTCTGATTTCAAATCCTCATTAATTCTGCCTTTCACCATAACAATACTTTCAAATCCTCATAACCCCCAAGTTCCGGGTAATATGTTCAATTTATCTGGAACTTTGAAAATGCATTACTGAATAACTTGTAAAACTTTAAAAGACATACCAGTCCCCAAGTGCCGAGTGATCTGCTCTTCGTCACTCGGAACTTGTATAAATACTCTGCCTGCATATAATTTCACTGTCAACTTACTATTTCTTTCAATTGCCGACTGAAATATATTCAGTCCCCATGTTTCTAACTTGCTATTCTTTTTTCAGAGATATGTGTCCCATAATGACCAAATACTTGCCAAGACCAACCAACTCCTTGAAGTTGAAACCAAGCTGCGCAAGGAAACTGAAGTTCATGCTTCAGACTTGGAGAAAACAATTGAATCTCTAACTGCAGAGAACACCAAACTGAAGAAGGAGTTGGAAGAGGCTGGAGATAAGTACAAGGTCTGCTATGACAAGATGGTCAGTGTCCAGAAATACTTGGACACCCTGAAAGACCATATCAAGGATATCCTCAATCCACTCATTGGTAAGCACCACTTCTTTTCACTTTTTCTTCTTTACTCGGCTTTCACATACTAACCCACATCATACTTTTCAGGCGAACAGAATGCTGCCATCAGGAGATCATATCCAGAGAAGTTGAACTGCTTGAACACCATCATCCGGCAGTTCCAGTTTGGCACTGCTGAGATCATGAAGCGTGTTAAGAGCAACTGTGCTCCTCCCCAAGTGATATATGAGTCCCTGCATCAGCTTTCCACGATCCCCGAGTGGTTAGACCTCTGGACGCGCTCAGCATGCCGGGTTGGCGCAATGCGCAGCTTAGCTCTTGCCAAAGCTTACAACCCACGCCTTAACCCGGCTCCTTTTGTCAAAGGATTCCCTCAGTACAACGCTGATGGCACCAAGTTTGGAGGAAAAGATTTCAAGGAAATTTCTGCCCAAACCCGGCCTATTGCTTGCAAAATAGCTGAGGGCCTCAATCTGTCGGTTTTCCAAGATGCAGTGGATGAGAACAACACTCCAATCCCCACTCCTGAACCCAAGCATTTTGATCTACTGGCCAAGCTGAGAGACTCCATTGCAAAGATGAAGAAAGCTGCAGCGCCAAGTACCTCTACTCCAGTTGTCCCTGCACCCAGCCGTGCCCCTACTACGCCAATCATGGAAAAGCCGGCTGATGTTGCTAAGGACACTGCAGAAGATCAAGGCACTGCACCGCTGATTCCCAGGCCAAAGCTCCTGAAGATAACCCGGCTTCTGCTGAAGCTGCCAAGGGAACCTCAACCGATAACCCGGCTATCTGAGCCAGTTTTTGCTTTACCTTTTCCTGCAAAACAATTATTCGGCCAATGGGCATTGTAATATGCTCTGAAATACTTTGCCTTTTATTTGATGGTGCGTCTGTGCACTATATGAAATACTCAATATTTTGTAATAACTTATACTTTTTATGGTTTAGATGACCCTTTTGGTTTATCTTTAGCTTCTTATCAGTCGGTTTTCACATGACTTTCTCAGTTGCTACTTTTTCCTTTGCTAAAACAGGGTCAAACTAAGTCCCAGCATGGGCATCATAGTTGATTGAATTAACAAGTAAGCAATCTGGTCATAAAATTGTGAGTAACATCAAACTGATAGGCAAGTTTAACCAAGAACAAAATTAAGGCTTAAAAGCCGGGTCTTAGGATTAAAACTTATGAACTTATAATTCATAAGTCCCCAAGCCCTGGATCAATGTTTATAAGTAAAGGCTTAAACTATGCATCATTACCCCATTGACCTCAAAACATCTCTATGCGTGCTCTCTTGGGCAACAGCTATAGGACTTTTTGCTAAGCACTCCTTTGGGCAAAGCTTTGTAAACATAATCTATGCATAAAAAGTAAAACAGTGAAAAAGATTTCTTCTCAATACTCTTCTTTATTAAAGATACACCAGCAAGCCGCCTCATTAAAAACCTTCCAGTCCCCTTAGGTACCCTGGTAAGGAAAAGAGCGCGTCTGAAACCTGCTGGGGGTTACATCGTGTGTTACATAACTCGGCCTAGGTTCATGTTCACTAGGTATAATATGGGCGAAGATGAGCAATGTTCCACGGCCGCTTCGTCTCTTCCATAGGAAGGATAGCATGGTCCGTGTTGTTCTCTTCACCTTTCTCTCTCACATCTATCAGATAATATGAACCATTGTGCAATTTCCGACTGATAAGGAACGGCCCTTCCCATGGAGGAGTTAGCTTGTGCATCCCGACTGATTCTGTCTGAGCCGTAAAACTAAATCTCCTTCCTGGAAAGTTCTTGATCTTACTCGGCGACTATGATAACGCCGCAAATCCTGCTGATAAACTGCGGACCGTTCCAATGCTAACTCACGCTCCTCTTCAAGGGCATCAATCGAATCCTCCCTTGCAATTGCATTGCTTGACTCCACATACGCCGCCACTCTTGGCGAGTCATGGACTATATCACTCGGTAACACTGCTTCTGCTCCATACACCAGAAAGAACGGTGTACGTTTGGTTGATCTATTCGGGGTTGTATTGATCCCCCAAACCACTGCGGGTAACTCTTTCACCCAAGCTCCATACGCCTTTTCAATCGGAACTCGAAGTCTTGGTTTGATTCCTTTCAATATTTCCTGATTACTCCTTTCTACCTGCCCGTTGGCCTGTGGATGTGCCACCGAAGCAAGGTCTAATCTGATTCCCTTCTCTTTGCAAATATCTCTGTTTCACCGAGTGACATGTTGGTCCCATTATCTGTGATGATACTGTGAGGATAACCAAACCGACTGATAATTTTCTTCAGAAACGTGACAACTTTGGAAGCATCACAACTTGTAACTGGCTCCACTTCAACCCACTTAGTGAACTTATCAACAGCCACCAAGAGATGAGTTTTCTTGCACGATGTCATCTGAAAGGGCCCCATCATATCAAGACCCCAAACTGCAAACGGCCAAGTGATTGGTATTGTCCTCAATTCCTGAGCTGGCACATGCTCCTGTCTTGCATATCTTTGACATCCATCACATGCCCTAACAATCTGCTCTGCATCCTTGAAAGCTGTAAGCCAAAAGAATCCATGCCTAAATGCCTTGGCCACCAGAGACCTAGATGAAGCATGATGACCACAGTCCCCAGCATGTATCTCTTGCAAAATTTGCCTTCCTTCGACTGATGAAACACATCGCTGATAAACTCCAGAAACACTGCGCTTGTACAACTCACCATCAATTACTGCATAGCCGAGTGATCTTCTAACAATTTGTCGCGCCATAACTTCATTACTCGGCAAAATCTTCCTTATCATATAATCCAGATATGGTTCAGTCCACTCAGGAATCTCATGCAACGCTGCTACTAACTCGGAATCTTGATCTGGACTTTCATCTTCCTCTTCACCCGGAAGTTGGACTGATGGCTTCCATAACTCGTCCAGGAACACATTTGGTGGAACTGGCTCTCTACGTGATCCCAATCTTGACAAAGCATCTGCTGCCTCGTTTTTCCTTCTATCAATATGATCCACCTGGAATCCTGAAAAGAATCCAGCTGCTTCATCAACAGCCCTTCTGTAAGCCGCCATCTTCTCATCTTTCCTGTCCCAAGTCCCAGAAACTTGCTGCGCTACAAGATCCGAGTCACCGAAACACATAATCCTTTTGATGTTCATCTCCTTGGCAATGCGCAAACCATGTAACAAAGCTTCATACTCAGCAATATTATTGGTGCAATCGAAGTGAATCTGAAGAACATAACTCATCTTATCCCCTTTGGGTGAAGTGAGAACCACTCCTGCTCCTGATCCCTCATACTGCTTGGATCCATCAAAATGCATAACCCATGACTTATAACTCGGCGCCTTGGGTGGTGCCGTGCTTAACTCGGTCCAATCATTGACAAAATCAATCAAGGCTTGTGACTTAATCGCTGTGCGAGGCTCATACTTGATGTGATAATCACCCATCTCAATCGCCCACTTGGCAATTCTTCCAGTAGCTTCAGTATTGCACACAATGTCTGCCAATGGTGCTCCACTTACCACTGTAATGGGGTGTTCTTGAAAGTAATGCTTCAACTTCCGACTGGCCATGAAAACGCCAAAAACTAACTTCTGCCACTGGGGATACCTCTGTTTAGCCGGAGTCAAAACCTCACTGACATAATAAACCGGCCTTTGAACCAGATGCTCCTTTCCTTCTTCCTTTCGCTCTACCACAATAACTACACTAACTGCTCGGGAATTCGCAGCTATGTACAACAGCATGGGCTCCTTTGGAGCTGGAGCAGCTAAGATTGGTGCTTTGATAATGTTTCCTTCAATGCCTCCAGGGCTTTATCAGCTTCCTCATCCCAAACAAATTTATCTGACTTCCTCAAGAGTCGGTATAAGGAATTGCTTTCTCTCCCAGTCGGGATATGAACCTACTCAACGCAGCCACGCAGCCCGTGATCTTCTGGACTTCCTTCAATTCAGTCGGCTTTCCCAACCTATTGATTGCTGCTATCTTTTCCGGGTTTGCTTCAATCCCACGCTCGGACACAATAAAGCCGAGTAATTTCCTGATGGAACTCCAAACACACACTTTTTTGGGTTAAGCTTCATCTGAAACCTCCTTAAGTTAGCAAAAGTTTCTCTCAAATCATCGATAAATGTCTCAGCTTCTTTGTCTTGATCACCACATCATCAACGTACGCATGCACGTTCCGATCTATCTGCTTCTCAAAACAACTCTGGATGCACCTCTGATAAGTTGCTCCAGCATTCTTCAGTCCAAATGTCATGTTCTTGTAACAAAAAGCTCCAAATGGGGTGATAAATGATGTCTTCTCCCAATCCTCCTCTGCAAGCTTGATTTGATGGTATCCTGAATATGCATCCAGGAAACACAAAAGATCACTACCTGCCACAGCATCTATGATTTGATCAATCCTTGGTAACGCAAACGGATCCTTCGGACAATGCTTGTTCAAACTTGTGAAATCAATACACATCCTCCACTCATTGTTCTTTTTCAACACTAAAACCGGGTTAGCCAACCACTTTGGATGTAACACTTCCATAATGAATCCTGCGGCGAGTAAACGAGCTATCTCTTCTCCTACAATCCTTCTTCTTTCCTCATTCAATCTGCGCAATCCCTGTTTAATCGGTCTTGCTTTAGGATCAACATGTAAGCGGTGCTCAGCGAATTCAGTCGGTATGCCTGGCATGTCACTAGGTTTCCATGCAAAGACATCCCGATTCTCACGGATGAATTCGATGAGCGCGCTTTCCTATTTGTCAGTCAGATTTGACCCGATAGAGAACTGCTTGGACGAATCACCCGGCACGAAGTCAATCATCTTGGTATCCTGAGCCGCTTTGAATTTCGCCCTCTCTTCGGTCATTGGTTTCTTCAAAATTGTCCCATCATCCGGATTTGTGGTAGCTTTGTAGTAATTCAACTCCTCTTCCGCACAGGCTTGTTCTGCCATAACAGCATCACCTTGCTCACATTGTAACGCCAACTCACGACTGCCATTGACTGTGATAATACCTTTTGGACCTGGCATCTTCATCTTTAAGTACACATAACACGGCCTCGCCATGAATCTAGCAAAAACGTTACGGCCAAAGAGAGCATGATAGGGCTCTTCAATTTGACCACCTCAAAACAAATCATCTCAGACCTGAAATTATCCTTTGATTCTCCAAATGCGACCTCCAATGTTATTGTTCCCTCTGGTCTTGCTGACTTTCCAGGACAATACCATGAAAGATAGTACCAGAAGGGTGAAGCTGCTTGGCTGTGAAACCCATCCGGATGAATGTATCCCAATACAGAATGTTGATGCTACTACCTCCATCCATAAGAACCTTGTGTAAAATATAACCCGAAACCTGAGGTGCAACAACTAAAGCCAACGCTCCAGGTGCATCCACTCGGTCCGGGTGATCCTCTCTAGACCAAGTGATCGGATACTCGGACCACTTCAAATATCTCGGAACCGCGGGAAGAACGGCGTTGACAGCTCTCTTCTTTAATTTCTGATCTCTCCGACA
The DNA here is from genome assembly GCA_947311845.1 of Poa pratensis. Taxonomy (NCBI): domain Eukaryota; kingdom Viridiplantae; phylum Streptophyta; class Magnoliopsida; order Poales; family Poaceae; genus Poa; species Poa pratensis. Next base: position 22,749,916 of record CAMZMU010000048.1, read on the forward strand.
AGTGCTGGAAACTGTAATATGATACTGTCCTCGATTTAACTCTTTGGGGTTTTGCTGGAAACCTAACCCGGCTGGTCCATTATCCGGGCCGGGTGGTCCTCCATTATTTCCTCCAGCTTGTGGTCCGTGGGCCGGGTTATTTCCATTACCCGGCCTCGGACCGTTTCCTCCCATATTCATCCTGGCAAACTCCTCGTTCTTCCATCTCTGAAGATCAACACACTGGGCCAAAGAGTGATTTGCCGGTTTACCGTTCCTACTATGACGTGGACACGGCATGTTGAATGCTTCCTGGGGGTTAGCCGGTCCTCGGAAATTTCCCCTGTAATTGCCATTGTTGTTATTGCCTCGATAATTGTCATCTCGCCGCTGAAACTTGTTATACCCGGTGTTTGTGTTTGCCACCAAGTCTGAACCACCATCATGCTGCCTTTTGGAGTTATTCCCATTGTTACCATTGTGATTATTGTTCCCATTGTTGTTGTTACCGTTGTTGTTGTGGTTCTTTCCTCCGTTGTTGACGTTTCCTTTTCCCTTATCTTCATCATCATCCCGGGTCTTGTCTGTGGATGCGTGCTTATGAGCCGCTTCCATCAGCTGTCCCATGGTGATGGTTTCTGCTTCGCCAGTGGCCCTCAGTCGACCCATCTTCTGAATTACCGGGTCATATCTGCAGGTTTTCTCCATCGACGACACGGCCGCAGCTGGTGTAATTCCCTTTGATGAGTGAATGATGGCTGTGACCCGGCGCATCCAGTGACGCGCTGACTCGCCTTTCTTCTGGAAACATCGCTCCAAATCTTCTATAGTGAACAACTTCTCACACGTGCCCTTGAAATTCTTGACAAATAATGCCTTCAACTCATCCCAAGAATTGATAGATTTCTCGGGTAATCCATTGAACCATAACTTTGCTGCTCCTTCACTCATCATCAGGTACATGTATCTCGCGCACAAGTTGGCGGTGGCATTGCGAATACTCATCGCCATCTCGTAACTGCTGAGCCATGTTTCTGGATCCATGCTGGGGTCATAATTTGTCACCTTGCTTGGCTCTTTAAACTTTCGGGAAAAGGTTCGCTCTTAATAGCATCTGAAAGACATTTAGTTCCAACCGGGTTAAGTAATGAAGAAACTAACGGCAAACCTGACCCGGTATTTGGTGCGTGGCCCATCACTCCTGCTTCAGGTTGTCCTCCGGCGACACCTAAAGCCGGGTTTGCGCTCGCCGCACGCCGTGCTCTTGAACTGTTGACAATTGCTTGGGCCACAGACTGGGCCGGGGCCGGCTGATGCGGCCTCGGTGCCGGCTGATTCTGGGCTGGCCTCTGCTGATGTCCCGAACGCTGAGGCTGCGGCGCCGGGTGACCTTGATTCTGCTGTCCGTTCCTGACGCCTGATCCGGCTGGCCTTGGTGTTTCTCCGTGATGACTCCGGTTAGCTCGGCTATTGTATGGTGTTGAATGTAACGCTCCACTCTTATCCGGCATGTTTCCCTGCTGCGTGATTGCAGTTTTCAACATCTCGATTGCCCTGCGCGCTTCGTCTCCCTATGGTGATGATCAATCGGCATACGGCATAAAGCTAATGTTGCTGAGCTCCGGCCCGAGTGTTGGGTGGTACCCCGTTTCCTAACCATGATTCCATGCCCAATTCCAACCGGCTCTGGCTCAGGCCGAGTGACATTGGGAGCACCGTTTGGTGATGCAAAGTTCAATCTCGTTGGATCTAAAGTCATGCTGGCATCACCCGGGTTTCGTGCCTCCTCTGATGTACTGCTGTAAGATCTTCATGGCGATTCTGCACTGTTATCCTTTCTTGCTCCACACGGGCTCGATCCCGTTCTATCTCTTGTTGCTCATCGTACATGCGCTGCTGCTCCGCCAATAAAGCCTTCTGTTGATTCTCCAGCGTGATTCGTAATGTATCCAATTGCTGCGCCCGGTTTGCTGCGTTATCTGGTGTGATTGGGGTTGTAACTATTGCTGCGTCAAAGTCCAAGGGCCTAAAAACTGGTGGATTTCCATCACAACCGGCTGTCCCGAGCCTTCACCCGGTTGAAACGTTGTGAGACGCTGAATTCTTTCTCTGTTCTCTCTGGCCGCTCGCGTGGCATCGTCCTCGCTTACTGAAGTTTCTGTCCCATCATTGTGATTCCTTAGAGTATACACCATCGCATGCTTCATGGTCCTGGCTCCGACTCATAATCTTCCTCATCAGCCACATACCCAAATCTCTCGTCAAACAACGGTAAGATCGATTCAGTATCTGTATCCAAATCTTCCTCACGTCGGTACTCCGGCTCGCAAGCCCGGATGTCCGACTGAAGTTCGAAACCTCCTGTTCCCACTGATTCTTCTCCATCAGATTGGACGATGGTGGCTGCCCCTGAAACGGAGTCGCACATAACCTCGTCATCAAATTGCTGAATTGCATTAACCATACTACGAAGACGTGGATCCGACCGAATGGGATCACCCGGCCGGTATCCAGCAGATCTGCTTCTTTCTTCCAGCCGGAATCGTCGACGATGCGATTTCCGCGCTGATCCATCCTGACCTCGCCGATCGCGAGGTTCTCCATCCCTCGCAGAGCTTCTCCCTTGATGAGGACAGCTTTGGTCGCAGGCCCCACGGTGGGCGCCAACTGTCGTGGGGTTAACACGGCAGATGTTACCATGGGTAACTTGATGATTGGGGCAAGGCGCCTTGGTCCTTCAGGAGATTGTCACGCTCATTGGGGAAAAAGGGTTTATCCAAGTTCAGCCTCTCCATTGGAGATAAAGACCTACTTCCTGCTTTTATGTTATTGATCTCGAGGTCTCGATAACTCGGCTACGACAACAGAGCCGGGTTACGAGACAGGTTACAAAGGTTTCGCTTGATAGCGGTGATATCGACTAAGGTTGAAACTTATGACTTGAGACTTAGAACTTGTCTATCTATGTTCTGGGAGCCCGTTTATATAGACGCCGGGTCTCCCGAACTTACAATGAATACCGAGTTACATACGAGCACGGAGTCCTACTCTAGGTTCTTCTTGACCTTCCGTAGCCTCCAAGTCACCCGGTTTCTTCCTTCACTCGGACTCCAGTTCTTCTAGGTCCTTCCTTCCAGGGACGAGTCATGTTAGGCCTATTGGCCCAACTATAACCCGGCCCATATCTTGTACACTTCACTCGGACCAGACCTTGGGCCGTCCGACTGATTATTCCTTGGTCATAAGTATACCGGGTTATTATCCCCCCAACAAGTACTCTCGAGTTCCCATCGGACTCGTTTTACGAAGTTACATGTTTATTGACGTTAATGCCTTCGACTGTCCGATGGCCACAAACATAACGTGAGTCTATATAGTTAGTTTGCATGCAGGGATTTTTGGTAACTAACTCTACGTTTTGAATTTTGAAAATATGTTTCGGTTAGGAAGAAGAAAAAATAGCTCTAAAGGAGTTGCAATTTTTTTATGAAATAATAAAAATAGTCGTTGCTGATTTTTTTTTGTTTCTATCATTAATTATTTACTTCAAAGATCATACAATTATACATTTGAAGTCAAATTAGAAAAGCTCCTAATACCATACTAAAAATCAAAACATTTTTTTTAAAACTATCTTCTGGAATGCGAAAACTGAAACTTAAAGTTTTACAAACTGAAATGGAAACCTCTTTATATAACATGAATTATGAATTAGGATTATTAATCAAGATTTTTATGTTCCAATTTCTTTACATAGTCTATGATTTTTTGGACAATGATTATCAAACCTTGACCAAGTATGGCCAAAGTTTACCAATCTTGTATTCTCGAACTTTTAAAATTATAAGGTTTACACTACATTGCATCAAATATTTACATGCGGAATAAGAATTCGAAGAAGAAATTACAAGCTATCAGTCCAATCTTGCATACCCTCTTTTATCCTAGGATTAACTCTATGCCTAATCATCTCAACTGAAGATTTGAAAAAGAAAAAAAATACTCCCTCCATCCCAAAATATAAGGTTCGTTATCTTTATACTGGTTTTGATGCTTAACTTTGATCATTAATATATACCAAATTATATGAACTAAGAATGTATAAATGGTACTGCTCGATTTGTATTGCAATATTTTTTATTTTTTATATCAATATACTAATTTGATGGACATGCATATTACAAGTATAAATCATACTCAAAATTGTACGTGGTTGATCAACAAAGATTAATGGTGTCTTATATTTTGGAACGTAGGAGTATTATGAATCAAGGCTCCTGATCTCTCGAGCTAGGTGGAGTCTACATAATTCAGCACGTCACACAAGAACACTTCATATTGATCCGGAGCCGCTGAAATTTGTGTTTTTCAGCCGGTAATTGATCCTCACCCGGTGTAACATTGCTTAAAACGCTTCTCTTTTCCAAAGATAATACGGTGAGAAAGGTAGGATAAAGCAGGCAAGCAGCAGCCCTAAATGATCATAAAGATCTCTTGAGCAAAGAGGCCAGATCTGTCTCGTGCAAAAACAAGCACGCGACGGACGCATCTCCGGGTTATGCAGCCTAGTGACGACCTTGGTTCCTAGGTCGATCCGGAGAAGATCCCTTCTGTCCACCGGACGATAACCGCGCCGCTCCTCTCCCCGAATCCTTCCAGAACATATGACAAAGGCGAGCTGACCAGACCCACGGCCTCACGATCTCCTCCGCGCCGATGACTAACTGTCGACTCCACGTCGCCGCCGGCGCCGGCGTCAGCGTCCACATCGATATTCCACCGCTCTCCGCGACGAGCAAGCTCAGATGACCGCACACAGAGGCCAAGAGGAGGTGCTTCTCCCTCTTACAAGACATCATTCTGGAGCAGAATCCTGGCGGGAGCTCCATCGTCCTCGCCTCCACGCATCGACGTCTAGAGCGAGGATCCCGCCCCAGCAACTTCCCTTGGAGTTCAGTTGGCAGAGCCAGTAGACGGTGCGGCCAATGACGCGGGAGGAGGCGTCCAGGCGGCCTGGGCACCACCCGATGGCGATGCTTGGCGGGCGGCGTCCCACTCCCAGTGGCCGTGCTTCTTGGAGAGGGTCTGGAATTGGAAGAACATGTCCGTGACAATCAGCTGGAAGGAGCCACCGGCGTCGTCAGGGTCGCTGACGCTCAGGAAGGCGTGGTTGTAGAACATGGCGGCATTAGGGAGGGGGGTAACGTGGCCGGTTGTGGTGTCGCAGACACGCAGCTCGATGTTGGGAGGCACGGGGAAGCTCCATAACGGCGGAGGAGGAGCAGGCGGCCGCGAGAGTCCACGGGCTCGAACGAATATTGTAGGCGGGCCACGTCGGCGTGGAGCCGTATCGAGGATGGCGTGCCGATGAAGTGATGGACGCGGAGCAGTTGGGCGCCGTAGGTCAGGTAGGAGACGCCGAAGAGGAGGGCGGGGTCGAAGCCGGCCGATGCTTGGCGGCGCGCGAGCGGCGGCGGAAGGCCGGGTCGAGGATCCCGCCGCGGAGGAGTTTAGAGGCCCTGGCGCAGCGGACGATCGTAGTGACGTCGCAACGCGCGACGATCTCGAGCAGCGGATCCATCGGGAGGGGTTCCCTGTGAGGAGGCCGGCGAGTTGTGAACGCCTCGCTTGATCGACATCGATGGCACTGCACGGTTGGAGTTCTGCACGCCTCGCTTGGTCGATATCGACGGCGCTGCAGGTTATGCGCGCATGAGATTGGTCACGGATACACTTCTGTTGCTGGCGCCGGTTACCGGGATTCTGTTTGCCAAACGACATATTTTGCCCTGCTATTTGTGATGGTAGGTGATAGCTGATATCGGGCCGGTCTTGGGTTAACAAGATTTATTGAAGTTTTTTTGTTTGAGATGACGATTGTTGCAGCTAAATGCCACAGCGACTTTTAAAATCCCTGTCTTGTTATTCACGGGCCGGCAAGTAAAAAAAAAAGCTAACTGTCAAAAACAAAAGTCCAAAAATCAGCTGTACTAGTTTTTTTTTACAAGGTAAGACGTTTCTCATTTATAAGAGAAAATGACAAAAAACCACCACTTTTGACTTTTTTGACACATAAATATCACCTTTGAGGCTATGCTTTGACGCGGAGCACTATTTTTCTGTTTAAGCATTTTGACACGATTTCTGACAGCTCGAACCCACCGTCAGGTCTACGTGGCAAAAACAGAAGGAAAAAAATTCAGGTCTTAAAAGTCAGCACCGAGGCAATATATCTCTCTCGTGTCCATTCTGTCGAACGGTTGTGTGCTCCGCCCACGACGAGCACCTCCGCCGCGTAGGCGTCGACCACGAGCAGAACGCCCGCGTAGCCGTCGACCACGAGCACGACGCCCGCGCCTCATGCTGGTCCTCCTCCATCCTGTGGTGGCTCGCCGTAGCCGGAGTGCAACGGCGCGGACGAAAACGGCGGCGCCGAGGTCGAGGACTACAAGGCGACGGCATGGCGACGAGGTAGGTGAAGGCGGAGGCCGGCCGGCGCACTCCTTGACGCAGCGTCGCGTCGAGGCCGGCGTCGGCTGCGGCACGGCCGTGCGTGCGGCGGGACGGGGAGCGGCGGCGCGCTCGATTAGGCCGGCGTGGCCGGCCGGCCGCCTGGCTGGTCCTCCGGCAATGCGGGACGCCACGGGGCAGAGCGAGGAGGTGTCCAGAGCGGCGACGCACCTCCCTGGAGCGGCAAGGTGCAGGACGGGCACGCGCCGGCGCGGGCGACCTCCAGGCGGGACGGGCACGGACACGGACACCAGAGGCGAGGCTTGCAGCGAGGGAGTCGCCCAGCGCTCGCGTGGACTACTCGTACGCTAGAGGTGCTGGACCTTGATGCCGGCCTGTCGTCCTCCGCTCGTACAGCCGAGCACGTCCAAGACCTCCAGCACGAGCGCCCGCACGAACAGGCCTGTCGTCCTCCGCTCGTACAGCCTAGCACGTCCAAGACCTCTAGCACGAGCGTCCTTGCCCGCGCCGTGGCCGGCGCTCATCCGAGCCTGCGACTGGCTCGAGCTCGATGGTTGGCGCCGCCCGCTCTGTGGGGAGAAGAGAACGATGACAGTTTTGACCGTTCTTTTTTTCTTTTTCTTTTTTTTGCCACGTTAACCTGATCAAAGGGTCCCACCTATCAGGAACACAATTAGACAGCTAACCACGAGAAATTAGTGCTCTGCGTCACAGCATAGCCCCGAAGGTGGTATTTATGTGTCAAAAAAGACAAAGGTGGTGGTTATGTGACAATTCACCGCAAATGTGGTGTTTTTTTGTCATTTTCTCCATTTATAAATAAAGAACAAGATACAAAGCATTTACACACCGATCTTACGTATATGAAAAGATAGGATAAAACTATGTGAAAAACCAACGCATATCTCTCTCCTTCGGCACCACCGTAGCAGCCACCAAAGAGAAGCGATACAGATCACCTCTTCATCTGAGCTCGACGCGGCTCCATCACTGATCAGCAGCTTTTCAGACCTTCAAAGTAGTTTGCCATAGGACAAACCATTGTCGTTGAAAGAATCAGACCGGGGCAGCACGACCCCGGACACGCCATCAAACTTCATAACCAGCACCCCGCACGACGACGTCGAGTAGGAACAAAAACCGTCAACCTCCAACCACAAACCCAGCACAAGGTGCACCATCTTCCATCTGTCACCAGCACAGACAACCGTCTGCACGTACTCCTAGACAAATACTCTCTGCTCCACCATGGCACCGGAGACAACGCCACAACAACGGGGTCAGAACAGGAGGAAAGACTCATCTGATGAAGTCGTCGCCACCGCCTCGCCAACACCATCCAAGAACCCTAAAGCCACCAACCTAAAAGATCGGTAAGCACACGATGCCACCAAATCCGAGACGCCGCCATGAAGAACAGGATTTATTCGTCCGGGCGTCGCTCTCACCACCCCAACGGCGCACCACGACCTACAAAACCAAACCATAACTACAGAACGGAGAAATCGGATCTCCCTCCCTCCCGCTGCCGGAGCAGCAGACGGAGGGAGAGAAGACTAGCAGGAACGCCGGCGGAGATTGGGTGAAATCGCCTCCCTGACAGCTAGGTCAGGGAGCGAACGAAGATTACTAGCTTCTTTTTTTTTTTGTCTTTCTTTTTTAGTGTACGTCCGGGGGAAGTGCATTACTTATTACGGAGTATCTTTTTTCAGAGTTATTGATTAAGTAGCATCAGTACAAAGTGCATTGCGAATACAGTCTGGAATAACAGAAAGAGATAAACTACACATGCCAGGTTCACTACAGCGAGCTAAAAATGTGTGCGGCTACAGTCTGCTTGCGCCCCTAGCGCTTGAAAGAGATAGTGGAGGACCCTGTCGTGAGCTTAATGTCACTCACCACAGCACCCACGGTTGATCGATCTCGTATTCCAGATCCTTCCGTTGAATCATACTTAGACAATCAGAGGCCGAAATAATATCGGTAAAACCATTGTCTAGAGTAATCACCAGCGCCTGTCTGATGGCAATAGCCTCACCCAATTATGGGGAAGAGATACCAGCGATACTTTCACTCCAGGAGAGATGCATTGACGGATTGACCAACATGATCCCGAATCACAACTCCCAGCCCCATCCGACGATCCTCCGCGAAGATTGCAGCGTCGACGTTGACACAACAAACCCATCCCGCTCGTGGTGGAGTCCAGCCAGGAATCGCACTAGAGTCACACCTTTCGTCTGGCGTTGGTTTGACACAAAACTGAATGATATTGTCAATATAACCTCTAATTTTCGCTGCCAATCGCATCGGAAGAAGATGGCCCTTCCCATTCCTCGCGTCATTCCGTGACTCCCTGATATGCCGGCAGGTGACAAGCAAGATTCTGGCCTGATTTGGAGAACAGAACATAGGAGGATACATTCGTTATATTTTTGCATAACCCTCGCAGCAACTGCCGTCGTCGAAGAAGGAGAGCACCAGCAGGTGATTTACACCTTGGCGCTGAAGCAATCTCTAGCCACGAGGCATTAACGAACCGCAATGACCACGGACCACCGGCCCCGTAAAACTAGATCTAACCCGATAAGAAACATTCTCCCTCGACCCGAGTGGAGGGTGCGATAAAGAGCTGACAGAGGTCGGCTTCCTTCGTTACTAATATCCTGGCCTCCTGCACAACCTCCAACTCCGCCCCATCGCCACCAGCGCCAATTCCTGCCACCTCCTGTCGACGTGCCACGCTAAAGCACTCTTCTCCCCCCATGGCCCCACGTGTTCTCCCGTCGGCTCGACCTTGACCGACATGGCCTGATTGCTGCAGCCGGATGCGAGATCGCGACTAACCTCTAATGATGTTCCTCCACGACATGGCTCAAAGAAGCCACGACGATCCCACCATCGGCCAGTGCCACCACGAGCCCCCCCCCCCCCCCCCCCCCCCCCCCTATTTTCCCACTCTTAGGCTAGTGCCGCGGCGCCGGCCTGTTTGGTCCCAAGACCGTGCGGATGGAGAAAGGTGGTGAGGACACGGGGAGGAGCTTCCACAGAGGCCGCCTCTGGCTTCGTTCTTGGTGTAAAACAAAATATAGAAGAAAACCTAGGCTTTGTTTGTAAAAAGGAAGGACCGGTGGATTACAAATGGATGTAAGATAAGTTGTTTTCTGCAAATTTCAGAATGCCATACACAAATGTAGTGTGGACCATAGGATAAACCCTATACGTCCAAAAAAAAATTAAATTGTTTTTCGGAGCTGACGTGCTTGAGATTTGATCTTGAGAAACACTGGATTATAAAAAAATTCTAACCAAGTTCAAAAAAAAAAAATGCTCTAACCCAGCTATACTGAACTTTGTACCGTACGTAGATATCGTAAAGTACGCATTGACTCATCTCGTCGGTCGGTCGCGTCAACAAGGGCGTGGACGGCGAAGTGCGCACCAAAAGAGCCGCGCAACGAAACCGAAACTTCCACGAACCACAGGTTGGTTACCATCTGGGTCGAATCGTGCCGGACATGGCCGCGCCCCGCCGTCGTCGTGCTCTTCGACGCGACACCGTACAATTTCCGCGGCGACTACACCCTCGTCTGTGCCGTGGAGTGCGCGCCGGGCTCTGGCGCCTACTGCTTCCAGGTGTTCACGTCCGCGACGGGCGCTTGGCGGTTCGCCGACGCGGTGGCGCCGCCGAAGGGCTCGTCGCTGCGTCGGGCGTGGCGGCCGGCGGGACGGCGTGGTGGCGCACGAGCGTGGGCACGGCCGTGGGGTACAGCCCGGCGATGGGGCGCGTGGAGGTGGTGCTCTGCCCCGGCGACAGCGCCAAGTGGGAGATCGGCTCGGCCGGGGACAAGCTCCACTGCGCCGTAGCCCATGGCGACGGCATTGCCGTGTACCGGCTTGGCGAGCATGGGTGCTGGGAGGAAGCAGCCGCGTGGGTGCCCGTCGGGGAGCTGCTTCACATCGGCAGACAATAGAGCCGGCGCAGGACGAGAACGCACACGGCGAGGACTTGGTCGCGCAGTCTCTCGTCATCGTGGAGAACGAAGTGCGGCACCTGGACGACGACGTGCAGCTTCTGGGGTTTCAGGGAGCGGGGCTGGAGGTGGTGGTTCTGGCCGGGAGGCGGCTGGTGGCGTTCGACACGGGGACGCGGCGGCGGCGGGAGGTCAGGGTGCCCGTTCAAGAGGAAGAGAAGGGGAAACCGTGGACGGCGCCGAGTACGCCGTCCACACCAACACGCTCGCGCTGGTCGCGCCCACCGTGCTCGTGCAGTCGCCGGATGATGAGGAGGTCAAATTTCCATGACCGGATTTCGTGGAGTATGGATACAACTAGCAACTTTCATGTGAGAAAATAATGCTCTCGATTATTGTGTATATCGGAATATATTTTCTTTTGTTTTTACGTGATTCTGTCGTGACAATGGCACGTATTGAAAGAGACTATCGGATCATGGGGAAGATGCGTAGTTTATACAATCAGTTAGAGCTGGACGATAATTTTCAGGTCTCCGGTGAGCTTTCAATTTCACGAGGAAGACTACAAAATGTACCCCTGTCATGAAGAGACACACAAGTTTTGGTGAAATTACCTTTGTCGCCCGGGAATGCACCAGGTATTTGCAAAACATATTTTAAAAATGTCAAAAAATCCTGCAATAAATTTCACGGATACATTTTCGCATTCTATGTGTTAACAAAGTCGTTTCACGAAAAACTGATATTTTTTGTGTCATGTGTAAAAAAGACAAAATATGTCTCGTGAAAAGTCTTATATTAGAATCAAATTTAGCTTTTACAGGAAACATAAAAAATATCGGTTTTTTGTAAAACGAATTTGTGAAGATATAGGATGTTAAGATATGAGTGCAAACATTTTTTTCAATATTTTAATATTTTAAAATCTATTTTAAATAAAGGGTGCATATGCACCCGGGAGACAAAACAGTAATGGTAGAGAGTGTTTGTGCGTACCATGTTATGACCTATGGATGCATTGTCAAATGATCTTGAGCGAACATTACAAAACAATTAAACAGCAACTCTACGTGCTAGGGTTGGAAGAAAACACAATCAAAAGTTTGTCAGAGATTCATGACTTTTGGATAAGTTGTTTAAGAGAACTCAAATATCATGATTTTAATCAATTTTAAACAGTTTACGACCACTCGAGCACAGTAGTCAAATGCCACATGGATTTACTAACTTAAAGCAATGTTTTCGGAGAAAATAGGGGGAAGTGCTTACTTTATTTCAAGAATAGTCATCTAGGCCAAAATTCGATCAAAATCTAACTTTAAGAAAAGTATTAAAATTCTAGATATTCAAATACATGTAGTGAGTAAATTTGGAATTTCAGAGCTTATTTATGTTTGTTTGAGATATCACATATG